>WOFM01000003.1:1125162-1243548 GCA_011428145.1 Ericerus pela | reverse complement strand
GACAACTTCTGCATCCTCTATCACCACTTTGATCGGACGAAACTCTGCAGGCAGCGATCGCAGCAATACCAATATAAACTGTTTTGTGGTTGTCAGGTCTCCCAATTCAGTTAATCGTCTACAACAGGCACGAAAATCAAGCAGATACTTCTGCAAATCAGAACCAGAAACATACCGTTTTGTCTACAATTCACCTCGTAAATCCATCAGTGTCTGGTCGTTGCCGTTGTCAATCAGGTTCGTCAGCACGTTGAACATCTCCTTCGCGGTGGTATAAGTCTGAAGCATCTCCAAGTATTCATCGGTCACATTGTTTGCGATCAGAAACATAGCTTTGGCGTTCTCCTTGGACCAGGCATCTCCCCTATTACGAACAGTAGGCAAAGAATCGACAATTATATTACTTAACGATTCCTTCGCCAACAGCAGCTCCATCCTAAACTTCCACGTTCGGCCATTCTGCCCATTGAACGGCTCAATCGTATTGTAACGACGATCAGTTGCACCGCAAATCAGCAATTTCAGCAACTATCAGATACGTCGATCAACGATTCAACACGAACGAGATCACAGGAACATCGAGAAGCGAACATATCAAACAATGAAAAATAAATTAGAAGGCATGGTACTACTTGGGAGTGACAATCAGGATTCGACAGCACAACTTTGAAGACTCAGAACAATGGTGATCACGTTGACATCCAGGTAACTGGGCCTATAACCTGTGAGAAAATTGGAACAGCCAACGGATCGAACTACACGAAATGCGACGACGAAACCTACACTAACGAAGAGATTGAACGATGACCAGATACACACATTACGAACACATAAATAAAGACATAAATAATTCACTATTTCACGAACTTTATTCCACATAATATCAGCGGACATGTTATATCACCGACGGTTGATGAGCGACGAGAAGGCATACAAAACATATAATCACAGTTGAGTTACAAACACAAATATCACAGATTACAAATAATAACAAAACAGTGTTGCCACAACATGTGATGTGCGAGAATAATAAGTCAACGTATAATATAATTTGCTATTATTCTCACAACAACTTATGTCTGTTTAGGTAATCTATTGATGTATATGAAATAATTATTTTAGGTTATTTTAGGTAGAGGGTGGTTGTGAGGGAATCAAACCCCAACATGATGTAGTTTCATTTTCTAATTGTGATAACAAAAATCTTCCAACCACTCCATGTGATATCATTTTACATTGATCTAGCATACCTTATCTAGGAGGCCATTAACTAACTGTCCATAAGCTTTATAGTTATGTTTATAAAGCAGTTATGAGATCTATATAGGTACTTCTTGCTTATCACTACTTTATCCATCTATATGGCCATGTCTGGAGGTATCTGTATAAGCTGTGAGAATATTGAAGACTTGACAATGTAGAAATTACTAACAACAAACTGAACCATATTATGATCTGAGAACTTGATCAGAATTCAAAATAAGTAAAATAATAACTATAAAAATTAAGAAACATAGAAAACTCTCATATTCAAGATTTCTTTATTTCAACATGACATCTATAGCACAATGGCTAGAGATCGACTCAATTCACAGTGAAAATACGACAGTCACATACAAGTATCGTATAAATAATCATAGTTTATAATAAAAAATCACATTAAAATATATGTTGAGAGGTGGACGAGGATTTAGAAAGAAACGACACAAAAAGATAACTTTCATTAACTGCGTTTATTCAGCGACTAGCTAGTCAAAGTAACAGTTGTAGTGGAGGAGTTTACTTTGTTGGTTTAACGTCACAAGGACGAATAAAATATATCGTTGTCACACACCTTAGCTCTCGCCTCGCTGCTAGACAACTGGTTGGCGTCGCCTCAACCCAGTCTCTCCAGTCATGTCGAGTCCTCTGCGCATCGCCAGTGCGCACAGGACTCGTGGCTACAGCCATGACACTGGGGGCGGTGTTCCTGGGTGGCCATCGGTGGCCACCTCCGAAGATTCTCCTGAAATCTAAAAAGATTAGACGAACATGTTTATATATAAGATGTTATTTTATTATAAATAAAAACAACAAACATAACACTTATAATATAGGAACATGTGAAAATAGATATGTACAGAAATAAGAAATAGGAACAAGTTTCTTGTTTTTCTGTCGTTACGATCCCGTAACGGTGACAAGTGAAAAAAGAGACTTTCGACGAAAGTTCTTTTCGATAGCCGGACGCTGCATGATTGAGGATGAGACGAGTTATTGGCCGTAGATCACAGATTCTGTAAAAGGGAATAGTTGGGAATTAGCGTATCGTATGGGCATCGACGATGCTTAAAGTAGTGCACTCTGCCACCTATTACCCGAAGCTGATTATAAAGCACATGACAGTAATAGTGGGTGCCAAAAAATCGTAGTTATGCCGTTTTTAGGAGCATAATGTCCAATTATGGCGTACCCCAAAGTCAGTAAATTGGCTTGTCAGTCCAGTCTATTTTTGTCATAATCAGGAGAGATCTAGCGGAGAACGATACTACGTATCGATGATATCTACGTCTCTGTCATCTAACTCCAGTGGAGCCAAGAACTTGAGAGGTCTTGTAGATATTTGCTTGCTTGAGAATTCTATTTTTGCGTGACGCACTTGTCCATCACGAGATTTCTCTAAATCAATGATTTTAGCAAGTTTGTAAACGCCAGGTTTGGATGTGTAGTCCAAAACGTGTACTATATCGTTTACTTTCGGTACAAATGGTACCGTGCGCCCCGGATTAGATAGCGCGGTTGGTGGTCTATCTCTTAGATATAAGAGATATTGTCTCTTCCAAGTTAGCCAAAGGTTTGTTAGGTAATCTTGGTCGAGCTTCCAAGTCTCCATAAGCTGTTTTGCTGTGGGAGTTGGGTCTTTAATCGATTCATTAATCGGGTTACTTAGGTAACCTAAGTTTGCCCGCAGGAAATGTGCGGGTGTCAATGTCAACTGGTCTAGCTCATCCGGAGATGGGCATAGTGGCCTTCGGTTGATCATTGTTTGTATATCTTTCAAGCTTGCTTGAAAGGTATGTTTGTAGATTGACCGATGACCGTGGACTTTATAGAACACTTGTTTTATAATGCCGATCAGTCTTTCATAAACTCCACCATACCATGGTGCTTTAGCTGGGATGAAGTGCCATTTAATGCCCCTTTCATCTAAGCTAGTGTTTATTTTTCGTTCTTCGGAGAACGTTTTCCAGTACTCTGGTAAGTACGTCGCAATTAAGTGGAATTGCGCTGCGTTATCGGATAGGATAACTTTTGGCGTGCCTTTATCTGCGAAAAACGTTAAGAACGCTGTCCAGATGTCCTCGGTTGTCAAATTTGACACTGAGAGTAGGTGTACTGCTCTCGTGGACAGGCACGTAAAGATCAACACCCAATTTTTAATGGGTGTTGTAGTTGGAGTTGCCAACTGTGCTTTCGTTTTTGGCAGGTATTTGTCAAATACCATGAATGGGCCAAATATGTCCACACCTGTATAGGTGAATGGATTTACGAAAGGTACCAGACGAAAGTCTGGTAGAGCTGAAAAAGATGGTTGTTTAAACGGTCTTGTTTCAGCTTTTTTGCATAGCGTGCATGACTTTTTTAGAATTTGAGGTAACACTTTTAGTGATTTTGGCACAAAATAGTGTCTTCTAAAGTCCGCTATGGTAAATTTCGTACCAGAGTGTACGTTTTTCAGATGCGTATGCATCAGAATTAATTTTGTTAAGTGAGACTTAGGATGCATCAGTATTGGTGATAGCATGTCTCTTGCGTACTCAATATCGGGTAGATAATTTACAGTACGTAATATCCCAGATGGATCAATCAGGATATGAAATTTTTCGTACAGGATGTACGGAGGGTGATTTCGTTTTTCTAATACTTCGAGTAGTTTTGCGAAGTATTTCTTTTGGTCAGCTCTGATGAAACAGAGTAGAGCAAAATGAAAGGTGAAATCTAACGATGCATAAGGTGAAATTAATCTTTTCCTCCTTATTCGTTGTTTACTAAATCGTCGTACGGCTTCTATACATTTTAGAAGTGTGCGTACGGGTTTCGATAAAGTATTATATTTCATTATATCTATGTTGAATGGAGTGTTCAACGGTAGATGTATGAAACTTTCGAAAGGTATTTCATCTTTCGGAATATAGCATGATTTGGTAATTGTCAAATCAAGTGGCTGAGTTTGGTTCGGTGGATCAGCTATCCACTGCTGCGACAGAACTTCAGGTTCTGGAAGTGTCACTTCACATTGATCTGTATTTGGACCAATGTAGAAGTGTGGTATGAATCTTTTTACAGATTTCATCTGCCTTAAGTATTTGGCAGGATGACGTTTGTCAAAAATTGATTCGTCATCAAGTGTTATGGATACGGATTGTTTAGAAGTTGAAGATAAAACTTCTTTCATTGTATGAAATACAGGCGTATCTAATTTGGTCGGTTCGTCTGGTAGACTTTCGATTATATTCAAATCGGTCTTTGGCCAAGATTGTTCATCTTGGGATAGCCAAGTAGGACCGGACCACCAAAGTGATTCGGAGAGTTCGTGGATAGAGGAACCACGTGAGCCAATATCGGCTGGATTGTCCGTTGATGGGACATATCTATATTCGACGGGTTTTATACCTTTTATTTCGTCGACTCTATTTTTTACGAATTGTGGATGGACTTTTCTTTCTAATAGCCATGTGAGAACACATTTGCTATCAGACCACAAGAATGTTGGTGCGTTCTGTAAACTGAGCGGTTTACGTAGGGAACGTAGTCCACGTGCACCTATAAGTGCTGCGATCAATTCGAGTTTAGGAATTGTTATCGGTCGCATAGGTGTTATGCGTGCTTTTCCTGTTACAAATCGTACTGCATGACAATTCGATTTAGTATTGCTAAATCTGATATATATTGCCATTGAGTACGCTACTTGTGACGCATCTACGAATACGTGTAGTTGGTAGGTATTCGGATTGTAAGAGCCTAGATAGAATTGTCTAGGTATACAATAGTTTAGGCTATTGCTGAGATCAGTAATTATCTCAGTGGCCTGTTGGTTCGAGATCGTCTGGGATTTTCTCATCCCATTTCAATCCCTTGGACCAGAGTACTTTCATGAACGTTCTCGACGGAACGAATGCTGGTGCAAACCAACCTAAAGGGTCATAAAATGATGATAATACCCTAAGGAATATGCGTTTCGTCCATGGAGACGTAAACGGTTTTGGTTTGGGCATGTAAAGTACATCATGGTCCATATCCCAATATAGGCCAAGCACTTTTATAATTGGGTTGCTCAATGCGTGCATTGGGTTAAAGTTTTCTCTTAGCTGTTTACAATTGGTGCCCCATTGGGCGAGTTCCATTGAGATATCGTTGAATAATTTATTCGATTTGATGTATAAATCGATTGCTTCTTCGTACGTTGGTACGGAAACAATTAAATTATCAACGTAAAATCGTTCTAAGAACTTGTCATGGAACTCCATATCGACCAATCGGAAGTGATGTAATAGCACTGCTGCAAGTAAGAATGGTGCCGTTATGATTCCAAAGGGAACCCGACAAAATCGAAATGTTACCAAATTGCTATTGGTTAACGGATTGTTAGGATTTTTAATCCATAGGAACCGTGTGACATCTCTGTCATCTGGGTGCAATCCGATTTGATGAAACGCTTTTTTAATATCAGCGATTATTGCGTAAGGATTCTTACGAAAGGTTACAAGCATTGCTATTAGATCAGCTAATAGTACTTTCCCTTTGTGCATGCAGTCATTTAATGACAAGTTAGACTTTTTTGTTTTGGCCGATCCATCAAAGACTACTCGGAGTGGAGTGCTTTTTGTTGGATCGTAGATACCCTTATGTGGTAAGTAGTGTACTACTTCCGCGGGTCTATCGTTTTCGATAGGTTCGATCATTTCTAAGTCGATTAGTGAGGTAAAATACTGATCGTATCTTACGAAAAATTCTGGATTTTTCTGCAATTTGGGCAATTGCCTTTCTAATCGTTTGAATGCTAACTGTCTATTGTTGACTAATGGTGGTGGGCTATATTTGTATAGCCACCTGATTTGGTATCGGTTGTTCACTAATTTTATATTTTTATAAAATAAGTGCAATGCTCAGTTTCGGCATCGTCCTCAACGAGGTTTTTGGTTTCGATACCAAGGGTATCCAATTTCCAAAAATTTTCGATACTTTCAGGTGATGTGAAGAATGATGGTTCGAATGCGTCACATTCGGTTGGTTTTCCTAAGAAACCTCCTAACATTTTTCCGAAATCTGTTTCGATTAATGTCAAGGTTGGTGATAACTGTTTAATGTGCTTTATAAACGACCACATATAATTGTTACCAACTAATAAATGTATCGTAGATTCTCGGTCCAAGCCAGAAAAGTCGATATTGGAATATCGTGGGTAACGGTTTTTGAATTCGTCAAAATCAAATTCGGATAGGTTATTCGCGATGTGTGGAACCGTATTGGCTTCCATTTGAACCTTAGTTCCATCGCGTTTAAATAATTCAAATTTTACAATTTGTGTGCGAATTTGTTTTGACGTTTGTCCAGCTAGGCCTCGAAATTTGATTGTTTCTGCGAACTCAGAAAAATTTTCTCTGAGGTGTTTATAGGCATATGTGTAAAACATATAGCTATGTTTGCTTCCGCAATCAAAAAAGCCGTTAATTTTCACTGGTTGTTTGGCATTTGGAGCGAGAATGTACGATGAAAACGTTAAGAAATGAGCGTCATTATCTTTAGTAGTAAAAAATGATAGGCACTCACTTAACACTGGAACAGCGGACACGGAACTCAGGTTCTCATCCTCTTGACGTTGCTGGGCAACGAGACTACCGGTTTCTTCTACGGAAGCTGCAGTCGTCTGTAATTGTACAGTTTGTTTAGGATCGGGTACAGGTAATTTTTGTTGCTGTTTATCAAACAGGTTACCTGGTGGCAAGTGTTGCTTGCAGTCCTTTAACTGCTCGATCCACGCTGCTACCTTGCCCTCCGTGATCGGGTAGTCAATCACCGGGCATAAGTTCGAGTGGTGTTCACTACTTCCGCACTGGAACCATTTACAGTTCGCGGGTGGTAGCGCCTTACAGTACCTAGTACTGGTATGCGATGTCGCACATCGATTGCATAGCCGGTAGCGCTCATAGTGTGCGCGCCGGGACTCCAATGTACTCTTTTTTCTGCATAGGTGACCATGATGGTCACCACTGCAGAAAATACAGGGCGTATTTGGAGTCAACGGCGTACGCACCGTTGAGGCCGGTATGCGTTGGCCGGATGGGAGTTGGACCCAAAGGATCCCCTCTGCATCTGAAGTAGATAGAGATTCATTAGTGTCCCTATATTTTGTGCGATTCGAACGTGGTGCTGGTCGCTTTCGAGGATTGGATTTATTCTCTCCTCTTTCGTTCGCTTTCTTTTCTGAAGAGATTATCGCAAAATTTCTCCTGCCTTTAGGTTGAGAGGAATTTTTATTTTGTGGGGTTTGATTAGGTTTATCGACCTTTTTTGGTACAGAGGTACAGATAGGCTCCGATAATTCCCTAATTTTAATGAACGATCTAACCGCTTCGAACAAATGTTTAACATTGCGTTCGTTACTTTTTAAAGTATTTTGGTACGATCGGGGAGGAAATTTTTTAATTACTATATTGAATAGTTGTTCCTCATCGATTACTTTTGCAAGTAAGCGATACCTATCTACCATAATGGTAAGAGTGTCTAACGTGTCTAAGATTGACGTTGTATCGTTAGTGGTCGCCGTGTATGCAGTTATTTTTAGCCACATTTCAGCTCGAATCTTGGATTCGTCCCCATACCTACTATCTAGGAATTTTAGGCGTTGGATGTAGCCAACGTTGTCAGGGGAAAAATGACTTATTTTCTCTACTAAAACTTTCGGTAGAGCCCCTTGCAGTAGGTTGATCTTTTGTGGAATAGCGATATCTTTTCGTTTGTTAACGTAATTGTTAAATCCGTTAATAAACCCAGGATAGCCTAGGATATCGCCATCCCACTTTTCTAAATAAAATTTAGGTGGTTTGAGGTTTGCAAACCCAGCATCAACTTGATCTTTAGGATCATGTTCCCAACATTTCGAAATATAGTTTTCGGATGTTGGTTTTTCGATGGAGTTTGAGTCCATCGCTACTGCTAGGGGTGTTACGTTTTCTATCGAGTTTTGCGATAGTTCGCGACACGACGTGTCGATTGATTGAGAGTGATTGTGAGATAATGAGGGTTGGTTGGAACATTGCCTTTTGGGGCTCGGTTCACCCTCATTTAATTCAGGAAATATTATGTTATCTAATGAATTTGAGTTTTCATTACCTGTCACCATTCCTGGGCGCCCTCGTTCTCCCCTTGCCGGGGTTCGATGCTCCACAGCCGCTGGTGATGTTGGCGGTGGCGAACGTTCACGTTCGGTTGCCTTGGTAGCGTCCGGGAGGTATTGATGGATGAATTCTGCTGTTTGGACACCAAGGTCCTCATGTACCTTAGCAGAGAGCTCCCGGACTTTCTTCTGCGAGGCGGTCAGCACTTTGCGGGCGTTGGCCTCCTTTCGCAGAGCGTCTCCTAGCTCTCTTGCTAGTTCGAGGGCCCTAGTGTCCCAACATTCCTGCTCCTCCCGGCGACGCTTCTCCGTAGCATCCTCGCGTACCTCCGGTACGAATGGTGATGGACGTTGCGACTGTTGCTGCGCATTCGATTTTATAGTCGATTGTAGAACCAACAGTTTTCGTTTAACCTGCCTGGCCCTACGCAAGGTTTCTCTTGCGAGGCCACGCGGTACGTATTCAAGGTCTCTAATAGTTGCCTCGATCGCACTGTCCTCATTAGACAGTGCGTTGATTTTGTACTGAGGTACGTGGGGTTGCTCGAGTTTTCGCTCTAGCGATTTTGCGTACTCTTCGGCGTCCTCGAGAACAGCTACAAACTGTTCTCTCTCATCGTCACTATCGGTGACGTCGCTTGTTCCATGCGTGGACGCTCGGCTTATGGGCTGTACGTCCATTCGTACGGGTGTGGTTACGTGCGCGGGTGTTGGCTGCGTGCACGGCTGCGTTCCTGGCAATATTGCCGCCGCTTTTCGCAGCTCCTCCACCTCGATCTCATCTACCCAGCGCGGTTGTGGCGCTGGGGTCGCATCTGTCTCACGAAGCGTTGATGCCTCGGTTTGTTCCTCCTCTTCCATCAGTAAAGACTCTGGATCGAGGAGGACATCGATGTCGTCGCTACGCGACGTATTTTTCTGTTGAGTCATGTTCTGAGAACAGAAATAATTAAAACTGAAAGGGTCATGGTTGATCGATTTTAAAGAATCGTTTTTTGTTTGTTCGATTTTTTCTAAGTTTTTAGGAAAAACGAAAAATCGGGCATGACCCGTGGGCGAAAACATTATTTTCGATTTTGCGAAAAAATGTTTTCGAAATTTTTCTAAGGTTTTACAAAAAACGAAAAATCGGGCATGACCCGTGGGCGAAAGCATCATTTTCGATTTTGCGAAAGAGATGAATTCGTTAAAATTTTTCTAAGTTTTTGCAAAAAACGAAAAATCGGGCATGACCCGTGGGCGAAAGCATCATTTTCGATTTTGCGAAAGAGATGAATTCGAAAAATTTTTCTAAGTTTTTGCAAAAAAACGAAAAATCGGGCATGACCCGTGGGCGAAACATCGATTTCGAAATTTTTACAAACGAATAAAAATATTCGAATTCATTTCGGTTTCCATGTTTTATGCAGCCAGGAATTTATTTCAGCGCAAACATGGGGTCACAAACCGAAATGATTTCGTAATTAAATTATGTATAAAATTACTAAGCCATGTACAGCTAAGATCGTTTTGCGATCTTGGCTGTTTTCAATTTGTTCGGACTGAATATTGAGGTTACAAATTTGGGTAACAAATCAATAAAAATTAAATAATTTGAGTCCGAATACCTATAATTTAGGCTCGTAACAATGGGTTACGAATGCATATTGAAAATATGGAGGCACTTTAGGCGATATACTAAAGATTTAAAACTTTTCGTAAGTGTACTTACGGTTTTTGTATGAATTAGTGGCTGCACCAAAATGGAAACTACACCACTACACTCCTTGGGGAATGAATGTCACAAAACGCGTAATTAATTACGAAAAAATCTATTAATTTTCGCTAAAATTGCAAAGTAATTAATGAAAACACGGTCAATTGCGGAAACGCACATTCAACTCGATCACAATTTGACAAGGAATGATTGTGATCGTGAATATATTCGCACCCTGGGTACGTCGTGTTGAACACGCTGATGTCGCTGCTGCTGCAGCGTGATGCATAATTTACGTTTGTGTGCGTAAATGCGTAAAGGGTTACGAACCTTTTTACGTATGTGTGCGTGTTCAACAAAAAATTCATACGATCATCTTCAACCGTCCATCGGCTGATGAACGTTGATTGGTTGAATCGAATCTTTTGTTCTGAACACGATCGCTGCATTTCTTGAGAAATTTGATCGAAAAGATGGTATTTTCGTCTCTTTTCTGGAACGTTTTTTAAAACGCGTGAGTGCGAGAGAGATAGGGATGGTAATATTTTTCTCCATCTCTCTCGTTTTGAAGGACGGATATACCATATGCGCTAACGCTTAGCGAAGTTTTCTGTATCTGATACAGCCTAAATATTTTTAGGACGAATTTTTGAATTCGATGTATATTATTCTTGGAATAATATACGTAATAATATACGTAATAAATGGCGCTGGGGGCGGCGGAAAAATAATTAAGAATTATTTTTTCGTCAGCATTATATTAACGACAATTACGAACGCCATTTCTTTACTAATTTACAATTAGGAGATAATTTACTATACGGGGTATAGAGAAATAGAACTGAATTGAGATTCAGTCTCGTTAGTCAAACTGTTTAGGTTTGGGATTAACTGATTAGGTTAATTCTTAACGAGACTGTTAAGTGCGTACTAGGTACGGATGAGAGTCATTGACTAGTGGAAGCGTGTGGGTTCGAAATTAAATTTCGGTTCTCGAAATCAAATTTCGATGTTCGAAATTAATTTTCGGATTTCGAAACCAGGTTTCGATCTGTAAAATTTATTTTCGATTTCCGAAACCAGGTTTCGATCGGCGAAATTAATTTTCGAATTCCGAAACCAAGTTTCGATTCGCGAAATTAAATTTCGATTGAAAACGAATTAAATGAATTCGAGGTCCAGTGTAAGACACCGTGCTCCTGCTACCATGTAGTGGAGGAGTTTACTTTGTTGGTTTAACGTCACAAGGACGAATAAAATATATCGTTGTCACACACCTTAGCTCTCGCCTCGCTGCTAGACAACTGGTTGGCGTCGCCTCAACCCAGTCTCTCCAGTCATGTCGAGTCCTCTGCGCATCGCCAGTGCGCACAGGACTCGTGGCTACAGCCATGACAACAGTCTGTATGAACCAAAAGTCTTGATATATTTTAAATTTGGTTTATGATTAAAAAACATTTCAAAAGGTGTTTTATAATCTGTGTTGGACTTGGTTGGAGATCTATTTATATGGTAGGCAGTTATTGATGCATAAGTCTAAAAATGAAGGTCTAAATTACGGTCTAAAATCATAGCTCTAACTCTTCTCATTATAGTTTGATTCTGTCTCTCCACAATCCTGTTAAGTTCAGGTGAATAAGGGATTGTAGTTTCTAAAGTACTTCCTTATTCCTGAAAAAATTCAATATCCTAATATCTGTTCTCTTTTGCATCATCGGTTCTTAGGGTTCCTACAGGGAATTCTGAAAATTTATTTTTTAATGAGTTTACTATTATTTTGAAATTATTAAATACATCGTTACGTGATGTTATTTCTATTACAAATGTAAATTTCGAAAAGTGATCTATAAATGTTAATAAATATTTTTGATTTTGGATAGATGGGTAAAATGGCCTCGTAATATCTGAAGAAATTAATTGTAGATTCTTATCAGGTTTTCTTCTAAAATTATTGTGTCCAAGTCTGCTATTATTATCAATTTGACATATTTCACAATTTGTAAATTCATTATCCTTAAATTTTAATAATGTTGAGATGCCTGTTGATAGCTTTTGCCGTAATTTAAGAAACTTCCCACTAATATGTCCCATTCTTCTATGCCATAATAATTTTTGTTTTTCTATAGTATTATTAGTAAAGGGTATTATTTGATTGGTTTGTGAATTTTCTATGTGAGGGTTTTCATTTAGATTATTTTTTAATAAAGCTTCATTTTCATTATTTAAGTCATTATCATTATTATTATTTTCATTTTCAATAAGTAAATTATTATTATCATTATTATCCTTAATATTTATTTAATTTTTAATGTTATTATTATCATGTGGTATATTCAAATAATTTTCATTTTCTTCACTTATTTCATAAATCCTTAGAGTATCACCCCCCTGAGATGGATCATTCTCATCTATAATATCTAATGACACTTTATAGTCCTCCCAATCTGTATCCTGTGTACCTACATCCTGTTCAATAGTTTCTTCTATCTCATAATAACGCCATTCAGTATTTTGTGTATTTATATTATCATCATCTTCAATTTATAATTCTATTTCATAATTGTTCCATTTGTCTTCTTTAGTGACTGGCATACAAATCCTCTCTGTTTCCTGTTCCATCAAATCATAATTTATTACAAAAACACCATCATTCTTAATAGCTGACATTAAAATTTTATTTGTTTCAATAAAGTAAATATTTGCTATGTTTTTACCTTGATCTATGTTTAATATTCCTGTTTCCATACCTCTTATTCCCGATAATGTCATAATTTAGCTCAGGTACAATATGTATATGAGTATATCTAATAAGTTAATTATTTGTTGTTCTTTAAATTTGTTTTCTATTAATATCGACATTGTTCCTTTATGTGTTGCGTATAAAAAAGCTCCTTTTAGGGCACACATTAATTTAATTGGTTGTAAAAATTTTTGCATATTTTTAATTTATTAATATCTGAAGTCAAATGAACCTCTGATCCTCCGTCCAATAACATATTTTTTTACTTAAATATTTTTTTTTACTTAAATTAATATAATTGGGATTTTTTTTTTCTTTTAATAACATTAGTTAATTCATCTATTAATCATCCATCATCATTCCTAAATCTTTTGACCACGAAATTCATTCTAGTTGGTCGTTCTTATTGTTTATTCGGTTTTTTATTATTTGTATTTTGATTACTATTATTGTTACTTGAATCCTTATTATTGTATTCATTCTTGTTAGTATAATTATTATTATTATTAGTGCTATAATTCATTTTTTGATTGTTTTCAGGACAATTTGATTTTACATGAAGTGATCTATTACAATGGAAACATCTAGTGTTAGAATTTGCATTTTCATTTTGTGATTCAGATTGTTGATTTGAAGAATTTGAACTTTGGTTTTGTTGGTATGTATTTTGATAATTATTACTATTATAATTATTGTTATTATTATTTGGGTGTTGTCTCCAATTTCTATTTTGGTAAGGTCTATTCTTTAGATTATTATTATTATTATTATTATTGCAATTATAATTATGGTAATTGCCATTATTATTATTTCTATAATTATTTTGATAATTATTTCAATTTTGATTATTATGGTTTCTAATTTCTCTGAGCATTTGTACATCTCTTAATTTTTGATAAAAATCCTCTTTTAACATGCTTTTTAAATTGTTTAGTGTTTTTTCTTCTTCCTTTAAATTTTCAAATCTCATTAGAGGATTTGCTTGTTCATGTCCTATAGCCATTAAGAGATTTTCAAGTTCTAATTTCTCAGTTACTTCTTCTCCCGCATCTCTATCATTTGTCAAAAATACTCTTATATTTCCTTGGGGTTTGTATGTAATTGTTGCCATTTTGATTTTGCCATGTTTACCATAAATTTTGTTTTAACACCATATATACTATCTGTGGCGGCAACCACACTACATCGGCTAATTACCATTTTTCCCTCGGACACCGTCACCCAGCACCGTGGCTGAGTGAGTATGGTGCTGCCTTTTGTGACAGTGAACGAGGGAGATTTTGGGTGTTCAGCCGGTATGGGTTCGAATCCCCGTGCCGCCTGAACACCCAAAGTGGTGAACTTGATGTGATCCGGGAGATGGTAATGCACGCCATCTCTTGGACACGTACAAAAACCGGTAGCCGTGGTGGTATGTCACACCACCGATGCCGGTATGTGATGGCACTGTAGGGTGTGTGCCACGGTGCTGTGATGAGGGCAGGCATCACTATGCGCCGGCGTACATCCCTATCCGCAAGGCGCCTCTGTACTGGTTGGCATATTACGCTCCGCTATACTGAGGAGGAGTGGTGTGGCGGCAACCACACTACATCGGCTAATTACCATTTCTCCCTCAGACACCGTCACCCGGCATCGCGGCCGAGTGTATACGGTGCTGGCTTTTGGTGGCGGTGAATGAGGGGGGTTTTAGGTGTTTGGCCAGTATGGGTTCGAATCCCCGTGCCACCTGAACACCTAAACTATCTAATTTTGTAAAGATTTCGTCTACAGTTCTACATTCCCTAATTTCTTTTGCAATTGTATAAGAAATACGTTCTAAAATTTACAGTAAGCCTTATATGTGTTTGAAGGAATGAAATCCATTCTATCGAAGTTATTTTTATAATATTCCAATCCTTTTGGGTTTCCAAAAATATCATAGTACCCTACACCACGTATTAGAGAAATTATTAAACATTTCCAATCTAAATAATTGCGATCAGAAAAAATTTTTCCCAAAGGTGCATTAATTTGTTTTACTTTTTCTTCTATTTGGGTCGATTGAGTTTGTGGCAAGTTGTCATTTAAATTTTGAAGCATTTTGGAATCATGGTTTCGTAATATTTCCTTAGAATCAATGGTTGTATATTGAATTCATTAATTATTCTAATTTGAAAAAAAAAAAAAAAAATTGAAAAGAAATGAATTAATTTAAGATTTTGTATTTGAGAAAGGAACTATCGTTTTAGAAAGATCTGGAATGAGTTTCTCTATTGTATTTTAGTTTGAAAAAGAACAATGGTTTAAATTGGTATAACAAAAGAGAATGTGCATGAAAATTCAATTAATTTATTCTAGAATACTTGCATTTTTCTAACAAATGGAATTGAGCATAAAAAATCAATGATTTTTTGCATTGTTAAAGCTTTCAGAATTTGACAAGTTTTAGCAATGATTTTGGTTTAAGTTTGAATATAATTTTGACTAAAATAATAGATAAATTACAAAAAATTACATTTTTTACATGGAAAATTACATTTTTTATTATGTGATTTTATTATTTTTTAATACTAATTTCATTTATAGAAATATATTTTTGAATTTTTCTAAGTTTTTGGACGATGAAATGGCTGATTTTGAGAAGTAATTTGGAGAAATCTCTGTAAATTTAGTTACTATTTTTTTTTTTCAAAACTAATTAACCCAGAAATTGTAATTTCGAATGATTCCAGAGTAAAGATGGGAAATTGATTACATCTATAGAGATATCCTTAATTCTTTCCCCTTCAAAATAATTAAATGGAATTTCAAAATCATTTTCAGAAATGATCATCAAACCTTGAACGTTCGTGTTACAATTTGCTTCAAATCTCATTGAAAAATTTTGAAAAAAAAGATCGAGTAAAAAAGAAAGGAGATTGATTAATTTTGAATATATGAGATTCTAACTGAAAAGTAATTTTGCCCCCAAAAGTTTACATACACAATAATGAAATGCAAATAAAATACAAGATAGGTATTAAATGTATGATATTACCAAATTAGTTTTTAAATTTATGTTCGTCTTTGTTGCAGTTTTCTACGTTGAAAATTAAGTTTCCCAGCGATGCAAAATGAAGTTTTACAATGAATGTAGCGTAATGTTGAGCCCAAAAAAGTTGAAGATGAATCAGCTTGAAGACTTACTTAGTTTCAGCAATCACCATTTTGTCAAATCTTCAATGTTGGTCGTCGGGTTTTTATGTTTCAGCTTCCTGGTTTACAGATGAAATCTTCAGCAGCCTAAGTCAGGGTTGTGTAAAAAATAAAATATTAAAATTTTGATGACTTAAATCGGTGTTATACGACTTGTTTTCCAGTTTTATTTCTCACCACGATGACCATCAGTGGAATTGATCGAGTTGGAAGTTTTGAACCAAGTTGAACCACTCAAATGACTGACACTTCAAAATTCTAAGAACAAAATTACGAAACATTCGTCGAATCATTCAACTGACTGTTGAATATTCATCAATAAAAAACTTTAAAACTTGAAAAATTCACTTGTATCGCATCAACTGAATAAGTTAACTTTGGAAAAAAATTTATAGGGAAAAACCATGTTCTGCAATCATACGAGGATAATATTTAACTGTGGATCGTGTTTTTGCGTAAAAGAAAAGAAACAGTTTACAAGAATAACATTTAATGGATGAATAATGAACATTAAAAAGTACAATTGAAGGTGTGGGTTGTGAAATGACAAATTCCCCACTATGGCGTAACAGTGTTGCTGATAGTTATGTATTATGAGTTCAGTGTTGCCAGGTAGGGTATGAGATGTTGAGAGTTATGTGGACTCAGTCCAACAATATATCTTGCCAGTATCTTTTTTGGATTCGAATCACTGATAACAATCCATTTTATCAAAGCGGATTTGAATAGAGTCTTCAATTCACAAAAACAGATTCGAATAGTAGATTTTGAATCACGCTCAACCCTGTTACCAACGAATTTCTCGTGTTCGTTAACACCCTGTTCGCTGATGTAGACTCGCCTTCAACCTTTACTACTTTTCTGCCATGCATCATGCATGGCAGTAAACTACTTTTATTTTTTTTATATCAGCGAACTGAAATGGTGCACGAGTTTTGATTCGCGTTTCTGCTAGTTACGTTTTGTAGGTAATTCATTTAGTTTAGTTAACCGGAGACGCCTGACGTGGAGAGCTCGTTGTTGGTAATGCGTGAACTCGTGTGCGCGAGTTAAATCCGTTTGGAATTCTTTTCGAGCCTGAACGCTACTTAGTGACTAGTGAGTGAGTTTGTGTCTGTGTGCGAGTGCGTACATGCACGTATGTTGAGCTCTTGATAATTATTCCTAGTTGATCCTTCAAGAGTAAAAAACAATATGCGTATTATATTCGTATTTATTTTTTGTTAGCAGTTATTTTGCTTTTTTTATTTTTTTTATTTTTGCTTTTTGTAAATGAATAATAAACTGTGATATACTCTCGCCGGGATATTTGCTTCTACATCTTCATGTATTCTTTCAAAGTGTTCTAATCAATTGTCTTAAAATATTTAATTAAAATCAGTTTTAGTGTTTCCATAATTGTGTAATTCATTAAGTATTGGTGTGACGAGTAATTTGTGGCGAATTATTCGTTATTTTTCTTCGTTTATTGGGTTGTTCCCGTTTTTGTATTGCCGGTTTCTTTCTAGTTTTTCTCCTCAAATTTTTTCTCCAAAATTCTTTTGTGATATTTTTAGTTTGCTTTCTTTATTTAAAATTTGTCCGTAGTATTATTCACGTGATTTTCCAAATGTTCACCATCATGCAGTTTGTTGGTTTCATGAAGGTAAGCATGAGTCGACGTATCACATATGAGTACGGTATTTATAATCAGTTAATGAATTCTGCGTGTGGTTTCTTGTCGGAAAGGAATGGAAAAAAAAGAGTTATGAAGGTTCCCTGAAATGAAAGCCGTAAACGAACTTAATCATTCTCTTTTCCCGAACGATAAAACCTCTGCTCCATGCGTTGACACCTTAGTTGCGAGCTTTGTTGAAATTATTCGTTTTCTATAATTACGACGAGATAATTTCGAAATATATAATACTTCATATTGAATTTGGTTCGAATTAGGTGTTCGATTAGTCTGAATTCGTTATTTTATTTGCATTTCGTTTTATGACGAGCTGTTATTTTCCTGGGGATGAAAGTTCGTAACCGCGTGATTTCATAGACAAATCCGCTTCTCATCGATTGTTGCGCAATAAGTACGTCCGTTTTTCTCCCTTCTGAATTGCACAGTTTGTGTCATCGTTTTCGTTTTTTTTTTGCGTATATTCCTTTATTCCTTTCGTAGTTGACCGCGTGTCGTCCATGAATTTTCCACAAGTTGAGATTGTCAACAGTTTTTCGACGTTGGTCACTTAATTTCGATGTAACGATGTTAATTGTAAATGACAAAAGAACGGAATGCTACGACGGTGATGAAATGAAAGTTGTAATAACGTTCTTATAAGTTGTATTCGCTATTTCTCTAAAGCCTTCGCTAGACAGCGCTACTAGCAGTGTAGATTTAAGGACAATGAGCAGCTTTTTAACATTGAAAACATACAAGATCATAGTTATCGAAAGCAATTACCCAAAAACAGTAAGTGGAAGAAAGTTTAAATTTATAGGAAATATCTACCCAGGTTATTTAAAGATTCCCTGGAATTTTCGCTGAAATCGAACATTTATTTCCTCGAGTTATCGCCGAATTTTTGTTCGTATTCCCTAACTTGATTGAATTCTCATCATTAAAATCACAGGATTTGAACAAAATTTCAGAAATGTATCGTGAAATAAATTTACGATTTCATCCAAACTTTCAGGGAATCTTTAGATAAGGTATAGATGTCTCTTAAAAATGTTACCTTTCTACTACTTATAGTTTTTGTGTAATAGCTTTCGAAAGTTTTTGATTTTATATTTTTTCAACGCTAAAAAACTGTACATAATCCGGAATTCAGCATGTTTGACGAATAGGCCACTAGAGGGCGACTACCCTCACCTCAGATCCCAATAGTAGGAGGAACTGAGACATGCGTATTTGTATTCCTTACCCTGTAAATGTAATGTTAATGAATACGCCACTCTCATTGGCTGAAATCTTTCTGTACGTTGTATTTTATTTTTGGGATTTTATCGTATCAGCCACTGATATCCTCTTAGTAATACGTTCCTTACTTTTTAGTTATAAAGCAAAATTTACAATTTAGCTGAAATTTTGTACGTCCATCGAGGTATGTTAGCTGAATATTTAGTGAAAATTCAGTTGTAATTGTTCGTTTGATTATCAAGATACGCTAAATTTCTGTTCAGATTGTATGATTCAAAATATGATATGAACTCAATCTAGTCGAAGTGTTGAAGCAATATCTCGAAAATTAAACGGACAATTTTCGCCAAATTTTTTTACAAAATCTTTAGCAACATACTTTGATGTCTACTTTTTTTAACATGAATAGATAGCCAATACTGCTCTATAATCAACAGTTTTGGTGTTACAAAAATTATGAATTGTAGTTCCATATTTTGCAAGATTAATTAAAGATTATTTTGCAAATTTTTGGGTATTGTTTATTTTAGATTTAACTAAATCGCTCTTTTTTTTTTTTAACAAATCGAAAATATAAACATTGATTATGTAATAACGTAAGTTCAAAATTTCAGCTAATGAGAGTGATGTATTTATTAACATCACATTTACTCGATAAGGAATCCGAATATGCCAGAGGGGTACATCTAAAGAGATGTCTAACTTTCTATAATTATAATGCTGTGTTACAAAAATGTGACAAAGATCTTCCACTATCGTTGTTGTCATTGTCATTTATGTATGGTCACTTGCATAAAAGATATGCGTTTGATTTTGTGAACAAAGTCATCGCTCTCCACTCAGAAGTGTAGCTGAGGCCTGAAATGATGTGCTTAATTAATTAATGAAATGTAGATGATTAATGATGAGAAATTAGAAATGATTTAGGTTATTTTATTCATGATATGATTTAAATTAACATGCGTCGTTTGAAGAGTATCCTACATAATATTTTAATTTTTATTTCGACAATATCTCATGAACTAGATTAAATCCATGTCACTTGAATCACAGGATTGTCACGGAATTTCTATCGTTTCTTTAAAATTAAAAGTACCATTTCAAACAAATATTCATATAAACTTCTGCTGATATATGTGCATGTTTTAGGGAAAATTTTGCTTAATTGCACGTTTGTTTCTTAACATATCGCTGAAATTCTGTGTGGAATGCAAATAACTAAAGTGTAGTTGAAGAATTTATACGATATTTCGAGAATTAAATGTTTGCCACCAAATTTTCACAGAATGTTCAGTTAACGTGTCTTGGTTTTTAAGCAAAATTTTATATTTTTACAACTGATGGTTTTTTCGCAGTTGTTTCTGATAATTTTCATTGAGTGTAAATTTAATGGAAGCAAATGGAAAGAATTGTAGGTAAGGTAGGTCAAAGCATTGCTTTCCAGTTACCACAACTAAAAAACATGTCGATAAGAACCAGGCACATGTAGGCACAGAATATGAAATATAACAGAGGACGATGCGAGATGAGAAACAACACCACTTTTGAGAAGTATCCCCACTACTAAGGAATGGTACAATTTTCATCTTGATCTACAAAATTCGGATTGATGTGGTTTCTGAATTATCAGTTATATTTATTGGTTAGTTCAATTCAGTTATTTGAAAAAACAACATTCCCATTGTTAATGGGCCCAAATTTGGCCAGATAAGGATGGGAACACTATTTCAAAAGTAGTGCCATTTTTTTGGCTTTCGCTTCATGCGAAATAAATATTATTTTGTTGCGGAAGGTTGGCTGCAGTATTGGTATATTTTAAAATCACAGTAGTGAATAGAATAAAAGCTTACAAAAATGTCACAATCGAGACAAATGCAAAAGAAAAAATAGGGTGGTGGCAAATCCCCCCATCGATTTAGTTTATAATTATATTGTACCTACATACCTTATTTATATAAAACCCACGTCTGTGATGCTGTAATACGTGATCATAGTAATTATAGATATATTTGGCTGTGCATTTATTTCATTCAAATTCTAAAATAATTTTTTTCTTTCTGTCATGTTCTGACCAATTATTATGTATATCTATGTGCATAAAATTATTGATGCTAGCAGCATTAGGTACTCTTTTGTGTACACATATATTTGCCACAAAAAAATACATGTGTGTAATCCAAATTTTTCCGAAACTTATCTGTCACCGACTTTAGTTGAGCATTCGTCTCGTACATTGGGCTTTGATGGAGATGATGGTTTGTTTTTTTTTTTTTTTCGATAGTACCTATTGGCTACCTTTCCAGTTTTCTTTCAAAATTTTTATTTTTGTTTTATTTTTCAAGTGCGGCCATAAGTTTTTTATTAATCACATGACCGCACCCGAGCAACGCTCGGTGAATCATATACTAATAACTAAACGATGTGATTCTACGTATCCATGTGAAATAAGATTTTAGCTTTAAAAATACGTTTACATCGACAAATGGATATTTCTAATCTAATTTCATATCTGCGTTTCTCTCCAAATTGGAAGTTATCCAGTGGCTTTAGCCACATGCAGGGTACGTTGTAAAGTTGTTTCAAGGAAAAGGCGTCTTTAGTTCAGTTTCTTTCTATAGATATGCGAAGTAATTTTTAAAAATGAGTCTGAAATGAGTCTGTGTTTGAATAATTGTTTTTAATTTAATTCGAAGTAAAAAAAAAAAAAAAAAAAAAAAAAACGAATTGTAGAATTTTCCATTTTATTTTATGAAAATTCAGATTTTATCATATTTCTTGGAAGATCAAAAAGAAAGAATGTTGAAGGAAACGGACTCGAATGATTGCATAGGCTTGCTCGTTAATTTATCGTTGACCATTGTATGTGTTCGTTTTTAGCTTACAAACTTGAAATTATATCATAAGCTAGAACAGAAAACAAAGCTGGTTGAAAACAGACTGGAAGACATGAATACTAATTATTAAAAATTTTTTGGCGGTTGTTGCAGCTGTATCGTCGCTCCTTACATGGCGATGGCCCTACCTCTTGATTTTAATAGCATTCAGTAAGATTAGATTTGTAGTACTGATGTACTGATGCATCACAAGTTTGTTTGTTTGTACATTTTGTCATAATTTACTTACAAAAATTTTGTCCGTCGTTTAATTTTGTATTATGTTGCCAAAATATCTTCGTGTATTTTTTGTGCAATTGTATTTATCAAAATGAAAATCAGTTTTTTATGTTCGTTATATGGGTAAAATTTTTCTTCACAACTCTTAGTGTTAGTATGTTGTAGTTTTAAATAATTCCTAATTTTTAATTTCTTTGAAATATTGCTAAAGATGTTGGTTTTATCACAAATGAGATCGTCGAGGGAGTGTTGGGAATTTTATTTTACTCCTTGAATTTTTTTTTCAACTGGCCTTGGAATTTTTATTAAGCAGTCGAAATAAAGAAAAAAAGTGAAAAAAAGTTGATAGGTGTTTTCATCCATCTGGGCCGGTATAATTATTTATTGCTTTATTTACCCAGTTTGATTGCAAACGTAGTATTAAAATTGACCTCATGGAAGGGTAAATGATGGGGGTGATAAAAATTAGCCATTTCTTGAGAAAAGAAAACGATTGGTACCATTTTTATAAGCATTTATTCTACTGGCTATCGCGATTTTTTCATTTTGACTTATTTTGTGTTCACGCTTTCGAGAAAACAATGGGGGGGGGTAGGGCTGAAATTTTTACAATAGACTTTCTTATATTGATGCAAGTTTCTTGGAAGTTTGGTGCCTATTAATTCAGTTGTTCCAAGAAAACTGGAGATGAACAATTTTGGAAAAAAATTTTGTGCTTACCATTTTGAGAAAACGACCAAACAGATAGGACTGAAATTTTTACGAAAGATAGCTATTGTATGGGAGGAGGTCTGAAAAAAGTTTGGTACTCATTGGTTCAATAATTCTCGAGAAAACTGGAAACAAAATCGATATTTTTGTTGAAGATATGGATAAATGCCGATAGTTTTTTGTAATTTCTTAACCTGAAACTAGCAATGAAGTATCGATGTATCGATAATTATCGATATAGGTATCGATAACTATCGATATATATGTATCGATAACTATCGATATAAATATCGATTGTAATCAGTTTAGTAGTCCTCGATAAAACTGAAAAAAAAAATCTCTAGAAAAATGGTTTTTAGCAATAAAACATTGATAGATTGATATTTTTGTTAAAGATATGGATAATTGTTGATAGTTTTTTGTAATTTCTTAACTTGAAACTAGTGTTGGGACCACAAATCCTCCTCCCCTCACACACCTACAAACACTTGATACTGTTTATCTATATACTGTACATCACTTGTTCATCTGGTAACACTGATTCACTATTCATGTAAGAAATAGCGATCACAAAAATGAAAGATTTCACCACAATCGAGCGAGAACAAAACCTCGGATGATATTAAAAGGCAACCATTAAAGAAACACTAAAAATTGTAGTCGACACAATAAGAAACAGATTCAGTTGTAGATCTCATTTTATTTCATGTTCACAATATAACATTTGGAGATTAACTGACTGACAGTCAAGAGCAAATATACAATCGCAGCTATGCATGATGACATCACAAGTGACGACTACGTCACAGTTAAATATACCGAGTATGAGCGAGAATGTGAGGAGCATATTCTCACACGTCTCCTCAAATCATATATGAACAAAAAATATAGAATGAATATATGATCTATAAATAAACAATTTGTCAAGGTGTGAACATATAAACCTGTACTTCGTGTCTATGTGTTTCGATCTTTTAGAATTGACTTTATGAGTCCCAGGCAGCTCTCATTGTCCTCATAAATCATGGATCTTTTTGAGTGGTCAAACCAAAAGTGATTAATTAAATTTTGCATCCATAGTCTTTCGGATGTTGCTTCGCGCAAGGCAATAATAAGCTCACTCTCAGTACTGTAGAGAGCAACAGTTGTTTGCTTCCTACTAGACCAAGAAACCACAGATCCAAATACTTTACATAGTAACTAGAAATTGATTTGTGAGTTGAGACACAATTTGCCCAATCAGCGTCAAAGTAGATTTCTGTTACGTATTTATTATTATTATCCCTATTGTATGTTAAATTTAAATGTGAGGTTGTTATTAGATATTTTAAAACTTGTATTAAGAATTTATAATGTTCCTGTGTTGCTGCAATTTGAAATTGACTGAAGTAGGATATCACAAAGCAGATGTCTGGATAAGAACCTAACATAAAATATATAAGACAGCCCAATAACTGCTGGTATTGATTATTTAAAGTACGATCTAATCCAATTAAATCACTATCTAATTGCAGTTTGGGTTCAATCGGAGAATGTGTAGGCATACAATCTAAAACACCAAAATGTTTGGCAACAGACTCTATTAAAGATTTTTGATTTATTTTCAAAAGTCCATTCTCATAATTATAATTTATGTTTAAACCTAAATATTTATTAATCATTCCCAGGTCTTTACACTTAAATTTTTTACTAATTTTATTTTTATTATTTATTATTAAATCATTATTGTTAGAGCTGATGATAATATCGTCAATGTAAGTTAATAAGTAAACTATAGAATTTCCTTGTTTATGAATATATAAACAGTCATCAGCCATGCCTGGTTTAAAATCTAATGAAACTAAAAATTTATGGAACATCATATTCCACACCTTAGGCAATTGTTTTAAGCCATATATGGATCGATTTAGTAACAAAACATTTCTAATTTTATCAAAATTACGTTTAATGCCTTCAGGAATCTCAAGAAAAATTTTATCTTTAATTTTACCGCTAAGGAAGGCATTGCAAATATCAACTTGATGAATAAAATATTTAAATTTATTGCTCAAGGCAAGTAACGTATGAACCATTGACAGTTTGGCAACTGGAGCATAGACTTCAGTGAAATTAAAACCTTTTTGTTGCTGAAATCCACGAGCCACTAATCTGGCCTTGTACAGAACATTACTGGAGAAATAACAACTATCTACATGTGATTGTCGGATCATCCATTGGACATTTGACCACATTCCGAGTTTTATTGAAAGTCAAAGCATCAACTTCATCTTGAATCGCTTTCTTCCAGCAATTGGACTCAGAGGACCTCAACTCCTCTTCAAACGTCAATGGGCAATCACCTTCAACAGCATTAGCTATGAAAATGCATGAATCTGTAACATCACCAAAGTCTACTTCAATACTGTCAACATTTGTTTTGTCAACTTCCTTTAATATAGGATCAGAGTCATCATATTTATATTTACCTATAGACTCTTCATTAAATTCAACATCTCAGGAGAAATGGATTTTACATTTGGCTATATTCAGTAACTCATAACCTGCTGGCAAATATCCCACAAACTTCAATTTATTAATCTTTTTCTCAAATTTATCCAAACTGTGAGCAAAATCCAACATATAGGCGTTGCTCAATTTTTTATTATCATATTTCTCACAGTACCATCTTTCATAAGGAATATAACTTTTATTAGTTGGACACATTTAAAATGTAAGCAGCACACAACAAGGCCTCGCTCCAGTAAATTTTATCCAAGCTGCTTTCATATATGAGAGTTCTGGCTCTCTGTCCAAGAGTACAATTCATTCATTCTGCCTTACCATTTTGCTGGGGACATCCACCAACAGTGGGTTCCTTGGAAATTCCTTTCTCAACACAATATGCTTTAAATTGTGAATTTAGATATTCAGTACCACGATCACACCGTAATTTCTTAACATTTGTATTAAACTTATTGGAAACCAATTCATGATATTCATTAAACTTTGACAACACCCTCAGTTTTGGTGTTCAGCAATTCCCCAAGCAAAAGTTCGAGTAATCATCAACAAAGGTTAAAAAATATTTTTTATCATTGTACAAAATCGAATTTATTATGCTGCAGACATCAGTATGAACTAATTATATCGGATCTTTTGTTTTATGTTCATGTATGTCAAAATGTTTTTTATATGGTTTTCCCATAATATATGGTTCACAGAATATTTGCTGACCATCAGACATATTAGGGATATGATCTTTACTTGACAACAATTTAACATTATTATTATTTAAATGAGCAAGTTGTTTATGCCATAATTCCAATGGACTTTTGTTTTTATTTTGTGTTAAGTTACATGATTCCTTTATGTTATTATAAAAAATTAATGTATATAGATTTGTTTAATTACTTTTCCCGGTTATTATTATGTTATTAGTTTTATTATTTATTACGTTAACAGAATTGTCTTCACCAGGAACACTTCCTGATGAAGGTTTTAGATTTGATGCATCAGGAGTGGAAGACATGCTTCTCGACATCCTTTTTAGGTTCAGTTCACGTTGGAAATTAATAACCTTTCGAATTGCTACTTCCTACGGTAGACTGTCAGCATCTTGCATCATTAATTTCAGTGGACAAAAAACACATGGTAATGACATCATCATAGTTAAAATACACTGTTTTACAGATGTTGTCTCACCCATTTCAGCTTAATGTCGAGTAACACCAAAATTCCATCAAGTAATCCTTCAGCTTATCCCCAGGCTTGAATCGCATCGAGTACATCTTTGATCTCAGCTCAGTCATCATCATGTCATTGTCTTTTCCAGCCAGCTGCACAATTGCTTGAAACATCGTTTTTGCCATGTTGTAAGTTTGGATCACCTCGATGAAGTTATCAGCAACATTATCAGTGATGTAGAACATCGTCTTCAAATTCAGCTTTTCCCATTCTTCGTTACAATTCCTACAAGATGGAACAGAGTTATGAACAACATCATATAAACCTTCCTTACGAAGCAGCAGATCCATCCAGTATGGCCAAGTATGTCCATTATCTCTGTTGAACTCCAGCATCAATTTCATTTCACCTTCCATTTTCATTAACAGTCGCACAGCAAACAGTAAAAATCAGTGATGAAAAAATTATAGGCAAGCAGCCAAGAAATCACACAGAAAATAGACAGGAATGGACTATGCATAGAGTTGGCAAGTTTCTGCAGTACAATTTTGCTCAGACATCACAATGGCAGCCTCTTTAAGTACGATGACTGGGCCCATAACCTGTGAGAAATGGCGATCACAAAAATGAATGATCTCACTACAATCGAGCAAGAACAACAACCATTAAAGAAACACTAAAAATTGTAGTCAGCACAATAAGAAACAAATTCAGTTGTAGATCTAATTTTATTTCATGTTCACAATATAACATTTGGAGATCAACTGACTGACAGTCAAGAGTGAATATACAATCACAGCTATGCATGATGACATCACAAGTGACGACTTTGTCACAGTTAAATATACCAAGTATGAGTGAGAAAGTGAGGAGCATATTCTCACAATTTATTACACATTTGGCTACTCTTGTGTATGTTTGACTTTATTCTAAGTTACTTAAATCTTTTACTGAATTATACGCTTTTGAGATAGAACTTCATGTACGCTCATTTATTTATGTTTCTTTTTATTTGGTCTCAGTTCTCAACCTCTATAACTAGCAATGAAATATTGATATATCGAGCAAATAGGATTTTCTAGCCATTTTTGTATTTAGCTAATTTTGTATATCTACTTGATACTTCACATTAGGAAACAGTTGGTTCTTACCTTCGATGATATATATATATATATATATATATATATATATATATGATGGAGACGATACGATGGAGACGATACAGAACAGTTTTAACATGGGTTTGACTGTCCAGATTATAGATGTCATGTACTGGCATACAAAGTATCCCAGGTTGAACACCCCAACCAATCAGAATTGAAAATTGGTGTAAAAGTGAAGTACTTTGTGCGCTAGTGTTTATCAACAAATGCATGTTGCTGGATTTTCCACCAATCAGATATTTAGTTGGAAGTACACGTGTTTGTAGAAGCGCTTTCAATTGGTAGGACACCAAAACTGCCTTGTGTTATCTCCATCGTATATATGTCCTCCAAGGTTCTGATACATATCTCTGTATTCAAGTCTTGACAAATTTTGGTTGTTTCTCGTTTTTATTTTTGTAATAAATTTTTAAATTATATTGCGACTCTATTCTGTTGAGGAAGAACAAGTCAGATTAATTAGGGCTTTGTTTGCTGAATATCAGTTATTTCCTGGATAATACTTATTCAATTTTTCGCCTTTGGAGAATAGTCAAGTTTAGAAGCGTCGCAGTTATGACTATGTTTCAAACATAAAAATGATCTTAACTTGCGTAACCTTCAAAATTACTAAACTAATTAACAATTGTTGTAAAATGAGTAGGATGATTCTCAATGAGCTGAGAAAATAATTTGAACTTATAATTGCGTCATGATTTTTAAATAAGGTTCAAAAACATTGAATTCATGAAAATGAGTCGTTATAATTAGTTCTCTTTAGGGTTAGGGTTAAGTTTACTGATAACATTAAATTAAGCCAATTTGATGCAAGATTTCATCTTTTTTTTCAATTTTATCGTCTTTCAAGGGCTTAAACTTCTTTTTTTTTGGGTCATTCCATTTTTTGAAATCTCATCTAAAATTTAATTTATTATGAAAAAGTAGCTATTTCATTAAATAAGCGAATTACGGCCGAAAATTCGGGTAAAAACGTATATTTTCTTTGTATTTTAAATGAGGCGTACAGGTTTAATGGAGCTAGGGTAGTTGGCCTCGCTGAATGTTGTGTAAAACGTAGTATATTGTGCCTGTATTAATTTTTATGCTCATTGGGTTGATTTACCTATCTTCTTAGTTTGAGTAGAGAACAGCCAAATTTTTCATCTGTGTTTATTATCGTTTACTGTAAGTGGATATATTGAGATGCTAATTTTAGGTTTTTACAAATGTTCTTAAACTTGGAACCTGTCTAGATTGTTTTCTCACACCCAAAAACCCATTACGGTAAATTTTAGCCAAATCCTTTGTTTAATTATTCCGAATGTGTTTACATACGTACATACATACACACATTCATACATACATACTTTTATTTTTAAATTTTAACTAATTTTTGTCCTCTATGTGTCTCAAAATTCTTCTTTTTCATTCTTTTCTGCTTTCACGTGTATTTCACTTCTGTCTAATCATTTCTGTTTGTTTCATTCCATCTGTTGCCTTATTGATGTGTAAACATCTTAGTGCTCTGTCTACAGTAGGGGAGAATTACGATTGTAACTCGTACGAGTTACTCATAAAAACTATTACACACACATCAATACTTGATGAGTATAGCCCCAGCGGAACTCTTACCTTTTTTCTTTTTACTCATGGTTAATACGCTCGATTCTATGTTATTTTGCTCATGCTTGATCTTCATGCTTGCTTTTCATTAGTTGTTTATTTTGCTTTATTTTTAATCATTACTGATAAACTGACAATTTCCCTTACTTTTGTATTTAACTTATGCTGTCAATTTCTCCTTTTTTAGATTTTTTTTTGCCGATAACTTTAGGGGAAATTATGGACCTTTTTACAAAGTGAAACCATACCTAAATTTTCGACATTAACTCACTTATTCTTTTACACTGACAACACCCAATGCTAGCTTAAGTTTGTATGATTAGGGTCCCTCCACAGTTTCTGATTAAGACTCCGTTGGTTGTAATTTAAATTCTTAATATAAGCAGTCTACATGTTACTTGAACATTTCACAGCAGATGTATAGTTTGTTGAAGACAAATTATAGGATCTGAAGAATTAGTACGAATCTTTAATTTTCTGAATCAAAACAAACCTTGTAACCATTTTCTCAAATTATGAAGGATTAGTAGTGATGACGGATACTTACATATGAATAGTCATATAGATGATGAAAATTTCAAAAAACTTCCAGGTTAAGTTATGTATTTGATTAACACCTCTAAATCTGATAGGAAATTCAAATGTGATCTATACAACAGAAAATGTGAAGAACAGTTTTTCAATGGTTAATATGAAGACTCCGTTATTACTACCCAATGAGAGCTAGCTCCTTTGGCTATTGTGAATTATGGTTCATATTCATGTTCATTTGTACTACCTATTTGAGTAACAATATATTTCTTTTATTCCATTTCACAAAACCATTCCAAATCAAAAACGTTAATTTCTCTTTAGTTTTTGCATTCAAACCACGATTTTAATACATTGAAAGCATAAATTTCTGATCGTTGGAGTAACCTCTTTATCAAATGATATTTTCCATGGTACCTTGATTACGTCTCTCTTACCTTCTGCTCTTCGGTAGGTCTGTAATGAATGTATCTTAATAAAAATCTCTGTTATATGCGAACACTTTATTTTACAGTTTTAATATAACGTCTTGCGACCAAATTCATAAAATCTTATTTCGATAAAAATACGTTAAAATTTTACTTTTTTCTACTCATTCTGGGAACATTTATTCAAATTTAGTCAAATTTATCGATGGGGAAGTGAATTACGATTTTGTTCATTATTTCAGGGAAAATTATACACTTTTGACTGCTCAAAACCAGCTTCAACTCAAAAATTATAAGTGGACCAGTTTGCTTTTATTCATTTACACCTCTGTTCCGTCCCATTTTTGCAGAGGATTCAGTTCGTCTACAAAAACGTGTCAAATAAATTATAGACAACTATTATTCCTAATTCTTGGAATAATAGCTGTCTATATTTCACCTAGCTTCTCACAAACGGACACCACCAGATATGCTGACCATGTAGAGTCATCATATTTGGCAGATGTTCTGTATCACGCCACCTTTTTGGTCGGCCATCTTTTGATTGAAACAAAGAAAACGAAAGTGATGTCGTATCTTCATTTTGAAGACATGATCATTCCTAAACCTACAGTCGAGTAGAAACGTTAGGGTCCATGCTAGTTGCTATGGACATTAGGTTTCACTAGTATTAAGAAATAGTAATAAGTATAATTCTAAAGTGTTTGTAATACTTGAAGTGAAATATTAATAAAAGATAATATTCAGAAATTATCTTATTTGTTGAGGTAATTTAAAAGTATTGAATTACACTCGCAACAACCTCATAGTCATATAGCTACATTTCTTGACAAAACTTACACGCGCAGATGAAGATTTGAATTAAATGTTATCGAATTTATTCCGATTTTAATTGACTTCTTTGATTACATAATTTGTTTTATTAATTATACTTTTTTTTTTTTCACCTGACAGATCTTTGGATAAATGATTTTCTGAAGAAATCGAACCGCAAGATGGCCAACATAGTGCCCATGATTGGCCGGTCCACGTAAACACGTACGCCGAGCGGTTGACGGGGTTGGTACCAGCAGGAAGCAGCATCTCACTGTGCCCCAGATCGTATAATCACGACTACCACCACCACAAAAACAACAACAACAACAACAATAACACCTCCAATAACAACGTCGAAAATTTCTCGTTTGTTACTGCTGTGCGTTGGGTCGTCGCAAATTCGATGCAAGTGGAACGTGTTATTGCTGGCTTTCAAATTTTCGAAAACAAAGTGGAAAGCCATGCTGCCGACCCACCTAATATCGTTGGACAGGTCTCGTCCGAGGACACGGTACCAGAGAATGGCTCTGATGTGGTAGCCGCGTATCAACCCCGAATCGCTTCGACGTCCGTGCCCCCCTCAGTCAATGTCAATGCTCCATTTCGTATCGATTCACCTACTCCTCCGTCGGTGTTACAGCAACAGCATGAAACACCTGCTAAGAAACGTTCGCCAGTATCCGTGATCGCTGATAAATACATGATTTTAGACGAGTTGGAGGGTAGCTCGTTAAACGTGTGCGTTAATATTCACACTAAGAAGGACTACGTGTGTAAGGTAAGTTTCAAAGTTCCGTTTCTTTGAGTTTTTGCTGCAGTATGAATATAGTGTGAAGAGAACTATTGTTTTTGTTTCTCTTTAGTGTAAGTCCTTTTCTCAATTCAACTAATCTAAATATTTTAGTTTAGGAAGTGAGATCTTTGACTATAAAGTAAGTATATAGACTGAGCTAACGGATGAAAATATCCATAACCTTGCAGGTATATATAATGCGGTATCCAGGCAACATCCGTTGACTTCTTTTTCCTTACCCAATACCTACAGTGTTATATCTGCAGTGTTATACCTACAGTGTTATACTTACAGTGTTATACTTACAGTGTTACTGACAATATTTTTACATTGCGTATATGGCGTTAGCTCAGTTCGTATACTTCATAGTCAAACTTGCACAGTTAGGAAAATGATTCACTCCGATTGAGTCTTTTTTTTTCTTTTTACTCCTCAAAATTTTGTAAATATAGGTCTATGGAAAAAAGACAAACAATAAGGTGATAGAAAAAAATAATATTGCTCCAATAAAAATCAAAATATGGGCAGGGTGGAAAGAAAAAGAGCAATCAGGCAGAAAGAAAATCGATAAATATGTGCTGATAAAAATCCAAACTACTTTGTCCTTGGAGTAGTGAATGATTCCAAATTCTAAAGAATCACACGCTCTCTCATTCTTTAATTAATTCACTTCCAATCGATTTCGATTTAGTCTTCGAAGAGTTGATTGAATCCCACTCAATCGCTTACTTACTGATCGTAATATTTCATTGCTTGCGTTCTACTGTATTTTGCAACTCAAAATTTTGGGCACCGTTAAGGCCGCTACATGCGATTCATCGTTTTGTGTTTCGGGCTATTGCGCGAATCGCGTGTAGTTTTTTCACAAGGCGAAAAAAGTTTTTCGCGTTTCTAGAGCTCCAGCAGTTTTTGTACGACATAAGCGGTTTTTGGACAACACGAGCGGTACTTGGATGAAATCGAAGGATTTTTTTTACTGACTTAAATTTTTTGGGTGGGTGGATGACGTTTTTTTGTTAATCCTCGATTGCGTATTCGGGAAAGTTTACATTAATTAGTTAATGAGAAGCGAGAAAAAGTGGGTTTACGAAAATTGTATGCGAACCATTAAAATAGAATTGAATTGCTATTATTTGTTTCGTCCCTAAATGGCACTACAGATAGTCTTAACTCTCTTATATCAGTAGTTTTTGATTTTGAAAACGAAAATCGAATCATTAGAATTTATATTTAAAATAAAGCTTGGAAGATTTTTACAATTTTTGAATAATGATAAATACTGTCAAGTAACGTTTTTTCTTATAAAGTAATTATTAATAGAAAATTTTCACTTTTCCTCTTCTGATTCTTCAAGAAAGGTAATTGGCTGTACTCCTCCGTGTGTGCTTCAGGTAAAAAATACCATACCATTCGAAATTATTGAAAGTTCTAACGAAAAGAATCCATTATTCAGCTCACTATTTTAGTCGGTAGTTCCCAAATTTTTGAGAAAAATTTTGAAATTTGTGTAAAATATTCATCTGTAAATCAATCTGGACACATTTTTTCAAATAAATGCCGAAGTTATGCCTTTTTAGATTAATGTATCAAAATTTCTTATAAATCACTCTAAACATACAAGCGACCGAAATTAATTCGTTCGTCAAAATTATTTCATAGCACTATGCCACTAAATGGCTAAATTATTCCAGAAATATTTTCCCTTATTTTCGATGCGCGCCACTACCCACACAGCCACTCACAAACACAAAAAAAAGTTCGTTGCTTCTGTCGAAACAACAAATCCTACAATGTCACTTATATGCCAGCAAAAATCCAAGGCAGTTACAAGCCAAATCACAGCGAAACGACACCTCAGGGCTTGTAGAGCATAGCCATATGGTTGAAACTTTTTTTAAAAACTTCATTGAAATGTAATAATACTTTTGCTTGTTTTGTCTTAGCTTATTGATAATAAAATTTTTTCCGAAGTATGAAATTCAAAGGTTCTGATAACTTTATTTATTAATATGAGAAAAACTTTCTTCATTTATATCAGAAAGCACCTTAGAAATTTTAGTCCGTTAGAAATCATAAAATAATCTACGTGGAGTGATAAACGATTCGCTATATTAAGTTCGACTGTTGTATTGAATTAATTTTAACCGTTTTTCACCAGTAAAGTCACAAAATTTCTCAAGTGAAGGTGTGAAACTACTTGCTACTCGTACAAAATCAGTTCAAAAATTTAAAATTCTCTTAAAACAAAATAGGAAATTGAACTAACCTGTAAATAATAAATTTTTTAATATTTTTAAATTTTTACATTTTCTTATTAGAGCTATTAAAAAATTTCTTGAAATTTATCTGGATAATGTACGAGGAAATTTGGTGAAATTTTCTACTTCAGAATTATTTAAACACAAAAATTTTCAGTTCTAAAAAAGAGAAAAATAATTTTAGTGTATTTTCTTATATGAAAAATATATAATTATGTATTCGGTGCAGTGGTGGGACCTGGGGATGGATGGGACCTGTGAAGAAGCGCCAATCCTGAGTCGTAGATCACGAATATATAGATCACCGAAATTATTTTGTAAAGAGTATACATATTATGTATAGATATATATTCCCACTTTTTGTTCATTTTGTCATTTTTTGGGAGTCAGTGTAGCCTCTGCTGTTTGACCCACGTGGCAATGAAACTTGGGTTAATGTTATAGGCTTTCAAGGGCTACACATTCGAGTTAAAATTTTTGAAATTAATTAAGTAGTTTCGGAAGGAGGTGTTCTTGACGTTTCTCAAATCCACCATGTTGTTCACGATTACTCACGTAAACTGAAAGATTTTTGGCTTAAAATTTTTGTGGTCGTAGGAGATTATTAAAGACTGGTTTGTTATTGAATTTGAGTGAAATCGGTTTACTGGTTTTTGAATTACAACCATTACAAAATTTGACACTTTTGGAAAATATACACATTAAACGTGATCAATGCACAGAAAAGTTATTTTTCCTGTTTTCAAAATCAGAACTGGATATTTTGATGATTTTTTTCATGATTTAAAATTGAAAATATTCTGAGATGAAAAAATTATAAATAAAAAAAATTATAATAGGGCATGAGACGTTTAACAAATTTTGAGAAACCTTAATAGGAATTAAGTCGAGTTGAAAAATGAGAGTTGAGTCAAATATTCTGGATTACTCATCCGTTTCATGTTAACAAATTTTACTGCTTATAATAATTTTGTTTTTATATTCTAAGGTAGAAATATTTTTGAGACTAATTCTGGCCATTATCTGTAAAAACTTGATAAACTGCTGTGTACTAGTAATAGGATTTCAAGTGAAATGAGAGAGAACCATCAACAATCAATGTTTTTGGGATTTAGAAAATTTGATACTAAAAATTTATGTATTTCTTACAAATTCGAGATAGAATTTGTCTTGAAAGCCAATTCAGTGGAATAGTGTGAAATCTTTCTCTCATTCAGATAATAGGTAATAGAAAATTAACAATTATTGGAATCCTCTAACCGGTTCATATTTTCAAGTGCACTCCTGATCCCAGCTAACATTTGTTTCTTTTATTACATGGTTGTGGGAATTTTGATATTGTAGACACTAATTACTTCTTTTTTTACTTGGTTGTGAGAATTTTGATATTATTGTAGATACTTGAACATCCTAAAGCAATAAATCGTATTCAAATTTCTGTTAATGTTATCAACATATTTGTTATATTCTTCAATTCTCATTTTCTTTGAAGATCTATCTATTAACAATATCACTTCAGAATTTTTGAAATTAACCTGTATTCTGTAACGTATATGATCGGCTTTAATTTGAATAAATTCCTACTAGAGTTTTTTTAAATTTGATAAAGTTTCATTGTACAGTTACTGTTTTTTTCAATTATAATTTCTTCATCTCAGAATGTTTTTGATTTTATATCATGAAAAAAATCTTAATGATATCCACAGTTTTGATTTTGAAAACAGGAAAAAACTATTTTTTTTTTTTTTAGAACAATAAATTCTTGTGTTTAAATAATTCCAAGGTAGAAAATTCCAGCATGTTTCCTTATGTATTATCCAGATAAATTTTAAGGAATTTTTGAACAATTTCAACGGGAAAATTTTAAAATGTAAAACTATTTAAAAATTTAATGATTTACAGGTTAGTGCAATTTCATATTTGGTTTTCTATTTTTAATTTGGTTTTGTATGATAGCAAATAAGCCCTCACTTGAGAAGTTCTGTGACTTGCTTAGAGGTATGAAAAGTGGTAAAAGGGTTAAGAAAATAGAAAATCTCTTCTAATCTTCATTCTTCTACTTGGCATCGACTGGCCAAGTCACCTGGTCGGCGCGCTATTGTCCAGAGCCCCAGCGCTCAGGAGACTCGACACTTTTTTTTTCATTCACTTGTTAAAGTGCTGAAAAATGCATGTTTACTGGTCAAAATTTTTTTTAAATTATAGTTGTGGGATGATGGTAAATAACTTGTTTGCTAATGACCCAAGAGTAAGCTAAGATGGAGCCGCGCTGCTTCAAATGAACTTTCTGACTACTTCTTTTTGGGGAAATTTTGTCAAGTAGTCTGTCACATTGTACAGGCACGGGAAAAATTTATTCAAAAAAATACTGAGAGACCCTTAACCTTCCTTTTTTTATTATATATTTACTGTTCAGTGTTAGCATGCGTATTGACATCGTATCTGGTAGTTTTGTAAAGTTTCTCAGTGACAAATGGTCTTTCGATTTGAATTTTTAAGTTTGAACACGTTGGATAATCGATTAGGCCGCCATTTATTATCATCCATCTATCTATATATATAAAAGAGAATGTATGTCTATCTTTTATGCATTACTATACCATTTATCCGATGGCCATGAAACTTTTGGAAGTTGTTGAGTATACTCTGGGGAAGGTTTCTGGCATAATACGAAAAGAAAATTTCAAAAAGTTAGCAAAAAAATTCCCAAAATATGTATTTTATTTAATATTGATATATTGAAAAACAATATTGCATCGATCTGGTGAAGAACATCAATGCATCACGAAAAATATTGATGTTTGTTGTATACTTATGTGATAACAGTGACTATGAGTTTGCTTCAAATTCCATTGCATAGGATATAGTAATATTTTAATTGAATATTTAACAGATAACCAAAGGATTTCGAGGTGAGGTTTTCAAGTTTCAGCATTTGTTAAACTTATTGAAATGCTCACAAATGTTTAAATTTACTATTATAATTTTATTTTTTTGGAAGGTGTCATTAATAAGTTCCATTTTCCATTGGACCGAGAATTCATCTACGAATTCTCTTTGATTCGTTACTGTTAAATTAATTAGGATTCAGCGATGAATCGAAGAGAATTCAGCGAAAAATCAAAGAGAATTCATCGACAAATTCTTTTCAATTCATCTTTAAATTAATCAGGATTCAGCGACAAATCGAAGAGAATTTGTAATACAATAATTACATTAATTACTTTGGAGAATGAATTTGGTATAAATTTTACAACCCTCAATTCAACTACCTTTTTTTTTTTTTTTAATTCCTTGAATTTCATTTTTTCAGAGATCGCATCAACGTGCGATGGGTCAGCTAGTAATTTATATTTGTGATTGGTTTGGAATCTGCATTCAACTTACCTTCTTGGTGGAGAAACTAGCACCTGTCTAATGGGTCAAACAAATCTCTTTGTATGTGTACAGAGCCCGAGCCAACTGATTGTTAAAGGGGGTGTAACTGGTCAATTTTTTTAATGTGTCCAACAAACATTGCCATTTCCATCTAAAAATAAAAAATTAAAAAAGTTATCACTTCCCTCAACTTTTACAACAGATTAAGCCAAGGTGACCCCTATATGTGTACTTGTTACTTTGGGCTTCACCTTTTCTTCGTCTTAGCTTCGAAGAATATAACCGACGCTTATTTTTTGTCAAAAATTCATCTCATTTCCGGCGCCTACGAAATGCATTTTTGAAGTATGTACGCATTTCTGAGTTCATATTTCGTCCAAACGTCAATTTTGTGCTTGACTGATATATATTCACATTTTACATTGTTCATAACATACATCATTCCTCATTTTTGAATTTGTCCTCGAAATGTGGTGGAGGGAGTAACATCTCTTTTTACTTTACCATAATAGACTTTTTTAATCGTTTCGTGACAAAAATAAAAATAAAATAAAAAATCTAGTCCTCAAAATTACGACCACCATTCTCTTTTTCTCTCCCGATTTTTTTAAATTGACTTTGATTTGCGTTTTTGACGAAATAGATAAAAGACCGAGAGAAAATAAAACAGAAACAAAATAAAATAACGCGAAATGTTTGTGTAACTTGTCGCAAGAGGTAATCGAAGTGTGCGATAGCAACCTTCAACTGTGTCTGTGTGAAGCGGTGCCTAATAGAATTTCCCGCGGCATGTTTCATTAGAATTGCAGCAGACACCATTAGGTTGTTTGCCCTTGCTATCAATAACCGTATTGCGTACGTAATGTTTCCTGTTGTTTCGGTGGCGTTGCAGTATACAGTCGATAATGAACTAATGAAATACCATTTTGTGTGTTATACCGTTGGCCGATTATCGAATTTTTTGTAATGTATTTAGCGTCGATATGCTGAATGGTTTTTACAACGAACTGTTGTGAATTTTGTGGTGTTTGGTAAGTGTGTTTGGGCCATGAACGCCAGCTTAATACACACTGGCGACGGGTGTGATTGTTGGGACAGAAGAAGGTTGGTGCAAGGAGCGTATGGAGCAGTGGTATTACTTCGCTATCTTCGGGTATTGTTGAAGGTTCCTGTCATTTAGTCATTTGGTGCAGTTCTCAAGGATGGTTTGATGAACGGCGAGAAATTATAGGATGAGGTTTCCCTTGTGGAAAAATTTTATTGTAATAAATCAGTAGTCCACTGTTCAAGTTTTTGGACAATGTCAGTGATGTTGATACGATCGTTAGATACCAATATTCCAGTTGATAGTTATTCGGAAATGAATCACGGAATTTAATCGCAGCATTTTCGAAAATTATATGTTTTTTGGAGAAACGGCGAAATATGGCGTGGAAATCGAATAATGCCTCCATTTGGTGTCTCGGGAGTGAGAGTTATAGCAATCAAGAAGTGGAATTTGAATGGAGAAACCAGTAAAAATTTTGATTTAACATCTCAAAAATCTTTTGTATCGCCGCAATGTACCGAAAATAAGACAAATTCTTTGAAAGATATTTGTTTTCAGTATCGAGTGCCAAAGAAGGAGATGAAAGTAGTCCTTACGAGAAACGATTGTAAAATTATTCAAACTCAACTTTTAATAAAACATTAACTTAAGAATAGTATGATGAAATAGAGGGGAATTTCAATTAATTCTCTTATTTAGAGGCTCTGATAAGAGGTAAAAAATGGACCAAATAAATTTATAAAATTCAAATTTATGAGAAATCCGAAAATCACGAGCGTCGAAATGATGCATTAAGCAGTTTTTGGAAATTTTCTGTTCTCAACCTCTGTTGCCCGTGGATGCTCAAGAACAGCTCAAATTTGAAATTCAAATTCAGAAAAAAATAATGTTTATCGGAAAAACATATTGAAATTAAAGTTAAACGCTATAATATTTCAACATGGAAAGGGGAATAAATTTAGGTCAAAAATAAGTTTTTAAAAGATACGCTTTTAAAATTGTTAGAAAAAAAAGAGAAACGTTACAAAAAAGCTCTCTTCTCTGACAGGATTAGATCACGAGATGCCTCACGTGAAGGGGTATGTCTTTAATACGACGCCATAGCATTAGTTAAAATTTGTTATTGAAATTTGTGATGAAAAAGAAAATACGTTAAGAAGTGCTAATTCATTGTTACTGAACATTGAAGTGGCGGACATCTAGCGGATATTTTCGTAAGCTTTGAAAATGCGTTAATGGACACTCAAAGAATGGATTCGAATACATTGAACACACAGTGCTTAATAAATTTTCAATTCATGCTTTTTAGGGTTGGTTTTGAGTTAAGAATGCTTGGTATTAATTTTATTTTTACTAATTTACTGTAAAAAATATTTCACATTGACATGTAATTTGATCCCTTTCGAAAAATGCCATTCTCCAAAATTATCTAAAAAACCTGTTGAAAAAAAGTGCAACACAGCAATACTTCGCTAGAAAACCTAGTTTTGCTAATTTTCATTCATAATTAAAAAAAAAAATGTTTATGTTATAGGGCACGTGGTAGAAGTGAAACTTCGTACGATCTATTGCAGAATTACCCCTGAGTTTGTGTAATCTTCAAAATTAATATCAAATCCGAAATCAGTGCCTTTAAAAAGTCAAAATTTGGCCCACTTTCGGATATCAATAGTTTTTTTTCTCATGAAATGGATAATTTTCATCATCCCTACTCCTAACCCTTTTGTTGGGTCAATTTTAACGCCCCAATAGCAAGCAAACTGGACAAAAAATTTCACTCCTCTTAACAGCAAATGACAGCGTGTCATAGGGGTGTTGAGTCCCAGTAACAACCTAACTCGATTTTAGAGCCGCCAGATGTTGATATAAGAACAGCGTCACATTTCATTGTGTTAGTAATTACAGTAAAAGTGTAGGAAAAAATTGAGCCAAACACAAAGTTTGAATTATGTTTTTCCCAAACTAAGTATGATGATCGACAATAGTTGGTCCTTATGTTAAAAATACGGTAAAACAATTTTATTGGAATAGTTTGATTTTGAGCCAGTATCAAAAAATTTTTAATGTTAATTAGATCGTCACGACAAAAAGTCCAAAATTTTTATTTTTTTACTTTTTTTTTTTTGGTTTGGGGGCAGGTCCCGATTTTTGTATCTATGCTGTTGGTTCATCTACAAATCTGGATTTTACATTTTGCCCAATGTTTTTACATTTTTATGGTAAAACAAGCTACTTTGAGAAATGATGTTGCAATAGGATTTTTGTTTCGCATAGTGATGTGTGATTAATTGAAAATTGTTCAGTCAATCGATTATTTCAAGTAATCAATTTTATCTTTTTTTACAACAACCTACGAACTTAATTTTTTATCACGCATTAATTTTGATTTTGAAGTAGAATTGAAAATGTTTCTTCTGTAACTGCCAACAAGGATTTTCATTTTACTCTATATTTCATCTTATTTCTTTTATGAAAATTTTGTAATTCTTGTCCGAGCCTGAATGTTATTCAATTAATCGATTAATCAATTGATATTGTAAAAATGAATCAATTAGCAAAAAATTGATTAGTGCACATCACTAGTTTCACAGATAAAAAATAAAACATAGAACTAATTTAAGGAAAATGAGGAAGAAAAAAACAAGTAGGAAAACAATTGTGATTTTAATAATGTTTTTTCACTTCACGTAAAAACCCTGTAATGATATATTTCTACTCATTAACACTCATATTTATATATCATCACACCAATAAACTATCATCCACCCTGTAGACTATGTGGCGATAAATGTAGTGAACAGAATGCAGATGCCACCCTGGAATGTCTTTGTATCAGCCGATATAGTTCTCTCACTCTCACATTTATGTCTGTATATATACACCTGTAACCTTCAATTGTGCGTCAAATTTATCAACACATTACAATTAAAAGAGAGGAAGTAATTATCACCTTAAAAATATACCTAGTCTCTTCTAGAATTATCTCAAATCTTCTAGAAGAACTATTCAGACTAACCCACATAATTAGTGGAAGGATAATCAGTCATCTCATTGGTCAATCATGACATTATCCATCTCTCACCACTACTTTGTATTTATCTACTTGCAAATTTGTCGTTGATCTAATTATTGTAAATTAAATGTGAAATTACTTCATGTAGAACCTCTAAATAGTCATATTCTATAATAACCATCTCTGGTGAGTATTTTAGATACACAGGCTTTTGTAACCAATAACTGTTAAGGTTCAAAAGGCAAGTCCGCAACTTTTAGTATAATCTGTACTTTGTTACATTAGAACTTGTGAGTTTATCAATCAATCATAAGCAAAGTTGCCATCACAAACTCTATAAACAAAATTTAAATTTTTGAGATTTTTTTGCTTATGATATTCAGTGCGAATTACTCATTCTTTTTATTTCACGTACGAATTTATGTTCGCTTCACCCAGCCCAGTACCTAAAACCCCATCGAGAATCCGCCCTTCTATAATTGTGTCATTGCTTGCATTTATTTTCAAGGTCACCATTTTTGTTCTTATGTCTATCTGAATTTTTTTCGATAGGCTACTGTTTAAAAAGTATTATTCTGAATTAAAATTACCATGTAACATTATCATGTTCTTCCTTTTTTTTCTCAGTTATTTCTGTTGATAATATATTTTTGTGGGGGTGCCATTTGGTGTGTTTTATGAGTGTGACCGAGGACAACTCGCCTATTGTTTGTTTGTAGAATTGAAAAATTTTGCGCAATTGTGGTATCAGCACCGGTCGCTTGATGCCCATCAATGAACGCTGAACTGTGTTTGTAGAACTTGACCCCGAAAAGTATGACGATGAGTTTTTGCCTTCTCTACCAAATAAATTTCTGAAAATAGTCGCCCTGCACTACCGCCATGAACTATCTACGATCAGTTATTCTTGATGGTAGTCGAAGGCGAATTTTATGTTGCAATCGACGCTGCGCCCGCGAAATTCGTTCGCCTTTGGAAGGGTACAAGGACTTTTTTTGCGCATCCGTTGCTCCGATTCGAGAGATCTTTTTATCAGAACAGTGTATAATATAAATATATTCATATATACGCACACACACGTACATACACGTTAACACAAACTCGCATCCGATAAAAATTCGTTGTTTATCTTTTTGCCTTTCATTCGGTGAATAAAAAATTATCGTGTCATTGATATAATGCAGTAATAGCCTGATCGAAACCACCGTGCACTTAACAGTTACGAAAATTTGTGAAATCTTTTTGTTTATCGAGTTAACGACCTTGAAATCAGCAGCTCTCCTGCAAGAAAAAAAAAGAAATTCATTTTGGAAGTGTAATAAGTAACTTCACTTTGAGGTCTAGTTACTTAGTGGATGAACTTGTCCTTTTCGGAAAACTCGTGTGTCTTGGTGTGTGTGCGCTCATGTTCACATCAGTTGCGCAACTCTGTAAACTTCAATTTGCGAAACAAATTTTTATGATTCTTTTTCCACCTCTACGGCCTTAGGGTGATATTGTATGAATCACGGCAACGGCAATTGCTTCGCCAAATATATTGGAATTTTTTCTCCAATTTTTTTTGTCCGCCATTGGGAGTCATTCAAAACCAGTTATAAAAATATTTCATGCGGTCAAAAATTGTGATTTGAATTTTTTTTCAAAGCTTCATCCTAGGCAGATAAGATATAATAAAATGATAGAAAAAATAAATTCCAGTGTACCGATCTTTTGCATTTTAGTCGACTTTGGTTGGCGACAAAAACAAAAAGACGTTGTGGGTTTAGTAAGGTTCTCCTTCTGTGCGTTATACAATTGAAATCGATGATCGAAGTAGTCTCCCTCCTGTGGCCCAATAGAGAAACATGTTGATTTTGGGATTATGAGCTATTTTTTATCATTGAGAACGTATGAAATGAAAGTAACCGAAAACAATTGCACAAAAACCGTAAGTGGTAGAAAGCTAAAATTTTTAGGAGACATCTTCATAAGTTGGCTGAAGATTTCTTAAACTATCGAAATGTTGTGATGGATTTAAGATAAATTTCCGTTACATTTTATGTTGGTTCACTTGGCAGGTAGTAGGTACTTTCATATGTGATCGTTAAATTTATGTTGTATTACGTAATATTGCACCAGATAGGTATCGATATTATTTGTTAGGTAGAATGTTGTTACGAAGTAGTAGTTTGCTCGGCTCTTGAACATATACCCTGGCACTCGAATTCACTGAAGTAGTTTCGGGATATCGACAGTACGCCTTTTTTACCTCTTTTGTTTTAATATGTACATTCTTCGGAAATAATCTTTGCAAGTCGTTGGAAAAATAATTTTTGCCCCTAAATATTCTTGCATGTTCAGCAGAGTGCCAAGTTCTCGCAATCGTTATTGTTTATGAATGTAAAATTGAAATAAAAATTATGTATTCCATAAACTACGTTGAGTAGGTGTCTATTCAGACGGCTCATCCGAAGTCATAAATATCTTAATATTTTTTGCGTATGTTTCCGCATAATCCGTAATGGTTTTTCCTGAATTTTTATTTCATTCCTGTCAGTAAAACTCCAAATTTTATTGTAAAAATTTCGTCAACTTTGAAGTGTTCTATTATGTTATATTATATATTGGATTCAGCAGGCAAATATCGAATTTTGTGAAATCATAGATGGTTTTTTGAGTCTTTATTCTCCGTAGAGTGATGAGTTGGTGTGGATTAGGGCCTTAGAGAGTGAGTATCAATGGTAGCGGACCCGGGCTTGTTTAGAGGACCTGACAGGGTCAATATTTTGAAATAAATAGCAATTTTCAATAAATTTGTTTTAAAAATACGTTAGAACCGTATCCATGAGGTAAATCACCAAGAGTTCCCTTGGTTGGAAATTTCTCTCATAGATCCTGGTACTGTTTGGCAGACTGTAATATATGTCATCAAAATTTCGGCACATGATAGTCCACACATTTGTGAAGCATTTATTTATTTATTTATTTTTATTTTTTTTTTTTTTTTACGAAGGAAGTTAAATTTTGTTGATGAGAAATTAGATGTTTTGAAAATCTGTGAATCCCATCGAAAAATTATAAAAAAATTAAATTATAATACAGCTAATTGTGTCGAAACTATTTGTAATCTTAATTTTCAATACTGTACAATGGGTCCATTCTGAATTTCTGACCGTTAAATTAGCTGTTCGTTTGGTCTTCAAACATATTGAATATTTGTATATTAAAACATCTTCTTTGATTTGATTCATCCTGTACATAGTTATTCAATTTCGCTCGCACCATACGGTATTCCCATTTAATGCGAGTGAATATGACTAAGCGAGGAGCAGTTCCTACACTTAGGCACATTGACTCGCAACGTAGCAGAAACTGTTTCTCGTAGGAAAATGGAAATGGACTAGTGAAAAAAAAAATTCTGCGTATTAACCGCGGTAAGTGTTTATTTTCCGAAAGTATCAAATTTTGTAATGGCTGTCATGCGAAAACTAGTCAACCGATTTCGCTCAAATTTACTACCAAATTAGTCCTTAGTAGTCTCTAACGGAGATAAAAATTTCAAGCGAAAATATTTTAATTTGTGAGACTTATCTTGATGACAACATGGTGGGTTTGCAAAACTTTGAGAATCCCCTCTCCGAAACTAGCGGATGAATTCTAAAAGTTTTGACACGAATGTGTAGCTCATGAAACCTTTTAATTCTACCCTACGTTTCATTGCCGTTGATCAAACAGCGGAGGCTCTACAGATTCTCAAAAATGAGCAAAATATGCAAATTCGGAAATATATATATGTATATATTGTGTTCAGAAAAATTTGAGTGACCTATATATTTATGATCTACAACTAAGGATCGACGCTTTTCCCGAGGTTCCGCCATTGCACTAAATTCAAAAGGAAAATACTCTAAAGAAATATTCACATAAGCGCAAGGAACGCGGATTCAGTCAATGGTGTGAGTTAAAGTGTTTAAGTGTGGGACTCCCTCGCTTAGTCGTATTCACTCGCACCAAATGAGAATTTTATGTAGTGCGAGTAAATTATTTGTAAAGGCCAATGTAAGGATATCAGCAGTTAGTTATATTTTCAAAACTGTTTTCCTCCATTATAGAATAACCGAATCACGAAGTTCGAGATGAAGGGCATCATAGGCTAGCAGTAAAAATTGTCCCTCAAAAATATTTAAATACCTTACAATTGATGTTGGTTTAAAGTAATTTTTTATTTTCAAAATATTATTGGCTTAATTCAGTTTCAATAATTTTCAGTTTTTCTATACATTTTCGCAAATTATCGTCGATCATTATTCTTCTCACATCATAATAGAACACTTTTTTTTTTCTTTTTTTTTTTTTTGAAAAAGGAAAAGGAACATTTTTCTATGCCCAACAGTTAGCTATGAGCAGCAAAAATAATTATGGTTGCACTTAATTTGCAATCGTCTCTGCTGAAATGGACTGATTATTGTGAAGAATCAAATTTATTCACGAAATTTTGTTTCATTTTTGAAGAAATATGATACTTACAAAGAGAACTGTAGAAAGGAAATTCGGGCCCGAGGAGAAAAAGTTTATAGGCCCCTAAAAAATTAGATGTTGTTTCTATGTTGCAGGTGTATAGTAACAAAGATTAATCTTTGGAAAGGGTTTTATAATATTGGGAAAGTCTATCGTGAGCGAAGGTAGAAAAAAATTTTTTCAAAGGTTTTTTGGTAAATTTTTCATGAAAATCTACTTTTATCTTTTTTTTTTAGAATTCCGGGCCCCTAAAAATCCCGGGTTCAGGGGAATCCCCTCCCCCTTCTTGACAGGTTTGGTTACATGTAGGCTTTTTAGCAGCGTGCTCCCTTCTGACCCTTTTTCAAGAAAAATCAGTCAACTTATACTCAACAAGGGTTAGAATCTTGCAGTTTTAGGGTTGGTTTGTACTTCGTGTTTTCAAAGAACAGCAAGATTTAATTTTATTGTAGTCTGGTGATTTCTTCATGATATTTTTTCAATTTCTTGTAGAATAAATAGAAACACAATTTTTTACCGCGTTGTGTCTCTAGTTTAACTTCCTGAACACTACTTGTACCTCTAAAATACCCGGCGCAATTATCATTCTTCTAAAATATTTCTTTTGGTGCACAATTATTATTTTAATTTCGTTTAATGAAAATTAGCTAATTTTTTCTGTTTTCGCCGCAAGATAATTTTTTCTAACATATTTCGAATGTTTACTTTTTTTCGAAATATGACGGCCACCTATTTATGTTAAGAACAATGGTATTTGTCGCTTGAATAGTTTCGTTGTGTTCTACGTGAATGCAGTAACTCTTTTTAATATCAAATCATGATTCAATTTGTCTTTGAAACGATTAACAGTGGCGTAAAATCATCTTTGAAAACGTTAAATGTTTAGATCTATTTTTTGTAAATTTGAAAACATTCATTCAAAAATGTTGGTATATTTCTTTTATTCAGTTATACTTTTTTAAAGATTTGACTTCTTGGAATTCTGTCAAGAGCGGGAAAATGTATACTGAACTAATTTTTTTAAAGAGAAAAATTGTTCTTCGTATATTCAATTGAAGTTTAATGACTTACTCCTTATTTTATTTTGTCACTTATATATCATTTTATCTCTGCGTCATTGGTTGGCTGTCTACCTATTGAATTTGTTTTCTTTTCTAAGATTATTATTCAGAGAATGGCGAACGAGGAAGCTGAGAGACGACTTTCACAATTATTGTACTGTTTTAATTAACTATCAGTCTGCTTGTTTTAGTGAGAGAATTAGGTTGGTTGTCGTCATGCAAAGGGTGGTGTTGGCTAAGTCGTGATGTAAGAGTATACACACACATTTTTGTGCATGTATACGTGTGTATGTGTGTGATATCATCCAGTTAGAGGGCAATTCGTGTCAAGGTGTACGCATTTTAATTAAGTGGAACCGAAGTGCGACCTCCATTCCATTTTCTTGTCTCTTGGTTCTTAACCACCGAACATCTTTTAATTACTGTACCGTTTGTTGCTGTTATCGGTTGGTACCTACATGCGAAATAACTGTTGCGAATGATGTTCGTTTGTGTGCAGGTTTTGGTTATAAATGGAATCGAAATAAAAAATATTCCTAGTAGAAATAATAACAATAAAGTTGTCTAAATTTTGAGTTTATAAATATTAGTTGTACGATATGAACTTAATTTTTATAGCTTAGCCGGAATGTTGGATACTGTTAATTTCTATGTCGGTCCTTTGAATACTTCGTGAACTTATATGTTCAAGATACCGATGAACGATGTGATTTTCTGATCTTCGTTGCGAAAAAACTGGGCTCTACTTTTTTCCTCTTTTTATGAATTTTTTTTTGTTGGCTATGAAATTTTGTAGGTATAATACAATTTATAATATCCAAGAAAATACGATGAATTAGAAAAAGTATCACAGATTTGATGATTATCGGATTTGATAAGGCAAATTTTCCTGAATAGATCAGTCAAGTGTGACGTCAGAACCCTTCTGAAGTGTATCAATTGTTGCAGGTAGACGATTTTTTGTCCAGACTTACATAGTTTTTCGGAACCTGTGTAAATTTCCATATGATTACGGAAAATAGAAAGAAATTGAAAACTTTTAAAGAACAATTAGGTAGAATGTAAATGATACTAACCAGAGTATCACAGGCTATCTGTACAAAAAATTTTATTATTTTTACATAATCCTCAGCCTTTGAAAAAATACTTCCACTTTTCCTACTGTACAAAATAAATGGATCAAATTGTTTGTTTGGACCCAGTTTCAACTGATAACAGCGTGATGACGTCAACCCGTGACTGATTTATTATTAATTTTTACAGCTGTTCTCTGCGCTGTGAAGTATGAATCTATAGTCTCTTCCAAATAAGAAAGTAATTTTTTTCGAAGGCGCTAAGAGGCGGTCCCTAATAATCGTTGTTAATGTTAAATTAAATATTGTTAGACAAAATAAAAATTCTATATGAACAGCCGCTTGTGTATCCTAACTTGTTTCTCTCTTCTCTATTATTTGGAATGGACTATATAGTCCATTCCAAAAGAGAAGGTAATTTATTACTTATAATACACAGAGTTTTTGGGCATCGTGGGTAATTTTAGGGGGACGGAAAAAGTAAGGATACACGCTGGACGAAAAATGGAGATCATGGATGCTTTATTATCTTGCTTATTGCATTAATTACATTGGTGAATTTTAAATTGAATTTTCATCAGTTATAATCTCACTACATCAACCTCCAGGTTATAAAAGTATTGTTGAGAATGTTGAGATATCTTGAATCCTCATCCTTTATATGTTTTCAAAATTAAAAAGAATCATCTTTCATTTTCAAATTGCTCTGCAACTTCATTCAGGTTCAATTCATCTGAATTGTGTTTGTTCTTCTAGAGGGAAGTTTAATGAGGATAAAGTCCTCTCATCAAGTAAGCAAAGCTTATGTGTATTAAATAACTTTTTGATTGGCATGGATCAAACCAGTTCATTCTGAAAATAAACTTGAAGAATAAATGATGAAGTTACACGACAAGAAGAAAGATATTATGCTTTTGCAAAACAAATAAAATCTGAGAAGAAATGAAAAAAGTATTGTTGAAAATTGAACTGAGAATACATAATACATACATCTAGTTTATTTTATTTTAGACAACAAGAATACCTGTAATCGACATTATTCTAAAGTGCTAAAATTAAAAAATTATTGAGAAATGACATTTCATATTTATCAGGGTCATCAATATTATCGGATTCTTCGTCACGAAAGGTTATCAGTATTCCATATTTCTGGTTCAACTTTGTATATGATATGATCGATTTACGCAATTTTTCCATTTCCTAGGTGTTATTGCTGACAGTCTGTTAATTAGAATTTCACTTGTTTCATTAAGTGTGAATGTTTTATTGTGACGGACCACATACCCTTTCACATCAGCCCAGATCAATTTAATTGTATTCAGGAAGCAGTGATAATGAGGAAGTTGTAATACGTGTCTCCCTGTATTTCTTATATTTACTGTATAAACAGTTTTACAATTCAGGTTCTTTACTTCAGCCAACAGTTTAGCTTTTAGTGAAGTGGCATCAGCAAGTACTCCCTTTTCTGTCAACCAAAAAAATTATTTCGTCCTTCCTCCATGTGGAAATAGGAATTTTAAACTGTTTCCTCGAATTATAGGGCGCATTGTTGAGAATTACTACGGTGTTCCTGTAATTCACGTGGTACTTCTTGAAGCTATTTTTCAAAACTTCAGAGTTTTTGTCATCTTGATAATCTGTAAAATGGTTTGACTTAAAAATAAACCATCAGTTAGAAACGAACCCTTCCTCGTTTCTGATGTGCACGATAATCAATATTTTTCCCTTGCCACTGGGATTATATAATTCTCTTGATAAACCTTTCATAAACGGATGTGTAGAAGATTTAACAGTTTGATCCACCTAAATTTTTGTAATAGTATTCCCCACATTTATTCAGGTCTTGTCCATGTAGTACAAATTTTTCCCTATTGCTTGATATTTTCTTACTTGATGTAAGCAGTGATGTCGCCAGCAGACTATTTCATCCGTTTTTATCAACATTCCTTCTCTCTTGCACCTAACATATTGAAATTGTAATAATTGGAGAACCTTGAAAGAAAGTATTGTAAATTAAAAACTGTTCAAATTCAATAATACTCCGAGGAAGAAATATTTTGTATAATATATTTAAGGCCAGATTTAGATTGTTTTTGTACTAGATTTAGTGTTTGGTATTGTGGGTTCACCATGCTATTGTTGCATTCTTAAATTTTTATGAGTTTGCACCTTCAGTACCCCTGAAAAGGTGACAATATTGGGTCTATATTTTCACGGGCTTGAAGGAGTTATATGTAAATCCATTAATGACTATATTATCTGTATAATGTTATTTTATTAAAATTAGGCAAATCAGTGTCATGATTTACAGATATTAGAATAGCCTTAAAAGTTGGAAATTCATTTCTTCAGAAAAAGTTTTGTACTTTCGGCCAGATAGCAGAATTCTGAATGTTATTCCACTTTTACATGTTGAACTAATTATTGAGGAATCATTGTTCAAAATTGGATCAACTTATAAAAAAATACATTTTGAAGTTGGCATCATTCAGCAGTTTCACCATATCTTAAATTCGTAAACTATAAATAGAAATAGCAGATCTTTCATAATTCTACATTTTATGATGCTTTTATTCCTCCTGTGAAATTTAATAAAACACTGAAAATTACATCTATATGTATACTTCTGAACTAATATATAAAAGTGTTCTGTATGTATGTGTGTAGTGGGTAATCTTAAAAACTACTGAACCAGTTTGTTTTATTCTTTTTTATCATCATCAAGCTCATCTTATCGATAAGATAGGCTACCTATTATTATGATCCATTCATAATTACCTGATCAGTACTATAAAATTGTGTATATTTTTCATTATTTTTATTATTTCAGTTGTCGTCAGTTGAAGGATTAAAGAAGGATGGAGCAAAAGAGAGATGGAAAAGATATTACTATCTCTCCTTCCTTTCACTATACTTAAACTCTCTTGTTCTCTCTCTCATTCTTTCTCTCTCTCTCATATATTGCAGTTAGGAATTTCTTTTCAAATTGAAGAAGTTATATGGTAGAATTTGATGGGCAGTAATTTCTCGACAGTTGGTAGTATTTTGGTAGGGGGATTTTTTATCATTCCCAATTTAAAGTGGAAATAGATGGCTCTGCAAATGGGAGATTATTCAGGTAGGATTAAAACCCATATTCCCTACTTCTCTGTTGGCTGAAGTTGAAGAGGTGATAATGAGTACTTGAATTTGGTTTCAGTTTAAGCTGTTGAATAATGAAGATAATTTATTTATTTATTTTTTGTTAATTTGAAGACAAATGAGAATGAGAGAATGACATCTAAATAAATCTGAAAAAAGTATTCTTATTGGAATGCAAATACTGATTTCAGCTTTGAATTTGCATAAGATTATATGCCTTATGGTTTTATACTTATGTATAAGAAAAAGTGTAAAATTATTGATAAAATGGCTCTCTACTCCTACTACCATAATTGAGTCAAGCTAAGATAGTTCCAAGCAGCTAGTTTTAAATAACTTTAATCAAAAACTCATTACAATTGTAATTATTTATTCTCCATTTCCATTAATTGATTAATATTATCTAGGAAATAATTTTTTGATTTTGTTAATGTGGCAGGTAAGTTGTATTTATTTATTTATTTTTTATTTTAGAAAATCTGTTTTGTAGCATGGCTTGGTGTGCCAGAGTTTTTCAATTACTTTTTTCAGTAAATAAATAGAAAACACCATAAGTGTAAAAAACTATAATTTTGTGATGAAACACTATGTATTGTTGTGGTTGGAAACAAAATTTTGAGAAAATTTTTTTCATTTGAATTTATTATTTGTTATTGAAAACTTCAACTTTATGTGGTTCATATCTGAGTTAGTGTGGATCGTGTGTAGACAGTTTTTCTTTGTTTGTTTCATCCTCTTCTCTTTGTATTCATGTGAAGAATAGGTGGTATGTTGAGGGTAACGGTTTTATTCTTGACCTTTTTTTATCTTCCAACTTTCCACTATGTTTCCCAGTAATTTTTAAATAGGTTTTATGTAGAAAAATCTGCTTATTATGCTTAGTGCGGTATTAGCCCCCAGGGCTAGGGGTAGGTACATTTTTTGTTTTAAAACCTTAAAAAAATTTTTGCACTAATAACTCAGATTTATATATGGATAGATGGATGGACGGACGGACGGACTGATAGATAGATAGATAGATAGAATAGATAGAATAGATAGGATAGATAGGATAGATGATAGGATAGATAGGATAGATGATAGATAGGATAGATAGAATAGATAGAATAAATAGATAAATAGATAAATAGATAGATAAATAGATAGATAGATAAATAAATAGATAAATAGATAAATAGATAAATAGATAAATAGATAAATAAATAAATAAATAAATAAATAAATAAATAAATAAATAAATATAGATATGTATATACTAGCTGCCTGTGGTGTCAGCTTTGCTTGACAGATACTTAGGACCTTTGACCACATATTACGCAACAAAATCTGAAAATAGAAAATTTTCTCCTTCTTGTGCCCAATGAGGGTCAAGAAATGGATAGAATTAACATCAAATTTGAATTCCGCATCTCAAAACACATGTTCGATGATGTATTACACAATAAAATGTGAAAATAAGAAATTCTCTTTTTTGGCCCCTGATGAATTTGGAATTCAGCGCCTCAAAAAACATGTTAGATTATGTAAATTTAAGAATTAAGAAAAGGCCACTAAATGAAGCACTAATTAGTTTGCATAAGTTTTTCCTCTATTCACTTTATATACACGCAGCGCTAATCCAGCCTTCATCGATTTTCCCTTATAAATAAGTTTTCCAAACCATGTACAAAAATTCATCAACTCCAGGTTGGTAGATTCTGAGATTATCCTTAACATACACTTTTCCAAACTTTTCTCTTTATATATTAGTATAGACAGATATGTATATAATATATTCCTTTTTGTTTTCAAGGCACATGTTGCAATTTTTGTCCGATAATCACGAACTTTGACGCGAACATTTTTACTAAGCCAAGAACCAGACTTACTATTGATTTTGATATAGATGAGTCGTCGGATGATACTTATCGTATCACCATTTTTGTTTTTATTTGGATATAAAATGCTCAATTTTTTACCAATAGCCGCGAAATTTGGAATTTATTTATTATAATTTATTATAGTATGCTGCTAATTTTAGTGTGGATTGGCTGAACAATACTTCGGGTATCGCTATGTTTGTTTTATATATTGGTCAGAAAATGCCGAATTTTGCAACAATATGTACGAAATTGGAAACAAATATTTAATATAATTTATTGTAGCATGCTATCAGTTTTTGTGTGGATCGAGCTAACGGTATTTCCGGTAAAGCTTTCTTTCACTTATTTTTTCTAATTTACATGAACTTTTCTTTTTACAAAAATTATCCACATGTTCATGCTCTCTTTTTTCTTTTTTAACTTTATTGTATTTCTTTGATTTTATATGAAACTAGCTTTGGAGGAGGGGTCTACCCCCTTCTCTACCTGCTCCAGTTACAAATCCTGGATAACTAAAATCATAAACCTACTTATGCGAGTTACCTTCAATGTTCAATTGTGACGAAATATTGTGCAGAAAGCACTGTATATGTATATATACACATACCTATATATAGTAATACCCAAAGCGCCCAGTTTTGTTTTTGTATTTTCTCTCGTCGTTATCTTGTGATTAATTCGTTTTAGATAAAATCTGATGGTGGAACTGAATTTGTTGTTAAAAAATAAAGGGGTCATCGCTGAAAATTTTTTTCTGCAATCATCAGTTTTAGAAATAAATAAAAAATTAACGGCAAATTTATTATTTATTTTTTTTTTACGGCTGATTTAGCGATAAAAAAATTAATTTTATGAGAGAACTCAAGCAAATTTTGTCCTCTTTTCAATAGTACAAACCCCAACTTTGTAACTTAAAAAGAACCTGAAAAATCGCAAAATGAGAGAACAGTTTTTTTTTTTCAAAATAATTATGTGAATGTTGCAAAAAGCGCGGATAAGTATACCAAAAGTGGGATTGAATTTTGTAATGTAGATTATATGATTATTTATCATACTTTATCATTTTGATTAATTTTTGATTTCAAGAAATAATGCTTTTAAATTTCTTCTTGTCTAATATTTCGTCAGCAGCTAACTTTCATACAATCGAAAACATTACCATTTACGCATATGAACTTACAGACAATTAATATGACTATCGAAATTCATGACTCTTTTTTCTCGAAAACCTTTTTCAAGCGAGGCTTGCTGCGCTAGAGTTTTTTGTGGTTTGTTGGTGCTGTAAAAAATTTTAAAAATCGAGTACTAGATTAAAATAGATGAAATTTAAAACTGAACAAACCAGTCTCCCTAGCCGTAGAGCCGTCGAATTGATGATTTAGTTATTGATATACCTCCCAAAATAGGAAAATATAACCGCGAAACAATCTACCTCCTCCGTGGATGTATTTCCGAGTTTTCCTGCTTTCCTTGGCCAAATAGTTCTAACGAGTTTTCTGATTCCGGTAAGAAGAAAAAAAATATTCCATCTTGTATTTAGAAAAATGGTTATTGCTCAACGAATAATTACAGTTAAAAAAAGAATTAAGAGCTATTTAGCAAACGGTTAGAAAAATTATTGTGAGGGTTCTTTTTTTCTCTTTCTTTTTTCCTTTTATTTTCTTTATTATTTTCTTACACACACTCCACCGAGTAGCCGTCTCTGAGCATTCAGTATGTTCCTTTGCGTGTGTATGTATAAGTAAAAGTAAACGACATTATTAAAAATAACGGTTATATTTCGTTGTGAAACGGTCTAATCTTCATTGTGTTTGGAAGTATTGTGTAATGATTGTGTAAATTCCGATACATATATGTTCATGTATTCACGAATATTCTTATTTTATTATCGCACCTTATCGCTCTCATTATTAGTTCGTTGGTTTATTCTAAAAACGCAATTAAAATAATCGTTCACATTATCATGAACTGTAATTGAAGGAGCGTACGATCTTTCGGTGCCGAGTTTCTCCTGTATGATTTTTCCTGAACAGGCCTGCGAATGGTGAACACAGGGTTTTTTCCTGTCTTGAAATTTAGTCATCTTCATACTTTTGTGGATATTATTTTGTCAATGCCATCAATGCCCAATGGATAAGGGTCGTAGGTTGATTAGCGCCAATTTTATAACACATTCGTATAATTGCGTGATCCACACTTGTTAATGTTATTTTTTCCGATGAATTTGACATGGGAATAATATCCTCCGATGCTTAATAATTGAAAAACTACCTGCTCAGTGCTTAGGCTACAGTAATCTGGCTGATAGGTCAAATCCTCTTAAATTTTTTGTTTCTACGAAGTTTTCCAAAATTGTATCATCACACAGTGCCCTGAAATTTCTGTGATGTTTACTTTTTGTATAATTATGAAGTTTAAAATTATAATAATCATTCACTTCGAGGATAGTACCTCACTTGAATTGGATATTTATGTCGTACCCTGGTTATCTCTATAGTGGAAAATAGAACTGGGTTGATATTCTTTAAATTTTTTCTGTCTGTAATAATTCTGCTATCGACTCTGTTACAACAATAACATCGAAATCTGTTTTTCTTGAATTCTGCCACAATGTTATGGCTGTGCTATGAAAACTTCTGATATAAAGTTTGTTATGCATAACATGAGATGATGAGGTGCCGCTATGTGTCTGTTATAGTGCCAAGTAGAGTCAGATTAATTTTTTGCATCCTAAATTGAAGTAAATAATATCATGAGATTCATAAGTTGGAAATGAAAATAAAATCGTACTTCTTAAAACAACAATGTGTTAAAACTCTTACATAGAAAGTATTTTTGAATTTGGGGCTGTTTGGTTGTAGTTTTTATTGCTGCGTTTTGAGCAACTCAGCTACGTAACTGAACAGTTTTTAGCATTTAAATTTTTATGAGTTGTTTTGCACTGTTTGAGGATGATATGGTTGAAATTTCTTTATGGGTTATAATTGAAAAACCAAAATTGTGGATGAATTTATTGAAGTACAATTCATTGTGAATGAATTTTCTTAGCTAAAGAGCGATATTCAAGGGTGAAATTTTGATAGGTTGTTTTACAATATTTGGTAATTATCTAGTTTTAATTTTGGGTTACCTTGTTCAAATATTTACAATTTGTTGCAGACTTATTTTCTTTCAAATGGAGTAATAAATTAATAAACAGTGAAATTTTCATGATATGTTTGTTAATGGCGATATCATTAAAATCCAATCATTGCTTCCTCAATTACTCTCAAAAATGTTTCAAACAGCCTCCAATAATTCATTATTGATCATTGGTGATGAGAGCTGAATAACAGGGTGTTATAAAAAGTTTCCAAAAAACCAATTTCCTATCATCATAACAGAATGCCAACAGAGTTTTTGACAGAACTTCGTAGCGTGTTAACAGAAGACCAAAAATTTCAAAAACACCTATTCCTGAATAAATTACCTTTGACTAATATGTAATCTCTTTTCAAGATTTAAAATGCCTCAGAATTATGAAGTATTATGAAAATGTTATGAACACTTTTTTCAGCCAAATTCTTTTTGGAAACTTCTTAAAGAACTTTTTAGTTTTTTGCTGTCTCCCTTTTATATTGGAAGAATACAGATGCTTGATGTTGAAGAATAGAAAAGAAATTAAAACAGTGGACGTTTCTGTTACGCTGTCATCTGTATAATTTGAAAATCTGTTGGAAATATTACCATTGCTGCTCGACTTTCGTAGATCAGTCAGTCTTTCCATTTTGAAGAATTAACGGATGAGTACATTGAAGCGTTTTTGGTGGTCTTCAGTCTTTCATTATAAATAAACTCTCTGCATATAGTCGCTAATAAATTAGAGCAAAACGACCTACTTGAAAAACGTTTTAGTTACAAATTTACGAAAAATTTGCTTCAGTTTTGTTATTAAAATTCGCGACTTCTTCGAAGGTCGGTTTCATGGATCCACGTTAAAATGGTAAAACATGTTTTGATTAATAGTTCTTTTACGATAATACGGTGGACATAAAACGGTAAAATGGTTAAAGAAATTAGAAATCATAATTTATACTTGTACTACGTGTTTCTTTTTTCTTAGTCTTAGAAAATTTAAATATTTTTGGTCCTTGGTTTTTACGAGGCAGTCGTCCTTCGTTATTCATTTTGATTACTTACTTCTAAGTTTAACATCGTTTTTCCCTGGTTGAACTGATCTTTCGGCATGCGAAAAGAAAAATTAAAAATAATTTATCCTGTGCTATTCGAATGTCTCGTCATGCTTTGATAAGTCGAATTGTGATTTTTAGGTATGTTGTACATTTCGAGTGGAATTGACTAGACTTACTAGAGAACAGAAATAATTGGTCCATTTTCTTGGCAGCGTAAAAACTAGGTATGGTATATTGTGGTATATTTTGAGTAAAAGCACTTAAAACAAAGATACTTCAGTTTCATTTTCTTGAAGACTAAAATCAAAAGATATCTGTATTGAAGTGGATAAGCGTTCGATGTAATTTTATTTCATTCTCAGGTTTCATCGATGCATAATTTCTATAATTTCTCAGGCTAAATATAATGACAGTTCAGTTTTAGTCCCCCTTCTATGTTTGGTCAGTAAAGTGAAATTCCTTCGAACTTTTTACAATTTTTTTTATTTATGATTGTAATCGCGTTTGTGTGTTTGTGTTGATTTCGTTTATCACCTTTGAAATTGTCAGCAAGAAGGTAGTAAGAACGAGCTCTATCCGGAAAAAGAAATAACAAAAATTATTTGTATTATTGGCCGCGTATTTTAATTTGTCAAAAACGCAATTCTAATTACTAGCAAAACACGCGATATTTCGTAGTTGAAAAATTTGCGTAAATTTTCTTTTATGCATGACTCTCCGTTGTTCGCCGTTGTTTGAAAAATTGTGTAATGTATTGCACCAGACCGCAGGGTTGTTTTGCGCATTTTGAGAAAATAGGTAAGTGCGACGGAAAAGGAAGAAACATAAATTAATGTGTATGGTTGGAGAGAGAAAAAAAAATGGAAGTGTAAAAGTTCGATCGTAAATAATGGATTGAAGTGTTCAGTTAAGTAAACAGTAATAGAATGTTTATTCGATAAGTAAAGCAATTTTCTCGAGTCTGTTGACTGGTAGTTGCATGACATTTATTATTTCATTTGTGGTGCAAAAAAAACTGATAAAAAAAATTGTCAGTTTGACTTCGTATTCACTGTTATTAAAGAAAAATTTAGAAAAAAAACTGACCTTCTTGAGTAGTGATATTTGCGAAATTTGATGGTGACATTGATAGATGATCGACTCGACATCATAATTATGATGTGTTGAGAGTGAAAATCGGCCCTAATTAATCGTAATGTTTTGAACATATGACTATTTAAGTTTCTTTTCTTTCAGCGTACTGCTCGGCTGTGCTTTCCAGCTCCAAAATTTGAGTTGTGATTGTTTTTTATAAGCTTTTATTCTACTACTGCGATTTTAAAATATACCAATACTGCAGCCAACCTTCCCCAACGAAATAATATTTATTTCGAATGAAACTAAGCTTATCTTTTAAAAACGCGTTTTTCATGTAAACTTTTCCGTGTTATTTTTATTTAAAAAAGACCTATGAAGGTATTTTTGAACCTTATAATTTTTATACCAGAAATGGTGAATAAAAACTAAAAATCATGATCAGCTGGCCCGATTTTCATAGCTTAAAGTCACACTGCACCTTTTTTGTCCGTAAATATCGAATTTACTAAATTGATCGTGGACAATTTGAAGTGCTGGAATAATGGAAAATTAGTTCTACGTGATTGTGAACTAAATGAATGAAAAACACCGTGACGTTGCCAGTTTTTCACGATATAGTTTGGTTTCTTCTTCTGATGTGTTTTATTTATATTATTTTGAGACAACATAAAATGAATTACTTTTTTTTTTAATTCTGACTTTTTGTATATTTGAAAGAAAAGAAATCCGAATTATTTTTTAGCTAATTTTCATCATAGGTAGTTTCGTCTGTGGTGTTTTTTTTTCTCAGTTTTTATATTACATTGAAACGTACTTTTATTCATGGATGGATTTTGTGTTCTACTAAAAACTATTTCATTTTTATTTTTAATCAAAAATGTAAGATTTTTGACTCATACTGTTGTTTATTTAATAAAATTGTTGAGTAATACGTTTATAAGTGATTTAATGTAATATATTTACGAAGTATGAAATAAGCGTTCGGGCTGTGTTAATTTAGCGTAGGTTGTTCGGTTTAGTTTTTGAAAATGAAAAATCTCGCTGTCTAATGAGATTCATATTCGTTGACAGAAGTTCACATTATTAAGGCGAAAAATTCACCCTTCGAGCGGCCGTGAGAGCAACGACATGGAAAATGTCAAGATTTTCTGAAGTTTCGTTTTAAAAATCGATTATTCGAAACACCAGTTACATTTTTTGATCCGTCGATGAAATCATTTATTAGTGATAATCTTATTTTCCGGAGAATTCGAAGGACAGCAATTGTTTTGATCTCTTGTGTTTTGAAAGAGTAGGAAAAAATTATAATCTTGTGAATTAAATGAAAATTTTCTATAATTTAGGGTGAAAAATAGCGATGGCAGTTGTTTGCAATGACATTGGGTGTCAATCAAGGTTGTTAGAATTCGCTCAGAGAAACTCATTATGCGATAGGACCAATATCTTGAAAAACGTGTGATTCTAATCCTTAGAATCCATTTAAATTGTATCTCTAATAATTAATTTCGATTTTTGTTCTCGACGTTCGTTAGAAAGGTAGAAAAACATTTTGCTTTTTACTCGATATTTTAATAATGGCGATTCGAGAACTATTTTACCATTCAGGTACTCCCTAAAATAAATATTTGAAACGTGAGTTCGTCAGCGCTTACCTGTTATACTCCACTTATATTTATTTTCTTTATCGAAACCTGTCGAAATTGTTGTCCGTCCATATTTCGTTATCGCTTATTCTATAATGCAAGATATGAAAATTATTGCATGTTATTTTAAATCCTTGTCGCAGAATTTTGCATAAATGCCCTGTATCCTTGAGTTCTGGCCATTAGTGATTAGACTGATCAAAATTAGTAGCTCGGGCGTACATTTGCTGTTTTTCATTCTAACGCGTTTTATCTTTTTGACTTATTGAAGTATTCTAAACCGCTTTTGGACTCTGTCGCAGCAACAGTTTCGCTATAAAAAAGTAGATTTTCAAAGATCAGCCAGCCACAAAAAATCATATGAAATTGCAAATAACTAAAGAACAAACCGACCAATAAAAGCTAAAATCTATTGTTGTGGTCCTTGTGTTAAAAGTAATGTTGGTACTAAATTTTGTGGCTATCGAGTAAGAATTGCGACCTTTATCGAGTTAAGAGGCGGTTTACCCTTCAAACCATCTCTTGAGCATTGAGCGTGAAGTCAGTTGCAACCAAATTTGATAGCATGTTCGAATAATGCTAAATCATTGTTTATTTCAAATTTTGTCACCATTACTTGAAAAATTCAAATTTTAGTACCATTGAACCTCTAGAATTGGTACAAGTACAAATACGAATGTACCGGAAGTACTGTCGGGCCAATCCGCACCAAATTCTAATGACTTGATCCTTATCATAGTACTAATGTTTTAAATTATGATCTGTACCGTGGTAACAAGAACTGCGTGCGCGTGCACACACATGCACACGGACACGCATATGTGTGTGTATATATATTTATGTTTGTCTGTTGTCTTTGTGATGCGCAAATTGGCTATAACTTGATGTTACAGCACCCGGTTTTGGGTAACACAACGTTTTTGAATTGAAATCAGTTTTTTTGAGGTCTGTTTAGGTGTTACTTGAACAACATGTGCGAGTTCTTATACATTGCAGATTATTGAATTGATCGGTATCCTTTAGTTCATGACAGATTTGAGAAAAATTATTTCTCTGAAAATGACGTTTTATGCTCAGATGTCTCTTCCAAATATTTTATTAACTATTTATTTTTATTTTGACTGCTAGTAGTAATCGCTACGGCTGTTTTCTGTGAGAAGACATGCTTCACCAACTCGCTTTAAACTTTTCAGCTTATTCAAATCAAATTTTCTGTCCGTTACCATGAATACTTTCGTGTGATCGGTTTTTGTCGCAAATTATGCAATTCGCATAGGTGGTAGAGTTGGTAATAATTACTCAAGGTTTCGAAAGAAGTTGGCTGACGTTGTTTGAAAGTTGCGCAATTATTTATCTGCAAAAAACCAGTTTGTTGGAGATCCTTTTCAACTTCATAGGTTTTTGTTCATATCCTGTGGCCTATTTTTTTTTTTTTCATTTCCCAAGACAAATGATGAAAAATCATTTCAGCTTCTTCGAGTAAGTGGAAGATTATGTATTCTGTTTTGATTATGAGGAAAAATGTATGAAATATGTTAACTCACTATTTTGTTTTTCGATTGCACAACGTGTTCTTTCGATGTTGAAATTCGATGTTTTTTCAGTAGCGGTATTTTATCAATGAACACACGTTTTCGTCGAAGTTGATTCTATGTACGGTTAAACGAGTTCGTATTTAATCATTACGAACGGTGGAATTTTCATTTTGTAGATTTTTCATTTTGAACTTTTATCCTCGTGTTGGATTTCATACAAAGTGTTTTCCTTGCAAATACCGAAAGATGATTGTGTTCTCTTCATAATTGATTCTTAACGCATTCTTATCATCAGTCAGTGAGAAGTCAGTGTTGATTAGAATAGAGTACTGGACATGATTTTCAGTAAACATATTTTCAAATTCTTTAAAAAAGTAGAAAATATCAGTGAAAACCACATTAAAATTGGTTGGATAGAATGGGAGAAAATGAATGGTAAAGTTGAGTTGTCAAAAAACGTTGGGATATTTTTTGAGCAGTGGGTGTAATGTCATAGAATTGACACATCAGCAAACTTTTCACCTCTTTCACAGGTTTCTCATTCATTCATTCCTCACTTTCCTGTGTTTGAACATTGGTTTAGTTAAGCTCATCAATTTAGAAAGTTCATGGTGACTCTGAGGGAGGGGATGAAAGGATGTGCACTTTCACCCCCACTCCTTTATTTATAGACAAATTCAAAACATTGAAAAACAATAAAAACTAAGAAAATTAAAAACCAATCATTCCTTATTTGTTTTTATATTAGAGCACAGCCTTGGAAAAAATTTTTGGTGGTGCCTGGGAAGTTATTTACTTTGAGGGCTTAGTTCATATTTGCAACCCATTTTTAGATTTAACCCTTCATTTAGCCCCCTGTAGCCCAAGAAATGGAATTAAGATAATATTCTTGGATATTATTGAATGATACATCGATAATATTGTTTTTTGAGACTCTGAGTTTACATTTATAATCCATTTTTAGATTGAATCCTTCCTTGGCCTCTTGTGACCCTTAACAGGGGGTTAAGATAATATTCTTTGATATTATTGAGTGATATATCATTAATAATATTTTTTGAGGCGCTGGATTTAGATTTGCAATCCATTTTTTGATCAAACCCCTTATTGAGCCCCCTGTGACCCCAAACAGGGCGTTGAAATACTATGCTTAGATATTATTGAGTGATATATCAATAATAATATTTTTTGAGGTGCTGAGTTTAGGTTTGCAATCCATTTTTTGATCAAATTCATTATTGAGCCCCCTGTGACCCTAAACGGGGGGTTCAAATAAAATTCTTAGATATTATTGAGAGATACACAATAAATAATGTTTTTTGAGGCACTGAGATTATATTTACAATCAATTTTTAAATTGAACCACTTTTTTTCTTCCTGTGGCCACAAAAAAGGGATTGCAATAGGGTACCAGACATGACTCTCAGAATTACTTGAAATTAATGGGAGAGATAGTCTAAAGCCTATGAATGAAGGTTCTGAAATTTTATTTGAAAAATATTAAATAGAAAGGAAGATATAAGATGTCAAAGTTGTGCTGCACCAAAAACAGTACCTCAATGAGCACCCTGTTGTTGTGATGTCATAGAATTGACATCTTTGTATTTTGCATTATCAGAGGTTGCTGGTTTCAATACATCTCATTAATACTTCATTTTTAAGTAGGTTTTTGGTGAAAATTTACTGAACAAAATTCACTTTAAAAAATGACTTTGAAGCAAGGGTGGGAGCACATTTCATTTCAGGACCCAAGAAAACTTTTTGCACAGAAAGCTCAAAGTCTAAATTATCACCTAAGTAAATAAGATTCAATAAGTTTGGATTTCTATCTGTATTTATTTTTTGTACTTCCCACTGAGGTAGAAGGTTGAAAATTGGTATGAGGGTGCTTGAGTATCACATCTAATTTTTTTTTCTTGAAATCCCAAAAATAAGAAAAGGGCAGCAGATATGGGCCAAAAATTCATTTTCTTGGAACTTTCAACATATATACACTGAAATTATCCAACTCAACACAAAGGTGGTATAATATTGTTTGTTTATGCTTTAAAAAAATATTTTTTGAGGTACTGAGTTCAAACTGGACCTTAAGTTTTTTAATTTGATCAATTTTTTGACCCCAAGGGACTCATAAAAGGGCCCAATTTTTTTTTTTTTCATATTATTATGTAACACATTATTTGTAATGTTTCTTGAGACAACAAGTTCAAATTTGACATTATTTTATTCATTTGATTCATTTTGGACACCCAAGGGGAAATTTTGACTTTTCATATTTTGTAGTGTAATACATCATTTGTAATAGTTTTTTAGCTACTAATTTTGAATTTGACGTAATTTCTTAATTTTACCCATTATGTGATCCCACAGGGGCTTTGAAAGGGGATAATTTTGAACTTCCCTATTATATTGTGTGATACATTGTTGGTAATTTTTTTAGACTTGAAGTTTTATTTTGACATGTATTTCTTCATTCAACTCCTTTTAATGTGATCCAAAGTGGTTCAGATATAAGTAGCTAATTTTGACTTGTCACATTTTATTGTGTGATATATAGTTTATAATGTTTTACAAGTTTCCGAGTACAAATACAAAAATCTTATTTTTCTTACAAGTAAGCTGGGCAAGTGGTTTTACTGAATTTTGTTGTTTTTTGTTGGTCTCAAAAAACATGGGCATCCAATACCTAATAAATCACTCAATAATAAGTGAAGATATAATTGCAATCTCTTTTTTGGGGCCACAGGAAGAAAAAAAGTGGTTCAATCTAAAAATGGATTGTAAATATAATCTCAGTGCTTCAAAAAACATTATTTATTGTGTATCACTCAATAATATCTAAGAATTTTATTTGAACCCCCTGTTTAGGGTCACAGGGGGCTCAATAATGAATTTGATCAAAAAATGGATTGCAAACCTAAACTCAGCACCTCAAAAAATATTATTAATGATATATCACTCAATAATATCTAAGCATAGTATTTCAACCCCCTGTTTGGGGTCACAGGGGGCTCAATAAGGGGTTTGATAAAAAATGGATTAAAAACCTAAACCCAGCGCCTCAAAAAACATTATTAATGATATATCACTCAATAATTTCAAAGAATATTATCTTAACCCCCTGTTAGGGGTCACAGGAGGCCAAGGAGGGGTTCAATCTAAAAATGGATTATAAATGTAAACTCAGAGTCTCAAAAAACAATATTATCGATGTATCATTCAATAATATCCAAGAATATTATCTTAATTCCATTTCTTGGGCTACAGGGGGCCTAATGAAGGGTTAAATATAAAAATGGGTTGGAAATATGAACTCAGCCCTCAAATTAAATAACTCCCCAGGCACCACCAAGAATTTTTTCCAAAGCTGTGCTCTAATATAAAAATAAATAAGGAATAATTTGTTTTTAATTTTCTTAGTTTTTATTGTTTTTCAATGTTTTGAATTTGTCTATAAATAAAGGAGTGGGGGGTGAAAGTGCACATCCTTTTATCCCCTCCCTCACAGTCACCATGAACTTTCTAAATTGATGAGCTTAACTAAACCAATGTACAGACACAGGAGAGTGAGGAATGAATGAATGAGAAACCTGTGAAAGAGGTGAAAAGTTTGCTGATGTGTCAATTCTATGACATCACACCCACTGCTCAACAAATATCACAACGTTTTTTGACAACTCAACTTTACCATTCATTTTCTCCCATTCTATCCAACCAATTTTAATGTGGTTTTCACTGATATTTTTTATTTTTTTTAAAGAATTTGAAAATATGTTTACTGAAAATCATGTCCGGTACCCCATTATATCTTCACTTATTATTGAGTGATTTACTATGTATTGGATGCCCATATTTTTTGAGACCAACAAAAAACAACAAAATTCAGTAATACCACTTGCCCAGCTTACTTGTAAGAAAAATAAGATTTTTGAATTTATACTCAGAAACTTGTAAAATATTATAAACAATATATCACACAATAAAATGTGAAAAGTTAAAATTAGTTAATTATATCTGAACCACTTTGGATCACATTATAAGGAGTTGAATGAAGAAATACATGTCAAAATAAAACTTCAAGTCTAAAAAAATTACCAACAATGTATCACACAATATAATAGGGAAATTCAAAATTATATCCTTTCAGAGCCCCTGTGGGATCACATAATGGGTAAAATTAAGAAATTACGTCAAATTCAAAATTAGTAGCTAAAAAACTATTATCAATGATGAATTACACTACAAAATATGAAAAGTCAAAATTTCCCCTCATTTTGAGGGGGGTCAAAAATGAGTTAAATGAATAAAATAATGTCAAATTTGAATTTGTTACCTCAAGAAACATTACAAATAATGTATTACATAATAATATGAAAAAAAAAAATTTGGGCCCTTTTATGATGAGTCCCCTTGGGGTCAAAAAATTGATCAAATTAAAAAATTATTGACAAATTCGAACTCAGCACATCAAGAAACATTACAAATGATGTATTACATACTAAAATGTAAAAAAACAAAATTGGCCCTTTTTTGAGTCCCTTTGGGTCAAAATATTGATCAAATTAAAAAACTTGAAGTCCAATTTAAACTCAGTACCTCATAAAATATTTTTTTTGAAGCATAAACAAACAATATTATACCACCTTTTGTGTTGAGTTTGATAATTTCAGTGTATATATGTTGAAAGTTCCAAGAAAATGAATTTTTGGCCCATATCTGCTGCCCCTTTCTTATTTTTGGGATTTCAAAAAAAAAATTCGATATGATACTCAAGCACCCTCATACCAATTTTCAACCTTCTACCTCAGTGGGAAGTACAAAAAATAAATACAGATAGAAATCCAAACTTATTGAATCTTATTTACTTAGGTGATAATTTAGACTTTGAGCTTTCTGTGCCAAAAGTTTTCTTGGGTCCTAAAATGAAATGTGCGCCCACCCTTGCTTCAAAGTCATTTTTTAAAGTGAATTTTGTTCAGTAAATTTTCACCAAAAACCCACTTAAAAATGAAGTATTAATGAGATGTATTGAAACCAGCAACCTCAGATAGTGAAAAATACAAAAACGTCAATTCTATGACATCACAAAAACAGGGTGCGCATCGAGGTACCGTTTTTGGTGCAGCACAACTTTAACATCTTATATATCTTCCTTTCTATTTAATATTTTTCAAAAAAATTTCAGAACCTTCATTCACAGGCCTTAGATTATCTCTCCCATTAATTTCAAGTAATTTTGAGTCATTTCGGTACCCTATTTTTTTTATTTGACGACACTACTGGTTTTTTGCAAAAAATTCATTTTTTCTTTTTCGTTCTATGTTTTCTGTTTAAAGTCTAATAGAAGCCTTCAAAAAGAATAAAAAAATAAAAAAGAAAAAATTATTAGAAATAAAATACCGTTCAATGTGAATATTTTCACCTGCGGAAGATTTACCCTTAGTAGGCGATTGTATTTCCCTTTGATTTAATTCTGAGCAAAATACTCTCTTTCACGCAGGAAAAAATAAAATGTTCTTGTACTTTGTTTGAATTCTATTAAGCCAGTCGTTTTAGCCGGTCAGATTTTTTGTTTTTCTTTGAATGGTTCCATTATTTCGGTTTGATATTTACGATTCATCATTTTTTGCTTGCTTTGTTTTATTCGTATACCATTGAACCCTTTATTGAGAAGATTTTGTTTTATTCTAAAACATTTTTTCAACAAGCTACTCCTTGAAAATTAACACATCGCAAAATCGTTGGGAATATTTCAATGGTACATTCTTGAAGTTTAGTCGAATATAGGTATAATTATTTTGGTCTCGTAAGGAAAGAATGTCGAGAAATGAGTTATGTTTGGTTTATTGGTAATGAATTACGTTTCAATTGAGACGGTTATATCTTCTTAGACTGCTGCGATCACTACGGTGCGGTGTCTGGTGTACTACATTCCGAAATTTCTTCTTATATTGACCGGTATCAACTAGAAAGTAAAACTGAAACCCTCTTATCCAGAGTTTTTCTGTCGAAATGTCATTCTTCAGTTTTGGGTACAAGCGTCGTGAGGTAGTGGTCGCCCATTCAGTGCCAGCCCGTCTTCTTTGTAGTGATTCCGAAATAAAAAAACTCGGGCGTAAAGGTGAACGTGTGACACACCTGCCTAGTGCCTTCGGTCTGCTAACTCATTTGGCTTTTAGACATTTTTCTCTGTTCATGTTTCTTCTCTATTTTTTCTTCTTTCCTGCACATCCGTATGTCTATGTGTTGGTTTTTCGCGTGCACAAATCTATATTTGACACCCCACTTTTATAGCATCCGGTGTGCATGATATTGCGTACTAGCTTGAGATTATTCTGATTCGACCGCTTTTGCTTGTTCGGCGAGCACGAGTTCATTCGGATGCTGCTCTATGAACAATATTTGTTCTTCGAATGCATGATTTTCAGCTGTCCTTTTCTTACAACCGGTTTGATGGTACCTTTCGATCAATATTTCCACCTGACTAATTATTCATAATCGTTTTGTCCCCTGGCCACGTGTACAATTGTCCTAAACATCATTTTGTTTGTTGCCGAGTGACCTGCTGGAAATAGGCGTATAAATTGAAATTTATCTTAAAAGATTGACGTACTTAACGGCCGCGGCGCACCGTAAGAATTTTGTGACAATATGATGAGCTTCGCAGAGTTAATAATGACGATGATAATGAGATGATGGGGATGGTTATATTAACATGATGGATGAAAATTCTTTTATTCGATGATTTCCTCTTTGCACTTTTCGCGTCAAGTTATTTCTTTATTCATTAAGGAGTTTTCCTCAATTTTTCAATTCTATTTGTTTTGCCAGTGCGTAAGATACTTGAAAAGGACAAAAAATTTTAAGCGCAAATATTGCGTATTTTTATGATATGTGAAAAAAATTTATGAGCAAAAGAGAATTTTTTTGCTGCAGTGCCAACTTCTAATCGGAAGATGTGATCAACGATGAAATTGTAGCCATACCGGAAGAAAGTGGCAAAAAGAAGGCAACGTCTCTGCCTCGACCTCCTAAAAATAAAGTTTAATTATTGTTTCTTGGCGAAAAAAATTTTCTTATCTAAAATTTGTATCATTCTCGTTTTTGTGAATGTTGTTATAATTTTCACTTCGACAAATTACTCCCAAATGTATTAAAAAGTTTTTAAGAACGTTGAACGTATGTAAAATTCGAATAATTTTTTAACAGACATTTTAAGCTCAGATATTTTATTGAACTGAATGACTTCAGCTCTTCATCACGTGTTGACTGTTGAATTAAATTTTAGAGCTGAAGTCGCTGAAGAATCGTATTATTTTTTATGAATCTCAGAACAAAAGTGTCGTTCGTGAAAGAATAATTTTTCTAATTATTAATTCAGTAATAGCTATGTTTGAGTACGGTTACATTCATCAGCAGTGTTACACATTGTATTTTATTAATTTCTTCTTATTCCTTTACATATTTAATGGCTGCAATTTTATACGGGAATAAATTCAAAATGCAACCCTGTATTGGACAATCTAACCATTTCATAGCCGACATAATTTTCTAAAACACTCAATTAAAATAATCCGAGGACATTATTCAGTTGTAGAATTTGGTGAAAATGTGAAAACCTAGTCCAAACCTTCACAGCTAGCTAGGTTGTCGTTTTTGCGTACTTTATACCATGCAGTTAAATTTAAAACTGACTAAATTAGCTCTATGTTCTAAAAAGCTAATTTGAGAAGTGTCAACCTGAATTTCCTTGATTTAATTCCGAGAATGGGCCCATTGCGTGTTAGTAAAAATTAAATTATGGTAAAAACATATATCATTTATTGAAAAATAAAATAATAAAATTTGTATACAAAAAATATTCGATTATATCTGGTCTGAAGCAAAATGTTCGTTGACAGAGTAATAAAAAAATTTTAGATTAGGTAAATGGTATAAAAATGTTGCTAGTTGAAAAAAGGTAAAAGTAGGGGAAACCGAAACAGGTTTTAACTCTGAAGTGCCAAGGCATACTCGCCGAAAGAAGTCTATCTCCATCATCAGGAAGAGTTACACGATGGTGGTATAGGGGAAAAACAAATTTGTTAAAAAGAAATAAATAAAAGTTTATAAGAAAAAAATTCCTTCCTAGGGGCAAACCTAAGCTAGTTGGCTAGCCTAATATGGGTCAGTCACAGTGCTTGATTACTATGTAGGTAAATTCTATTTTAGTTTAATTTAATTTTTGAAAGTGAAGGCTGCACTTGACTTAGTTATTCTCAAATTGAACTTCGCTGCTGAACATTTTTGCGTATTTACCTACTGAACGTAAATTTTCAATTTTCGTTTTATTTTTTACATTAGGTCTTTTTAATTTTTTCAGTTTAGGCAAAATTCCTCTTTCACCCTATAAGTTGGATTTAAATGTGGTACGAAGAATACTGATAATCAAGGTTTTTTTCTTTCAGTGTTAAATTTTACTATTTTTGTGAATTGTGAGAAAGGCTTAAATTAGAAGATGATATGTTCAAATTATCTATGCTTAAAATGTGATATTACATTCTGAATAACTTCTCAAATATGTTATGAAGTTAACTTCAGTAACTGGAAAAAAAAAAAGTCCTGTATTTACAGTATCGTTTTGTATTCCATATTCTCATTTCGCTGCTTTTTGAAATGTTATAATTTTTTTCTTTTTTTTCTTTATGTATTACAGATTGTTCCAAGGGAAAACAGTTCGAATTTACTCACAGCTCACTATTTACTCGATTCTCATCCGCATATAAATACTTTGCACGAAGTAATATTAGGAGATAAGTTCCTATATTTGATTTTTCCTCCATCGCATGGTGATTTACATTCGTACGTGCGCCAGCGGAAACGATTAAAAGAAACGGAAGCAAAAAATTTGTTTAGACAAATTGTAGAAACGGTCCAAGCCTGTCACGAACAAGGCATCGTCCTTAGAGATCTCAAATTAAGAAAATTTGTGTTCGCTGATCCCCAGAGGTATGTATTTATCAGATTTTTTATCAAAATTGAAAGAAAATGTATGTCTTCTGTCTTTTCGTTTCCTAACGAGAAACCAATTTGAGTCTTAGTTTTTATTGGCACTTATGACGTAGCTGTGTATGTACCCAATAAGAGCGACACATTCCGTGTTCTGTGTTCTGATTAAAACTCATCTGTTATATTTAAATTGACGTATCAAATCGGTGTAAATAGTAGTATTTTGTAATCGATTAGCACGTCGTCTGAGTGAAAAGTGTTTTCTTGATTGATGAGCAGCATTTTTCATAAATTATTTCTTCGTTAATGCGTTGGTAAAAACAGTGTTTAAGCATCACAGATTAAAAAATATTATAGAAATTGTATAATCCTCGATGAAAACTAAGTTTAGTAAAAATGAATTGAAAATGTTACACTTTCATCAAGTGTAATATTGTGTAAAACGTTATGTTATTTGGGGAACCCAGCACACTCTCACAGTTGTCTATCATACTACATTCTCATTCTCCAGTGAGTACGCCATTCAGTTATCACGAAGAGTTTCAGTTTGTTATTCAGTCTTCTCTAAAGGCTGGTTCACAATTAATGGGAACTAAAATGAGAATGAGGGTAAAATAAAAACGTGAACGAGAATTTTAAGGGTCCATTCACAATACTTTTTCAATGGAAACAGTAAATGATGATTAAATGTGATGAAAATAATATGTTTGGCGGGCCCTTTTCAGAAATCTGAGAACAAAAATGGGAAAGATGAACTTCAGCCAACTTTTCTGTTCACATTCTTAGACAATTCTCATTATTGGCTGAATGTGAATGCCTCTATCTACATTTTATATTTTCATGATTCTCATTCTCACTTGCCATTTCTGCTAAATGTAAACCAGCCTTAATGTTCATAAAGCAAAGAGCGGAACCATTGAATGCTTATTCCAGAACTACTTACTTAGTTTTCTTGGTGTAGCACAATGTAGGCGAACTCACCATATGTACATGGTGAAGGAAAGGTTATTCTATAATACCTTCACATTCTTGACTTATCATATTATTTCAGTTGACTTCTCTAACTTCACTCGACTTAAGGTAGATTGATTGATTTTATTCCCATCGATTAATTTCTTTCCTTTAATTTCCTTTTAATTCCAATATTAATCAAAGTTATTGAAGGCAATTGCGAGAGAACTGTTTTTTATAGAGAGCAAAATTTTTTTGAGATATTGATGTATATAGACAGAAGATTTTTTGAAAATTCTTCTGAAATCGGATATTTGATTTTGGAGATATTGCTGAAATTCTGTAACCAGATTCAATTTATAATATTTGAATCTAAATTTTCTTATAGAATTTCAGTGATGTTTCAAAAACAAAATATATGATTAAGCTGAAATTTTGGTGATATATCGATGTTTATTTGCTTAAGATTCTATGATAAATTGGCTGAAATCAAACAATCAGTTTTGGATATATTTCTGGAATTCTGTTTGGGTTTTGTGATTCAAATGAAGGAAATTTTAAATTAAATTCAGATTTCATGGGAGAACAAATCTTAATCATACTTATCATTTCCAGTAGAAAATTATAATAATAACACGAAAAAGAATCATTAATTGAAATGAATGTTAAATACTAAATATTAAATCGTTGTAGTTTTGGTTCCCTTCTCTCATTATCATTCCATGTATATCAACAAATTTTTGCGATGAATGCCTTCTACACACAAATGTCTGTGAGCAATATCACATTTTGTCTTTCATTTGAGTGTTGGGTATCTCATCCCTCTGCAAATAATATCTAAGAATTGATTCAAATTGAAAAATTTATTTTAAACTCTTCCTTCTCACTCTCTCCCCTCAGTTTTTCTTGAGCTTTCACGCTCATTCCCACACCCATAATTTTGATCCTGCTCTCACCCATTAACGTGCACTTGCTAACACGCTCAGGCTCTCATTTAATTAATAAATTTCATTAATTTACTGAGATTCGAACCAGTGACCTCCAGGTTACTAGTCTCAGTCTTACAAAACTGCTACAGTAATCACCCAAAAATTTGTATTTTTATTGATTAATGAACAGTAGCTGTATGCAGATGTAATGTAATTCAAAGCATTGATATGCTATAATACCAATATGTTCGCATATTGATGTGTAGTAAATATTATACAGGTTCATACTTATCATATTTTAGTGGTTGGTCAAGTGGGGTTAGTTGGGATTTATTAAAAAAAAAAGAAAAAAAGTGGGTTTAGAAGGCAAGGCGCCCCATAAAAATACAGAAAAAGGGGGTTGAGGTGAAGCCCTCATTATTTAAAAAAACGAACGTCTACATTTTAATAGAAACATCGTTATCGAAATTATTTTATGTCATTCTTATATTTATGCATTGGAAGAGTTGAGATTTGAAATGCGCAGTCTTGATCTTTTTAAACCGAATCAATGCTTGGGTATCGTTCGCATACAATTTGGCTAATCCAAGCATACAAGATCAGAGGATGGTTGAATATTAGTAGACAATGAAGAATTAGAAGGTGGTTGGAGATTAGAAGATAATGAAACATTAAGAGATGGTTGAAGATTAATAGATAATGAAACATCAGAAGTAGAAGGAAGAAGTTCACTATTAATGAATTCAGAGAAACCAAAAATTATAGTTTCTTCCAGTATCTTATCAGAATCATCAGGACTAATAGAATCTTCGATGATGTGCTTGTCTTAAAAACTTGTGGAAATCCAACGATTACCTTCACAATAAGCATGACAATATTAATCAGTGAACCTGTCAAAATAGTCAACTTCCAATTTTAAAGATTGACCATCTTTTAAATTGAATGTTATTTATTATTTAAATTGGTAATCAGGTATGCCTTTTTCAGAAATTTCTTCATTCACACTACTATCAGGAATTGTTTCAAGAAAAGCTCTATTCCTTCCAATCATTTTCGACCATACAACAAATAACTCCTTGTATTGAGTTTCACCCTTCCAAAAACGGCCTTCGAGGTGGGCATCTCAAAATTGAGCCAAAATTGTTTTATCGATAAGACTCCCAAAAATACTGAAATCAGTTAACTGCCTTGGCATAACTTCCTGCTTTAATAAAAATTATTAAAATTAGAATGTTAACGGAGTAAAAATTATGTGTAGGACAATATATTTAAACCAACATTTGGCTCCTCTAATTTCGCAAAATTACATTTATTATAATCAACATTATCAGCATTAAAAGGATAGAGTCCACACCGACGAAACCCATTTTTTGCACTTATTTCTAATTCGTCATCCCATTTATCAAGAACAGTTTTCAGCAGCCTCAATAAACCTGCTTTTGTTACATTACAGATTTGACACATTTTCTATTCTTCTATTTTGCCTCGCCAATACGTTTTTAAAGGTTTAAAATAAGCAACATCAAGTGGCTGCATAATATGTGCAATAGTTGGTGGTAGACAAACCAGAACAATCCCATTGTCAGCTCAGAATTTTGAAAGTGGACCATTTAAATGGGATCAGTGTCCATCCATAAAAAGTACGAATGGTCTGCAAATTTCTTTAGCCACTAAATAAGAAAAAAATACATTTGCTATAAACTTATAAAACGCTTCACCAGTCATCCATCCACTTTCACTGATATCAACTCCCCAACCAGTTGGAGCAGCTTCACAATATACACGTTGCAACCTTTTCCCCTTGAATACAGCCATTGGTGATGTATAAGATCCATCAACACTGATTGTAAAACAAGCCAAAATGTTTTTTTTTTTCATAAGTCGCAGAAATTTTATTGACTGATTTTCCTGCAAATTGCAAGAAATAAAATAAGTAGGCAAGAATTTAAAAATTGAAGATAAACCCCTCAAAACAGCTATAGTCACTTCTGGTTAATAAGTTGAATATTTAACAAGGTGTATGCTTATGTAATTTACTGTAGAAGCATAATTAGTAACATTAAAATAATTACATTTTTGAAATGTCAAGAACAAACCAACTAAAACCACCAAATATTTCATTTCGAAATAACATCATGGACCTGACTCAGCGTTTTGTTTTTACCAAAAAGTAATAACAAAGCGATGACTGACGGTTTTCACTGGAAGTCTTAAATTTGTAACAGCCAATAAGTAGATAATAAAGTAGGCTATTTCATACCATTTTCACCCAATGCAAAACTTCCTTTTGGATTTAACCACAATGCACTTTCATCAACATTAAACAGATGGGAAGGATCATTCAGTACATCAAGGACTCCATCTTCTTTAAGTAATGCCTCTGTTTCTGCAAACCATTTCCGTAGCCTTGCCTCAGTTACGCACAAGGTATGCTAAGATACTCTGGTCTTCGGATCAAAATTTTTGGATGACGGGCTAGAAAACCATACAACCAGAATTATCCAGGTAAGTTATTGGAAAAGAGCAGAACCTCTTTTTCCTACTGTGGCAATTTTTTCACAATATGAGTAACAGTCATAAATAAGCCAGCCTTTATACCCTGGAATACCTCTTCTAGCACATTCAAGCACCCAATTTTCAATTAAAGTTTCAGTTTTTGCTCCTGAACAGAAACGTACAACCAATTTAAAAGAAGGTTTATAATTTACGCATGCACACATTTACAGGTAAATTAATAATTCAGTGAAATTTTTGCTATTGATGGTATTTTCAGCACTTGCTACAAACTCCTCCACATCACTTTTCAGCCAATAAAGGTATTTGTAGCACTTGCTGCAAACCGCTGTAAGTGAATTTTTGGAAGTAATTTGCAGTTTTCACTTAATTAAATAATTACCTGATAAATTATTAATAATGTAATAAAAATTGATTCTGTTATGAATTACCATTCTTTTAAAACTAAAACCTCAATCTTAGATTTAGCAGCTGAGGTACATTGAACCTCAGATTTAGAAAAATTAACTGATATCATAGAATTTGTCACTTCAATTAAACTACAGTGTGCTGGAAAATATGCATTTTTATATTCCACACACACAGGGAAAATGAAAATATAAAATTCATTTAAACAACAGTCCCTAATAGAATTAATTAATGTCCATTATGTACCAGATATAAATATAGATATAATTTCAGCAATAAAAATCACAAATACAGGTCTAATGAATATTGACCAACAAATTTATGTTTATTTTATTGAGAATGGCAAAATTTTAATAACTACCATGAAAGAAGATGGAGTATTCTTTGTACTCTATAATAGAAACTGATTTATAACAAAGAAATATAAAAATTTGTCTACCAGTAATCCAAGAGGATGAGGATGAATGGGGGGGTGATTTTTCAGTTGAATTAGAAATTGAACATGAAAACAAAAATGAACCCCTTATATTAGAAAATATGAATTCATCTCAGGGGGGTGAAAATGTCAATAATAATAATAATTTTGAAAATGAAAATAATAAAAATTTACAAAACCTAGATCAAGAACATGTATCAAATGATGAGATAATTGAAAATAAAAATACAGACGATGAAAATCAGGTTCAAATACAATTATTAAATAACAATAATAATAATAATAATAATAATAATAATAATATTAATAAAAAAAATGATAATACATAAAAGGTTAGGACACCTAAATGCACGATATTTACAAAAATTAAAAGGTTTATCCATTGAAATACTGTAAAATAAATTTTAGGAATGATGATTTCAAAAATTGTCAAATTTGCTGTAATGCAAAAAATACAAGATTAGGTCATAACAATATTGGAAATAAACCAACTAGGAAATTGGAGATCACATCATCAGATATCATAGAGCCTTTCACCTCATCTGCTGACCAAAAGTATTTATTAACCTTCTTGACCATTATTCCAAGTAAACATTTGTTATATCAATAACAAACAAAAATCAAGTTATTGTGAAATTTAAAAACATTATTATGTCCATGCGAAACAAGTTCCCCAATTACCCTATAGATTTGATTAGGTCGGACAATGCAAAGGAGTATACTGACAACAGAATAATTAATTATTGTACTGAAAGAGGTATTACTCTCGATAATGTAGTCCCTTATTCTCCAGAATTTAATGGTGTTGCCAAAAGGCAAAACCAGACTTTAATGAGAAGAATAAGGGCTATGCTAATCGATGCAAGTTGTATATAAAATATTGGTCATATGCAACAGTCACAGCAGCATACTTAATGAATAGATCTCCTACAAAATCTAATCCTGAATATAAAACCAAAATGTTCTATAGAATCAAACCAAATTTAAAAAATTTAAAAGTATTTGGATCCCTAATATACAGGCACATCACAATAGAAATACAAAAGCAGAATGCCACAAAGGCAAAATTGAGAAATAAAGCAAAAATAGATCCAAAACTAGCGCATAGAGCTGAAAAGAATATAATGATGGAATATACCAACACCAGATATTGTTTGAGAAACCCTTTTGATAAAAAAATCATATATTTCATGCGATTTCAAAATGGATGAATCCCAAAATATAAAATCATTAGAAGTAAGCAAATAGACCTTTAATTTTAAAACCAGCAAACTACACACACAATTTAGGAAAATAAACCCCATAATAATGATTATTAATTTAAATTACGATAAATCATACATTGAGGATTGTGTACCCAAAAGCTTCTAAGTTATAAATAATAACCTCTTTAAAACTAAATGGATTAAGGCAATAAATGATAAATTTAACTCTCTGGATTATATGAAAGAATGGAAAATAGTAGAATACAACAGACAGAAATTAGTAAATACACGCTGGATTTTCACAATAAAATATGACGAATGCAAAAACCCTAAACCCCATGTCAGATTGATGGCAAGGGGCTTTAAAGATAGAACTGAATATAATATAACTCAAACCTACAGGCCCGTAACCTCAATTTCCACAATTAGATAATTACTATCTTCAGTAAATGAAAATAATTTAATACTTACACAGTACAGTGTAAAAATTGCCTACCTAAATTCAGCCATAATAAAACCTATATTTGTTAGAAGACCTAAGGAATAAAAATATAATGTCGAATTAGGTCCTAGAATTAAAAAAATTGATGTATGGACTCAAAATTTCAAGTAAATCATGGTGTGAACTATTAGATGCAAGGATAAAAGAAATGAGATTTCAAAGATTAAAATCAGATCGATATTTTTACATCAAAAAACAAAAAGAAAAAATAGTATATTTCCTAACTTATGTGGACGATATGTTAATAGCCTCCAATAAACAAATAACTATAACAAAAATTAATGTGGAACTCCAAAAAATTTTTATCCCAACTATTATAAATGATCCAAAATTTTTTGTGGAACTTAAAATAAATACATCCATTGAAAAACAAATAATATCCTTCACACAACACAAACACATAGATAAAATGTTAAAAAAATACAAAATGACAGTAACAAAAATCTCTAATACCCTAATGGAAACAGGATTAAAAATTGATAAAATTACTGATGGAAAAGATGATATAGAATATCAATCGCTGATCAGAGCACTTCTGTACTTAGCAAGACTCACAAGACCGAATATTCTTTTCTCAGTAAATTTCTTCTCACAGTTTCAAAATTCCTTTAATGATACCGTTAAAAATTACGTAAAAAGGATATTTAAATACATAAATCCTACCAAAAATTATACTCCAACCTATAAATCAAAAAATAATGGGTTGCTTTCCAAATTTCTCAAAAACTACTGAACCAATAAACAACACAATCCTATCAGACCTGTGTGAAAGTAAGCTTGAGAAAGTACACCTGCAAATTGAGAATATTATTAATTGCTCAAAATTACAACTTGAAAATGTTAAAAAAGGGAAAAAAAAGTTGACATAAATAAATACAAATTAAGATGAAAATAATGTGCTCAGTTTTATAACAAAATTCCAAAAGCGAGACTCATACAAAACTTTCTTAGCTCCTGATTATAGCTAGAAATTGAGTATAAATTCTGAAATGGTTGGCACAAATTGGCACAAATTGAACACAATTACTATGCAAAATTTTGAGTTGAAATTCAAAATGAGGGGCTAGCATTTCTCCAACTCTCCACAAACTTTTTTTTATGTATATTACAAAAGGGGTGATAACAAATTCCAAAATTAGTGGCAAAACTTAGCACTAACTAAACCCGTTTAGTATGAAAAATTTTGGGTTAAAATTCCAAGTTGTGAGGCTGAGGGGAGACATTGAACCACAAATATTTTCCCAAAAGAACGATTATCAAATTTTTAATTTGCAGCACATATTAGCACAAATTGAGCACAATTAGGTAGCAAATTTTTGACTCGCAATTCGAAATGGGTGGCTGACACCTAAATTTCTGAGGCCCCTATCTTTGCAAGTAAATGAGCTCAAATTCTAAAATTAACGGCACAGTTTAAGCACAATTAGCATACAAAGTTTACAGTGTTGAAATTTGAAATGTGAGGATAGCATTTCTCCAGCTCCCCAGACTCTTTTGTTTGTATAAGAATGGGGTAAGCACAAATTTTGAAATTGATGGCAGATATTAGCAGAAATTGAGCACAGTTAGCCCAAAAATTTTCAGGTCAAAATTTGAAAAGAGGAGGCCGGATAAATGGACGTGGTCTTCGTGTTTGAAAGACCATAAGTAAAACATGTTACGATGTTGGTCTAATTGCGTTCTTAAAAAATTGTTTGGCCCATGCTTGACATAAATGACGTCTTTGTTCTATTTGCTATAACCTACTTGTTCTCGAATTTATTGTCTACGTATAGGATGTCAAAAAAGTACTAAGTTTTTTTTATAGTTATTATTTCCAAAAATTATGTTATATCGTACTCGAGTATTTCAACATCGGTAAATTTGATTGAGATCTATAATGACTATAATAAATTACAGTCGAATCCTTTCTGCTGTGTTAAATATTGTTCTTATTGACATTTTTCCCGAAGCCACAGTCCAAGAACTAGTGGACACGAGATGATATCATAATTCGATTTTTAAAACTTTGAACCTCTCTTATTAAATGGTCGGTCTTTCATTTTGTTTTATTTCTTTTGAAACTGAGTGATAAGAAACGATCGGTTATTGGCAAGCATTGCACAACTGGCGCAATTTCGTTTAAATTTTCATTTTGAAGTTCGTGGTATATACGTATATTGCTACATACGAAGACGTTAATCCTTTCGTTAGTGTGGACTGTTGAAAATTTCTGAACAATAGTATGTATTCATTTCAATACCTTATATGTATTTATGCTTATGATAGCCGCTACTGATATGAGTAATTTCTTTTTTATCAACATCCATCCATATCTTGTCTGTACTTTTTATTTTTTCCTTGATCAGTGGCGGTGTAAAACGATTGAGCTGGCCTCACCTGATAGGCACACGAATCAATTGAGAAAACCGGTTACTAAAACCATTAATATTAATTTTTTACCGATTCTCGTATAATCGATTGTGTCCGAGTATTGTGAATTGTGGTAAAAAATCGATTGCACTTGTTAAAAGTTGGCTGTGTATTACATTTTTTTAATTTCCTCGTGCCAGCGAGCTACCAGTCTGGAGATATTTTATTTCAAATCCAGAAACCAGAAAGAGTTTCTCGAAAAAGAGAATAAATAGTTCTACTTGAATAGATTCGAAACGTTACCGTTTTCTTATTATTGTATTTGATTTTTCCTTTACTTTTAATTTTTTTTTTTACTTTTCCCCGGAAACGATAATCGGCTTCTATTTTTGTCGTGTTTTCCGCCATACAGACAGACCCGCTCTATTTCTGGTATTTTGCAATTAACGCTTCGTTTATGCCGCATCAGTTTCCGCATAATTGGTCTCGATTTGGTTGATAGAATGATTTTTTTTTTTTTCATTTGGAATTACCGTGGCCGAAAATGTTGCATAGAACTAATGATTCGATCAAATTTTCAAATTCAGCTCTACTTCTCTTCTGTTTTCATCTACATTCTTACGTATGAGTTTCATAAGTTTTGCGTCATTTATTTCTGGTTTAGTCAGCATTTCCCCCAACATTTAGGACGCACAATGAGCAAAAACAGAATATTATCTAATCAAAATTTAGTTATACGTTTATTCTCAGGCTTGAAATGAGAAGAGGATATTTTGGAAATCAAGAAATGATCGTCGTGTGTCGATTTTATAATTCCATCCGTTTTTAGCATCCAGGAGCCTGAAGAGAGGCACATACAACCTCTATTTTAGGTTTACTATGTGCACATGTTTTTTATGGTGCTAAATTTAAATTTTACATTTGTTTTTTTGGTATATCTCCATCTTGTCCTTTTTTGGTTCTCGAAAACGTAGTTTTCTCTTTACGCTTTTTTTCCCAACAGTATATCGAAAATCATGTTTACTGTGATAATGAGTTCGAATTTCGTTTTGGTTTTTCATTCAGTCAATTTTTAGTCTTTCTCCTCCTCTCTGAGGTTTGAAGGATTCTTATTTTTTCTTTGCATTAGAGTTGCAATGAAGTGATGTGTGCGTGGCGTAGTGGTCAGATGCTTAGCTTTTCAATTGAAATGTTGCGAGTTCCAGACGACTTTAGTTGCCTGCCCAACTTAAAACAGTAATGTGTTTAATGTTCTGTTGGTGCTCTAGTTTGTTATTGACATTCATGCTGATAGACCATTTACAGTCGGATCCCAACCATTTTCTCTTCACCTTGATATTAAATATATTCTTCATACGCTGGCTAAAATGGTCAAGTAGCCCAAGTCCAATTGAATAAAAAAAACTAACACAGTAATGGTCTCTAGAAAATTCCGTTTGCAGTTGGAGATAAAGAGAGAGCTTACCTGAAAAAATTACAAAACAATATCGATAGTAATATACATTTTTACCGATATTAATCGATTTTTATATCAACAGTGTTGAGACCACCAATCCTTCTCCCCTCTCACTCCACGAACACACGATTACATAAAATACATAATTTATTTATATCTATTTGCGGCTACACTGATCTACCACTTCCGCCGCTCACTCGTTCATTTCCATTAACATTCGTTTATCTATCTTAAATGTACTTTGCTTAAATTATGTATCTTCTATGAAATACACTCGCTTCTTGGATGGAACTTCGCTTAAATCTTTCTTTCTTGTTTCATCTCCAGTCCTCATTCTCTATAAACAGTGATCGATATCGATATTTCATTGCTGGTTTCAAGTTATAGAGGGTGTGGAAGACAGAATCAATGTAATTAATGAAATAAAAAAGATGTGAACGAAGTTGCATTTCAGAAGTGTGTAATTGCAGCATTGGAAATAAGTGATGTACAGAGATTCAAAAAATGTTTGGGAATTATGATGAACGATGTTAAACGAATGAACGGTGGAATGAGTATCAGTGTAGCTGCAAGTAAGAAAGTATAAAAGTGTTACAAAAAGATAGTCGAGTGTTCCCACGAGTGTGAGGGGAAGAAAATTGATGGTCTCAACACAGGTTAAGAAGCTACAAAAAAAATTGATAGTTATCCATATCTATAACAAAAAAGAGTCAGTTTATCGATGTTTCATCGCTAAAAACCACTTTCCTAGAGATTTTTTATTTCCAGTTTCTTGAGAACTATGAGCATTAAAACTTCTCTCAGATTTGCTTTCATACATAGCTATCTTTTGTAAAAATTTCAGCCTTATCTGTTTGGTAGTTTTCTTAAAATAGTGAACAAAAAATTTTTGTGAGAAATTTTTCTTCTCCAGTTTTCTTGGAAACTACTGAACTAGTAGGCACCAGACTTCTAAGAAACGTACACCAAAACAAGGAAAGTCTATTGTGAAAATTTCAGCCTGATCCTTTTTGTCATTTTCTCTGAATTCCAGAAACAACTTTTCCAGTAATTTTTTGTTTTCCAGTTTTCTCAGAAACCAATTAACCAATAGACAAAAAATTTCTTTCAGATCTGCTCAATATGAAAACTATTTCTCATAAAAATTTCAGCCCTATTCACCTTGTAGTTTTCTCAAAACCGTGAACACAAAATTTTGAGCGATAAATATATATGTATATATATAAGAAAATTATATCAAAATGAAAAAATGGTACCAATCGTTTTCTTTTCTCATGAAACGGATAATTTTCATCATTCTCACACCTAACCCTTTTGTAAGGTCAATTTTAGTACTCTGTTTGTGCAAGCAAACTAGGAAACAAAGTCAATTGTTTCTGTACCCGAGAAAACAAGTATGATAATTTTTTTTTTTTTTTTTTTAATTAAAATACTAACTGTTAACCAAAGCTTTGCCTGCGTCTTGTTTGTTTATCTGTTTGTCTTTTTCCTTGGTTGACCCCCTGTATATGTGGTCCTGAATGTCTAAAACTTGGTTCAACCCAAATTTAAATTGAAAATTTGAATTCAGTGCCTCAAACAACCTCTCTCTATATGTTAAAAAACAATGAACATAACTTCCTTTTTGTGGCACCAAAGGGTCCAACAATCGGTTTAATCATAAATTTATCCTTAAATTTATATTCAGCATTCCCCAAAAAACTAACTCCTGATTACATGATAATTTAATGATGAAACAATTTTCTTAACCTCTTTGTAGGTTGTGGTTTTAGTGGGTTCAACAATAAAATTTAAGCTTAACCCATCACGGCCACAAATTCTTCATCATTTTTTTTTTTGGCCTGGCAAATCATCTCACATGATATTTTGTTTGACTACAATTATGTTTTTTGTGAGGTCGAGTGCAGCCGCGCTGCTATAGTTACAGGGGGTTGGAGCCCCCTTCTATAACAACCAATTTCAATAATTTGTGTGGCGAAATGAAAACATATATTATTCACTGATAAAGAATGGAAGTAATTTGATGATCCACCATGCATCGTTCACTCTAATATGGGTAAATATGAATTGAACTTAGTTGAAATATTTCAGCAATATATTGTGAATGAAACATTTGATTTCTACCAAATATTCACAGAATATTCAACTGAGATATTTCAGTATCTCAGCAAAATTTCAACTCTCTACATCTAACGGTTCTCTCGCAATTGTGTTCGATATAGTTCCAAAATTATGTTGATAATTTATAGATGTCACCAAAAATCTAATCTAAAAACCCACAATCAAGATAAAATATTAAATTTTTAGAAAAGTAATAATTCATCTATGAAGAAAAAAAAATTTAAATAATTTCATTTCAACAAAATTGCTACCAAAAAAAGGAAGTTCACACCTGTGTGATGAAAGATTCCAACTTAAGTGATAATCGATAAGAGAATTAAAGAGAGAGAAAAAGTGCAAAGTCTCTAAAAACAGTTTTTCTGATAAATTATCATCAACTCATAAGCTACTGGCAACTACATTAACAATATCTGTTTTCTGTTTATACAGTTGATGCGTCTGATCATAATTCTGTTAATGCAATATGAGGGAAACAAAATACTGCAAGTTTTTGAGAGTTTTAAGAAATCTGTTGAATCTGTTAAAACTGATAGCATCAGAACTAAGGTATAGATAAAAATTCTAGTGTACGAAAAATGAACTAATTATGAATTACCACAGAACAGCTTAATATAATTTTCCTTGACATTTGGTGTGAAGTGCTATTGTGGTATCCACGTTCTTTAAAATATGGTATTCGAAAATTTGACAAGTTCTTTTAGCATTTCATTTTGATATTTCTGGTAGCCTCTTTAGTTTGAAAAATAATAGGCTAATAAGTGGCATTTGATTACATTTTTGTTTGTTTAACGATAATCTAAATGATAATAGGAAACTTATTTGCAGTTTTTCATTTGTTATGCTATTTTCTTTTCTACCAACATTTTTACCGTCTACTTACGGAGGAGGTTATATGTTTGGTATGTCTATCTCCGAAACTAACGGAATTTCGTTCGCTCAGAACAAGTGTCTTAATTTATAGATTTTAATGAAAGTAGGCTCAAAATGTTCCTGACCATCGGGAGAATTTCCTAGGCTATTTATATATGAAGATTAAAAAATCAGACGGGTGTAATTGAAGAAAATGAGAATTTAAAGATTGAAAAAATTATTGTCATAAATTTGGCTTTTCTAACAATAAGAGCTACTCAATCAGATTGACGAAGTCGGTTTTAGTATATTTTCCTTAACTATTGCATTCAATGCAATGACGGGACCTGTAGAAAAGCTCCGATCATGAGTCGTGGTTCACGAATATATAGGTCGCTCGAATTCTCTGTATAGAATAATAAATATATATTTCCACTTTTTGTTCATTTTGGCACTTTTTGTGAGTTTGTGGAACCTCCGCTATTTGACCTATGGCAATGAAACTTGGTATTGTGTTAAAAGCTTTCATGGATTACACATTCGTGTTAAAATTTTTGAAATTCATTCGCTAGTTTCGGAGGAAGGAGTTCTTAAAGTGTAGCAAACCCACTATGTTGTCATCACGATAACTCCCGTAAATTAAAAGATTTTGGCTTGAAATTTTTATGGCAGTTGGAAACTTTTAAGGACTGGTTTGGTATTAAATTTAAGGAAAATGGTGCAATGGTTTTCGAATGGCAGCCATTACAAAATTTGACACTTTTGGAAAATACACTCAGCGGTTGATGCGTGGCATAGATTTTTTTTTTTGAACAAAATTGAATCATTTATTTGTTTATATACGTGTATATTTATTTATTTATTAGAGCACACGAAAAGTTCGTTCACTAAAATCGATGAAGGTGAATAATTTTTGCAATAAATTATTCTCCATTATTTTAGTTCTTAAAACTATTGCAAATAGGTTCTTCCCTGTTTCACAATTCAGATTTAATTGATCGAATCTCCCGATCCGTATGCCGTGTTTCGGTTTATAACATTGACTTTGAGGGCTCTATGTTTTAAAAAAACTCTATGTATTTAAAAGAAAGAAGAAAGGTATTTTGATTGTGATACAGTGTAAACAAATGAACTAATTTGTTCCAAGTTGTCCGAAAAATTTTGTGCTTTGATGCTCTATTGACACCGTAAGTTGAATTATCTCACTTTTTTTAACGAGATTTTCTATTTATTTTTAAACAAGAATTGTTAATAACTGAAATACTGTTAAAATCCTGGTAATTAGTTGTCGAAACCCGTGTTGAAAAAATGTACGTTTCATACTTAGCATTTACTTTTCCATAGAGAATTTTCCCTTCTCAGCCCCTTCGTTTCGAAAATGAGCTGCTAAATTTCCATTTTTTCGAATATTATTTTATCGTGTCATAAGACATCGTTCGTACTTATTGCGATGATGTTGCATAATGTTACGTAGGTACTGAAACTTCGGCGAATGAATGTACGCGCGTTGCGTCTGCTGGTTATGTTTCGGTAGATTACGACATGTGCTGGACGACTGTAGTAAGTTCGTCACGAGCGTTATTTGTAAGATAGTAATGGAGGAGGAAGGAAAAAAAAGTATTTTTACAAAGCTGAAGCAAACTGATCAACCACTTTTGAGTTCCGAGGTTGTTGTTGATTGAAAAATAATATACTTCGTGTCACTATTTTAAATCGAAATAGAGTTTTCCTTCAATAGGGCCAGGTTGTACCATTTGTCAAATTTGATAAAACACTCTCAGCAGAATATTATTGATGTGATTCTGGATATTTTTAGCTGTTCGCTTGTGAATAATTTCTCTCGCTCTCTCTCTTTTCCTCCAATGTCTGTCTTGGTTTAGTAAGCGTTTGATAACGTATCGTTTTTAAGTTTTCAAATGGAAGGAACGACGTTTTTCACTACTTTCCAGCTTACAGTTATCATTGTGATTATTTTTCTTTTATGACGATGATAGTAATAATTGGCTCAGTTGTTTTTTTTTACTGTAAGTTGGGCTTACTCGTCCTCTATTTTGGGTAGTTATTAATCGAGTTAGCTTCATTATTTTTTTTTTAGTAAGTTCGCATTTCCTTCTCTATGGACTTGAAAACTGTCTGTTGCGACTGGTTACGTGGATAGAAAAACTGAATATACTATTTATGAAAGAATTAAAACGCATTAAACCAGAAAAACGGAGAGAATTATTTCTTTCTTAAATTATTGCAAAAATCATGTTATTTTAGTTAAAATCTTCGTTTTTCGTTGTTGTTAAAGTACCTACCAAAACTTTTAAAGTGAATAAGATTTTTTTTATCACCTTACAAAGTGTCTGGATGAACAGACCACTTCGTAAATGCAGGAAATCTACGTTAATTACGACAAAAATTAATGGTTCGAGAAAAATAATGGAAAGAGAAATGAAATGGTTAATAACCGTTGAGATCTTTCTCATTGCAGTCGGGATTTTTACGCCTCCAGAAGTAATTACTTGGAGAAACTTCGACTAACGGAAGTAATGCGTTTGATCCCTTGTTACGTGTGCAGTTTTATTTCTGTTATTCATTTTCGTGGTTGTCTTATCAATTTTTTCTCCGTAGAACCGCAACCAAGAGCAACTTGCTTCATAAGCATCTCGCGTATCTCTTTGTTATCACTATCACCTTCACCAGGGGTACGTTCAGAATGAACGCCCGAGCAACAACCGAAAGACTCTAAGCGTTCAGAATGGACTGATTGTTTTACGGGGGTAATCACTCAAGTTGTTCAGATGAAGTATATTGTTTTATCTCGGTGAATAGTTGTTGAAAAGTTACCCCAACGATTTTGAATAGTTGTTGCGGTATTATTTTGATAATAACGTGAAATATTTGATAACAATCTATTGTGTTTTAATTATTTACTCTGGAATTCGAAGAAATCGTTCTTTTTGAACTGTGTAAACTTGAGGTAAAGTTTCAACTTCATCCTAACAACCATCGTTGTGTTGGTTGTTCATTCTGAACGCGCCCCAGGAATTGGAAAATGCGATATTACGTTTTGTATGTTAGTTTGATGTTACCTTTATTTTCATAATAACGTGAAATATTTGATAACAATCTATTGTGTTTTAATTATTTACTCTGGAATTCGAAGAAATCGTTCTTTTTGAACTGTGTAAACTTTGAGTAAAATTTCAACTTCATCCTAACATCCATAGTTGTGTTGGTTGTTCATTTTGAACGCGCCCCAGGAATTGGAAAATACGATATCACCTTTTTTTATGGTAGTTTGATGTTACCTTATTCCTTCACGGAACTTGTTTCAAAAAAATACATATTTCGGTTTCTTGACGGAATTTGTTTTTTTACTCCCTAACATCTGTACATTTTTTTATTTTTAATTTTTATTTGTAGTATAAACTTAAAGCATTAACAGCTCGAATTTGCGTGATCATCTAAATTCATACTTAGTAAGTTAGTAGGTGGGTACAGATATAAAGTTACTATAAGTATTATCTGTTCAGTTAATTTTCAGACTTCAACACTTTTTTTTTCAACGAATATTCTATCACTACTTTCTAATTATTTTATCGTTCCATTAGAGAAGAATCAAAGATGTCTTTTCAGATACTGAAAGATGAAACACTGGTTCTTCCTAGTTCACAACCGCAAAATCTTACCGCAAGGAATTCTAGAAAAATCAATAAAAAAAAAAACAAAAGGTTATGTAGCTTGGCGTATAAACGGCCGACAAAAAATTCGTAGAAATTCCCCAAATATTTCTTCCCTGTTAGAATGAAGCATGACTCCCACAAAAAAGTAGTTATTTATTTCATGATGCTTTTCGCCACCACGTCATTCCATAGAAAATTGATTAAAAGGAAAATAGTCAAATACAATGTACACGCTTGAAGGTAAATCCGCTCGCATACCGTTCGTTTGCTGCAATGCCGGTCGTCTTTTGAAATTCCAATTTTCTGTTTTCCAGTCTACCACTCGACTCGAATTCTGAATAATTACGTTTTTGCAATATGTGTCCGAAATGCGGTATATTCAAGGCATGTATGGCGTGATGGAAGGGGCTAATTTCAGTCCTCTTACTTTTCTCACTCCCGAATTTCTTTTTCTCACTTCTTCATTCTTTTTTCGCTCTTTAATTATTTTTCTCACTTCTTCATTCTTTTTTCGCTCTTTAATTATTTTTCTCATAATTTAATTTTTTTCCTCACCCCAAATTGATTACCTATTCCGTTTCCCCTCCTCTCCTTTAAATATCTTATTTTATTTTATTTAAATTATATCTATTTTTTTCCTCAGAAATTCTCTCTGCCATAACAGGGATTCAACCCAACAACCCGCAGGTTTTATTTCCCCTTGCTCAAATACAATATTTCGTACACTCGTTGCTAAAAATATTATACGCAACTAAGTCGGAGTGAGCAATTTTATCCCTAGTTGCGTAATATTTAATTTTTTAACGCCTACAATTTCACGAGCCATTGCGAATCCATACAGCCGATTTACGTCCACCAAAAGACTTTGATTCCAGTTCCTACACGAATAGCATGATACGACAACTTCCGTTCAAACGATGATGATGAACGAAAAAAGAATGGGCCAGTGCATATCGTGTTGTTTACTTGAATCAAAAAACTGACGATGATCATCAACGCTCATAGAATTTATTTCACCACATGCATTTGACAGTAGTGAAAGTATTTGAAGCTACGTGGTAGGTGTCCTACCAATAATGGCTGGTATCTTCGTTTTACTTTTTGGTCAGTGAAGAACGGGTATCAGACGATGTACGTAATCGATTTAAGAAGAAAAAAAGTGAAATGCATTACTTCATTTCACGCCGGAAAATTGGTTAATAAAGTAGTAGGTAAAATCTGATTGTAAACGATGAACAAGGAACTCAAATCGCTAGTTGAATCTATTTTTTCAAAAAAAAAAAAATCTCAAACAGCCAAAGCGGATATATACAGAGAGGTTCTTCTTGTAGAAAATTTTTTACCAAGGCTAATGAAGAACGATGAATTTATCAGTACTTCACACATCAAGAAGGAAGCAATCAATCAAAAATCAATCCGAACTGTCACAAATGGAACGATGTAGCGTAAAATTTCTCATCAGAAATGAAAACCGCAAGAAAAAATAGTTTCGAATGTTAATCGTTTGATCAGTGACCAACGTCTTACTTCGAAATCATTACTTAATTTCACACAAATTTTGTAGCCTGTTTGAAATACTGAAAACAGGCTGACATCTTTTTAAACAGAACTGCAGGTACCATCATCAGCATAGAGCAGAGATAATATCGAATTGGGGGGACTAACATAGCAGATCCTCTTGCGAGTTAGCTATTTTTTTCGACATAAATAAATTCAACTCAGGGTCTCATGTTAGGTACTATTAGTACATGGTTCATCAAGCTTTGCTCGAGATCGGTCACGCGGTGAATAGAAAACTTATGGCCGCATTTAAAAAATAAAATAAAAATTTTAGAAAAAAACTGAAAATATAGCCGATAGGTATTTAATTAGGTACTTACAGGAAAAAAAAAATCATTATCTTCATCACTGACCGATGAATGACTGGTAGATGACTACCAAACCAAAAAAACCATATATCAATATCAAAATTCATATTTAATAATAGAAGCCGATATCATTATCAAATAATCAACTATCGAGATTCAAGATTCGATATGAGACAATTTTTTCCCGTAATCACAAAATTTGATGATAGGCATACTCTTATTTCAAGAGAGCTTTCATGCCATAATAGAATTTTTTCCCCGATATATGATAACATCATTTTTGAACTAGAATTTGACAAATCTGTTTATTTTCTTGTCATCTAACTCGCAATTGCGATTTTAGCTTTGGTAATGTTCTAGTGGAAAACTTGCTATTTATTTAAGGGTCAATGTATTAAAGAATTATTATAATGAACTGTAATAGTTTTTCAAGCTCTTAATTCTTAACATTTAGCGTAATGTTACTAAAATGATTAAAAGAAAGCCTTCATTGAGAATAAACATCTATATAAACCTTAATTTTTCCTCTTTTATTTATTAATATGCTGTTGAAAAACTGTAATTATGTTCCATAGGCATCGTCCATTTAAAATTGCCCTTCATAATTTCTTCTACTTACTAAATGTCAGTTATTACTCAAATTAAAGGATTATAGATGACGTCATTAGTATGGGGAAAAAATATCATTACTGCAAGGAACCTCTCCTCAAATTTCTGTTCAATTTTCTTAAACTTGGGACATATCTAGATCATTTTCTTGTACCAAAAATTATTATCCTGTAAATCTCAGCCACACTGTTAATCTAAGTATCCAGAATGTATTTACATACATACATACTTACTTTAGGTGTTCAGGCGGTACGGGGATTCGAACCCTTACCATCCAAACACCTAAAATCCCCCTCATTCATCGCCACCAAAAGCCAGCACCGTATACACTTGGCCAGGATGCCGGGTGACGGTGTTTGAGGAAGAAACGGCAATCAACCTACGTAGTGTGGCGGTAGTCGCCACACTTACATATTTACATACGTACACACACACACACACACACACATATATATATATATATATATATATATATATATATATATATGTAAGCTCTTTAGAAAATAATGAAGAATCATGTAGACACATCTTTCATCTTTCCATACTTAAAATCCATCAATAGATGAATATAATACAAATCTAATATATATATGAGAGATCTCTGCAACTCACTATATTAGCAAGTGCGAAACACAGACAGAAACTGTGGTTATTTTAAGAATGTGAATACATATTCTTACATCCCCATTCTTCGAGGGGGAGCCGCACTAGGGAAAGAACTGAGCTGATCGTTTACTAATTAGCATTCCGTCTTCCTCAAGATCATCCCACTAGCTTGGCATGTATTGATGGATTTGTAAGCTCTTTAGAAAATAATGAAGAATCATGTAGACACATCTTTCATCTTTCCATACTTAAAATCCATCAATAGATGAAAATAATACAAATCTAATATATATATGAGAGATCTCTGCAACTCACTATATTAGCAAGTGCGAAACACAGACAGAAACTGTGGTTATTTTAAGAATGTGAATACATATTCTTACATATATATATATATGTAAGATCGTTTTAAAATCTCACGAGAGAGTAAACGACTTGGATGAATTTAACTTTATTGAAAATACAGTAAATTCAAAAACGAAGTCGTTTCACATAGGAAAGTGTACAAAGTATGAAAGCTAAAACAGAATTAAAGTGCATGAACTGGCAAACGTACGATGAATGAGAGCAAAAATGACTGTAACCTGTACGAGAGATGGACAATAGAGCGATAAGGAAGTGTAGAGCGTGAATAGACGATAAGCAGGAAAGAATAAGAAGATAAAGCGAAGAGAATCTTTTTATTATATATATATATATATGTACATACGTACAATGCATACATGCATACATACATACATGCATGCATGCATACATTACAATTATTGCTCGTATTATAGTATAGGATATGTTGGGATAGGATTTGAACGGACCAAGAAAAATCGTTTGAAAAGATAATAGTTTAAAACTAAACTTGAGGTGGGTTTGGAACATGTAAGATCCCTCGAGTAATTTAATAAGCGAATTCCTTATTGGGATTTGAGACGGAACTAGACGCTGCGAACGTGTTGCGAATGGGTGATCATGGATATAAGAGCTACACTGACCATTGGTTGAAAATGTGATTAACAGATACCAACTTAATTTGATTTGGGCTTGAATTATTAAATAGGTACTGAAGATAGTAAATTTTTTTTCTGGTAAATTTGAAGACATATGACGTCTACATAAATCTGGCAAAACGATATTGCCGTCGTTGTACTGCGAATACCCCAGTTTTAACTTTGAATTTTCATAGGATCAAAGGAATTTTTGTACATGATCACTCATTCGCTGTTTCAGAAAATTTCTTCTAGGTGTCAACCACTTTGATCTTAAATCCTAATTAATGATGATCATATACATTATACTAAGAAAACAGGATACACCAAATATTATAGTGAAAGAAGTAAGAGCGCTATTCTGAAACGAGAAGAAAGTGGAAAGATGTGGTAAATAAAAATACATAGGTATTAAAGAGAAGTGACTATATATGTATATATATGATAATTTCTCCAGCGGAAGAAAGTAGGTTACGCTTATGAATTGCGTAGACAGTGTATCTCTTCGACATAACAGTGTTTTCCTTACCGCAAACTATATCAACCTTGATTGTAAATCCATATAATAGCTGCTTTCTTTCTTTAAAAAAAAAAAAAAAAAAATAGCTAAAAAATTTCATTTTTTCCCTCATTCATCTCTTATGCATTCACTACATATTAAAAATTCACAAATTAGCCCGCGTGAAAATGAAAGTCGAATGTAGAACGATCCTTGTCCACGGCCTAATTTTTTTTAATCTCTCATCATTGATAATATCGTTAATCAAACTCCAGAGGTTATAATATTAATGACTGCCTATCTAGAAAGTTGAAAATGTGAATTTCTTACATTTTTAACGACACTGCAACCACATCATTGAACAGATAAAGGTTTTCTCTATTCAGTTTCTGCGTATTACAACATCCTACAGGTTTTCCAATGATATGACTGCGATCGTGAAATATTCTACGAAGTACTTCATAACTGCAAGAAAAACTTAAAAGACTGATAGCTATGCTACCCATTGAGCTCAGGGTCACATAATACAAAAAAAGAATGGTGATTCTGAGGATTGCAGCTGTACATAAATGTTGACGCACACATTTCCAAGAATTTACAATTGAACTAAGAAAAAAACCTTTTAGATAGTAATTACCACTGAGAAAAGTGAAAATTGAGGATTCACTATCTCAAGTCAAAGTCAATTCCGTTTCTTTACTATCAAAAATTGTCGAGAAATGAATATTGGAAATGTTTACTACAACGAACAAACATCCTTTCGCAACACGAATGAATTTTCATTTTCAATTTTATTTATTCTCTCTTTAGTTCAGTAATGAATAATGGTCTTGACCCACTTTCGTGCGTGAAACCGCAATATTTTTCGTTCATTATTTCAGAGGTTTTCATTTCTAATAAAATTGCACAGCCGCAATCGTCATAGATTCAGGTTTCAATTCATTGTTCTTCTTTAAAACGCAAAAAATATGTTTTCACACAAAATAAAACAAAATATGGACGCCAGACCAACCCAAATAAAGATTGTTCGGTATTGAAAACATTATTTTATCAAACTCGGACATTTTGTACACTAAAAATGTCAAATGTGTACGCTAAACTTTTCAGGCATTTTCTTCAACCTAATGAAATTCGGTTGTTTCACAGTGAGCGAAGAGAAATTAATAAAATGTGAAAAATATTTTTACGACAAATTAAGTTGGTAGATAAAGATTAAGTCGTCGTAACGAATGGACCAAAAAAGATTTCGATTAGGATATTTCATTCAACGCCGTCTATGAATAGTACCAAATAAATCAAATTAAATTAAATCTGGAAACAAGGATTTACAATTTATCTAAATTTGATAATGTTCGGAATAGTATTACAAAAAAACCTAAGCACTCGCAAGCAAAAACGAGTATATTAAAAAATTTTTAAAGCTAAACAAAGAAGCGTTTGAACTAATAACATATTCACGATACGCAAAATATGAATACGTAAGTTTTGATGAGATAATTATGAATTTTTAAATGGCTATAACATAAAATTCACAACAAATTTAGATATCTTCGCCAAAAATTTTTAACGAAGTGAGGAGGTGGAGGAGGAGAGGAAATCGGTCGAATTTGATCAAAAAGTAAAGAACAGTGCATTTTTAGGAATGATATATTTAAAAATATAATTTATTCATGCACTAAAAATAAAATTAAACTATAAAGTCAATCATTTCAAAACGTAATCTCGGTTTATAACACAGCTATATTGTACACATTTCCTTGCAAATAATTAAATGAGCTGTAGTGGACTAACACAGTTCCCATATAATTTCATTTAAAAAAAATTAATAAACACTGAAATGAATGTTTCGAACAGTATTAAAACGGTGAAATGAAAATACAAATAACCAATCATTATTAGTTTGATCTATAAAACAAATAAGACAGCATAGCACTTGAAATTTCTTAAAGGACTAACAAGTGTTTACAGTCATATAGTCAACATTGAGCCAAATACAATGCTAATTTTTATTTCATAATTTAAAAATTAGTTTCCAGTCTTTCTCGTAAAAATGTAATGACATTAGTCAGCGTTGTATTAATGATCACTAAAACAGGTTGTACAAAAACAACTGAGATTCAAGAACATATAGCTGTAGAGCAATTTACGAGTATATTATTCAGAAGGTGGTACTTGCAAGTCAATCGGTCAAAGATGTATAATTTCACATTATCGTATGTATTATGATTGGATGTGCCTTTAAACTGAAGCTCAAATTATTTCGCAAATTTTCAGTTTGGTTACACTTTTGCTCTGAATTTGAAAAAATTTTCAAAAAATGCACGAAGTATTATAAAATAACTTCAAACTTAAATTGTACAGTATGAACATAAATAAGAACACGGAGCACGGGTAAACTGTTCTATAAAAGTTTTCATGGTGAATGATAAAATTAGAGGATCTTTTTTCTAAATGTGCTTCAAGGCAGATTGAGTGAGAGGAAGTTTTTCAAAAATAACGCATTAATTTAACCTTATAAAACTATATTCATTGCTAATGCTTATACAGGGTTTCGGACACTGTGAGGTCAATAGTCTCTTATTGTCAAAAGTGACCGACCTGTACAGTTTGTACAAGCAATAAGGAGGTAGTTAAAATTTCGCCCTGGATAGACTCTTTTGTTAATGAAATACGAAAATTAAAGATTGAATGTTAATAGAGAAATGCCTTTTTCAAACTTAAAAAAAAAAAAAACCGATTATACTACGATAAATGCATAGTGAAATTTCTTTTTTCTCGTGGAGTAAACTCGTCAGAATGAATTCCTTTTTATCGACTGCGTACAGGGTAGATTATATGTTTGATATATTATGTCCTATCTCCGGAACTAACAGAATTTCGTTCGATCAGAACAAGTGTCTTACTTTATAGATTTTAATGATTGTAGGTTCAAAATATTGACCATCCGGATAATGTTCTAGGCTATTCATATTTGAAAATTAAAAAATTAGAAGGGTATAATTGAAGAAAATGAGAATTTAAAGATTGAAAAAATTATTGTCATAAATTTGGACATATCCACAAATAAGAGCTACTCATTCAGATTAACGCAGTATTTTTTTTTGTTTTTTAAAATAAATTTTATTATAATTATAAGCTTTTATTCTACACAGTACTGCAGCCAATCTTCCGCAGCGAAATAATGTTTATTTAGCATAAAGCTAAAGCCAAAAAAATGAAAAAAAATAAAAGCTTGTTTCTTAAAAATTCGTTTTTAACCTAAACTTATAAGCTTTTATTCTACTCACTACTGCGATTTTAAAATATACCAATACTGCAGCCAACCTTCCGCAGCGAAATAATATTTTATTTCGCCTGAAACTAAAGCCAAAAAATAAAAATAAATAAAAGCTTTTGTTTTTAACGTAAAATTATTTTGACAGGAAAACATGTGGGGTATTGTATAACTATTGCGTCTCATAAAACTCAAATTTACCCCAAAAAAGGCGTTTATCGAAGAATTTCGAAAAACTCATTAAACATCGATTTTTGACAGTATCATTTACAGACTGAGTTACAGGGTGTTTTTATTGTGAAAAGTAGAACAATTAAACATTAAAAATATTTGAAACTCATTTTTTTTTTTTTTTTTTTTTGTTATTCTTTACTTTTTATTTCCTGACAGCGACATTTTGTTATAGGTCTGCCATAAAATAATAAGACCGTGTTCGGGTATAAATCTTTGTTATATAGTTTTCTGGGTTATTAACTTGGTGAACATACGTATTCATATACTACATATATTATGTTTCTGTACACACAAGAAACAAAAATACTTACCTGCACAAAATATGTATAATTAATATAACGTTTGGCTTTCCTTTGTATCGCACAAAAAATCAACACACAGGTAGTGACCTCATACCGTCTTGTCACGTTTTTCACATAATCGATGCAAGTTCCTGCAAAGTTATATTACTCTAAATTTTATCCATCACATAGGTTTTCAAAAATCACAAAGAATGGTGCACAACCAAAAGTAAACACGCTTTTATAGGGGTAAAATTAAGGCTGTAATAGTTTCACAGAGACATGCTCATCTGCTATTTTCTTCCCAATCAGAAATTAAACAATTAATACATTATACATTGAAATATTGAAATGTAATTATGATCGAAGGCAGACTTATGCGTGGAAATACTAAATAGGAAAAACAGTTTAACTTTTTTACATTAGATATTGTTCAAACTTTACATTTTGGTATTTTTTATAAATTTGCATTTCTTCCGGACAAACCTCTTCAAAATTCGAAATTTTAGCATTCCTGATGATTATTCAAACTCGAATAAGTATTATGCAAATGAACTGAGACAAAAATATCCAAATTATTCAGAATCTCCTAATTATATAGCAAACTGATATAAAACTGACAAAATATGATTGTAAAAAAACTAGTGGATGAACCTGCCTATGCGTAGCTATCAGAGCCTTAGTAAAACATCGTGTGAAACCATAGTACTCACACATACAAATTGGATTGTTGAGTTTTCCTATCATAGTACTCTCAGTGATCACCATTATTGTAGAGAGGAAATTTGGATCCTTGGAGAGTAGACTTATGTGATCTTCTTTGGAGCTCATCTTGTGATGATGATATTAGTCTCTAATAGAAATGTGACTTGCCAAGAAGAAAATTTTGTTTTAAGAAAAGAGCAGATTGAAAATGGTAATATGGGAATTGGGTAGATAATTGATCGAGATGAAATGTATTGAGTTTTATTGTATGGTACTTGATTTTTCTACATTTCTGTAAAAATTCCAAATCTTACTTTGTGGGAATTGCCATACCTTGCTCTATATGAAATACATTTACCAGTTATAGCCAGTAATGAGATGACCACGTGGTTAAATTCACTGCTTTTAGCTGGCAAATGTGTAGGTCCCACTTTAAGTTCCCCAAACTGACAAAATTCACATCTAATGACCCTCGATGTGTGCTGGACATGCACTCACCATAGTGGTGCATAATGGAATTCACAATTCTCCTTCCTAACTTGAGTTGCCAATAGATAGCACACTATAATTATAGTAGAAATAGAACTCATATAGGTAGTGTGAGCTTGTGTGTATATGTATAAGAGGCATTTCTGGCTTCACAAAACCTCCAACAGTATCTAATGGTTGTTTGATTAAGTTCACCGCTCTTAGCTGGCTAATATGTAGGTCCCAGGTTTGATTCCCCAAACATACAAAACCTACACACTTTAATTTAAAAATTTTTTATAGAAACCATAATATTTAATAAAATGATGAACAGAATTGGGCTTTAATATTTTTTGTGAAGTAAAAGTGTAAACTTGTGAAGAGGTATGTTAAAATGTGTGTCAGTTAATCTCGGCCCAGTGTTTGATCGATGTATAGTAGGGTGTGTGGGAGTTGAATGGTATCATTTTAAGGATCTGTGTTCAGAGTCAAAGTTCACCTAGCAAAATGTTGAGAAATGTGTCCTTCTCAAATTATAGCCCCACCAAACTGAAGGAAAGAATTGAATATCTGATGTAACTTCTCTAAAAATTAACAAAAATTAACAAAATTTGGTGTAGAAGAGTAAAGTATTTATTTTATTTATTTTCACCTAGCTTTTAAAGTTTTACCGCATTTGAAAGAAAAGGTGGGGCTACCAATTTTTAAATATCTATGTATAAACACTTTGTTGTATTCAAAAATGAATTCCTTGCTTTTTCATCAGGGACAGAAAAATACACAATAAAGGTATGCCTCGCCTTTCTGTAAAAATTCAATAGTTTTTGAAAAAAAGAAGATGCAAGTCTCAATGGGGACTCATAAAGAATTAATGCGTAAACATAATAGTGTGGTTGTGTACATGCGCGCGTGTGTGCGCAATGTGCATGCTCACAACCACACACTTATCCTCCAACAAATGCAATATTGTAACTTGTAAGACGTATGACTTACAATCATAATTCTCATTTTAGCCCCTACGAGAATGTAGACTGAGCAGTAAGATGTTTACACATCAAAAACTGAGTTAAAAATTGAAATTTATTTGGAATGGTTAGTACGCAGTGGGACAGGGTTTCATCTTTTTATCCTGTTAACCCAACATTTCACCGTCATCCCTTACCAGACGTAAACCTTAGGAATTTCAATTCGACTGAAATCCTTTCAACGTTAAAATACAGAATATTTTTAATGATAAACGTATCAACTGGAGTCACTGTGGTTTATTTCGTCGTCTCCGTCTTCATATGTGAGGCAGTAAGAATTGAACGAATGGAAGTGAAACATCGAAACTTTATTATACTCTGGAAATTTTGAAATTTCTCTGTTTATCCTTCTTGTCTTTATGGGGAAAATCTTAAGTTGGCCTTGGATTTTTGTCTGTTTTGCTACCGACGCTGGGTAACGTCTGTGCGGGGCAACTTTGGTATATTTTACCCCACTCTCGATGCATTTTATATGAGGTTATGCTTTGGAAAAATCAATTCATGAAAACTCGTCGTAGTTTATTGATGTAGGGTCCTAGGAATGGTATCGTGAATAGTTTAACCAAATAAACTATGGCTTGTGACTACACATGTTGAAACCTGTGGCATAATCATGCGCGTTTTTCGTATGTAAAACTTACCGTGGAAATGGACAGTTGTTTATCATCGCACTGTAGTTAAAAATGATTGTTCCGATTCGTTCATCCAAAGGGAAATGCGCGGATGGTGTGACTGCGTAATAACGTCCGTAATTTATGTTTGATTCGAAGAAGTTCTCGTCAGTCTGTCAGTCTGCTCGTCTGGTCATTGAAGGAATAAATAATTCGTTCGTATTTTGGCCGCCAACTGATGAAGGACGAGAGTGGTTATTGATGCGTCTTGTTAGATTAATAATTTCATTACGACGAAGGTCAGATCTTTAGCGATTAACGACGATCGAAAGCCGTTTCATTGTCACCTTTTCCCGCTGCGTGACGCCAAAATTTGACATACTTCGATTACTTCACCGTCATTAACATTACCTTGTAAATATTGAAACCATGCGAATGGAACTCCAGTACTCGAGGAGCCAAAAAATCCTGCATTGCCGTTTGTTTGCTGCAAATTGTGGTTTTATACTTTTATCGCACGATGAGCATTGTTCTTCATTTTGGCAAGTGAAACTCCTCTCCCATTCCTTCTTTCTCACCCTTCTCAGTGGTATTGTGCTGCCGATTATTTAATATTTGTCGATCGTGATAGTGGCAATCCATGATTCGTCGTTTTGAGAAACACTGATTTAGGTAATCTCTTATCAGAGCCAAGGTTCTGTTCTGTTCACCTTCGATGTTTCGCATACCTCATATTATTGCGTTGTCTGGTGTAGGCGCTTTATGCCCGTGACGAAATTCTCTTCTGGTTGTTCGGAGGGGTTAGAGTGAGCGACGAAAGGTTGAGCGGCGGGAGCTCGCAATACAGACGCGAGAAACATTTCTCATTATGGGATAAATTTACGTTTTACGGTGTTGTGTGCTTATGTGAGTGTGCCGTTTTGCCGAACAACCTTGTTTGCATAAGTACTGAATTGACAACCGGACACGAAGTCAAAACTGGAAATAATGACGTCACGGGCTACCTGTGGCGTTATTCTGTGCATGAGTAGTATGTTTTTCGTATACAGTCTGATTGTTTTTGCGAATTTTGCAACGCCTATAGACAAAAATTGTAAATTTTGGTGATAGATAGATATTTGGATTACTAGGATAATCATTAATTTTTTTAAATAAAAAAGTGATGATGGACCTAGTTAGACTTTTTCTGTGAGCCAGTTAATAAATTACAGGAGGGCTTCCCAATGAATTTCTTAAAAGTTTTCGAAAGTTCTTAATCCCTGTTAAAGTTTTCTCTTTCGTCACTTGCATTTTCATAGATTCGTTTTCGCAAGAATGAAAAAGTATTCCAAAACCATTTTTGTACTTCTTTAATTATTTTATTCGGTCAGAATTTTCATTAGTTTGTGAAATCTTTGTATAAATACCAGGAAGTTGGTTGCAAAAAACTGCTATCTCACTCCCAGTTGGTAGTCTTTTGGGTTTAGTGTGATGAGATGAATCTTTTTGTACCCCGCGTCAGACTTAATTCTGGTGGAAATCATGTAAAGTAAACTTATTTCTAAACAAAAATGAGCCTGAAAAATGAAAATGGATCGAAATCAGGCGTTTAAAAAAATAAGTTGGTGATAAATGTTTTTAAAATTAAGCTACTAAAAAAATGGAAGTGCGTAACAGGATCGAATGTGAATATATATACGCGCTTCTCTTAATTTATGCTTCTGGATAATATGTTCAGTCCTTGAATAATATCTTCCAGAGAATTTTTGTAGCCATATGATAGATGGTCATTTCCAAATTTTATATTATTTCCACATTTTCATTAGATTATTTTGATTTAAAAGAATTCCTGGGTGAAAATAGCTGCAAAAGGCAAAATTAAATAATGTTTTTGTGCAAGTTAGATTTCGTCAAATGACATTTTAAAAACTTCAACCGATCTGAGATGTAATTTTGTTTCTTGACGTGTAATATGATTTCCCAGATGGCGTCGCATATAATTATTAATTATATATTTTCTGATTATGTTTGTTTTGTTTGTTTGTTTTAGGTGAGTTGTTTGAACTTTGGATACGCAAATACTTGTTTAAAGATACGTGGTCTTGTAAGTTCTCTTTTTGTATGTATTATTCTGATACTTTCGATTGTAAATGTTTCCTTTTTTTTATATATAAGCTTTTATTCTACTCACTATTGCGATTTTAAAATATACCAATACTGCAGCCAACGTTTCGCAAGAAATAATGTTCATTTCGCATGATGCTAAAGCCAAAAAAAATATAAAAGCTTATCATTTAAAAACTCGTTTTTAATCTAAACTTATTTACATTACACTAATGCTTATTGGATTGTGAAAATAAGTCTTCCAAAAATGTGAATGGTTTTAATATTTATAAGAAATCATTTGAAGCTCAATAGATACGTATAGAATATAGATCATATTTTTAGCGGATTTATAATAGGAAGAGCTTTTATGTTCGGCCAGTATATACAGTACTAGCTGCTCGCTCTAAGTGATGTAGGAAATTCCAGAATTGATTATTCCACTTGCTAAGAGTAGTTAGCTTCTTTATAAAATACCTCCCTATTAGAATACATCTGTCTCTGACCCGTACTTATAAATATACAGTTGCATATTAAGGTGGAGATATTTTTGGCAAATGTTTTTGGTAAAATTTTTTCATCATCATAGAGGAGATTAGTGTGTGTTTTCTTAATTTTCAAATTTTTGTTTAATTGGGGGCTCATACCCCCAAACCCTCTTTTTTATTTTACCTCACCTCATCTGACTACCCATAGAAAAAAAATTTAAGAAAAAAATTTACCTCACCCAATTACCCCCTATACAAGAAAGTTATAATTAAAACAATTTACCCCTTCTAATCATTCATTTATGAGAAAAATTTGTAAAAAATTTGAAAAGAATTGTGTCTTGTCTGGGAATTAAACCCAACACTTCCCACATAGCAAGCACACACTGAGACTACATGCTGCAGCATATGATGCAAGATAACAAGTAATTTATGATGTACTATTTTGGCTGATCTCTCTCTTGCTCCTGCTCTCTCAATCTTTCCCTCTTCTTCATTCCATCTCATTATTTCACTCTATATTTCCCTTTGTCCCTCTAAAAAGTTGAGTAACTATTTTTCTATCTATAAAATATATATCTTATTTTTCTCACAATGCAATAGGTATAATAGGTAGGTAAGTATTGATTTTGAACTTAGTAACTTTTTGAAGCTCCATATCTGAAGACGATGACCATATGGAACCATGAAATTTTGAGGGTGTATTGATGTAATTGAGTACAATACGTTTTTGTGAGAAAAAAAAATTCTTGAAAACTTTTTTGGGAGTTAGGGTGTAAAAATCCACAACTTTGCCCCAGGGGAGAGACGGACGTCAGACTTTATTTGAAACCTTCCTTGGGAAAACACAAATAAGTCCTGAAAATTTTAGCTTGATCAATTGAGCAAGTCTGAAATGATGGGCATATAGACAAACAAACAGACCAACAATTTTAAATTACTATTTACTTCACAATGCTTTTACATTTAGGTAACTCAGATGTGCTTGATATTGAAAAACGCTCCACTCGTTCAAAAGTTTTTTTTTATGGTTTTTCTCATTTAGGTTAATCATTTATATGGCATTATAAAGTGTAGAATGAAGGAGTAATTTATAAATAGGTAAGTGTGCTGTGATAGTTATTTTTGTGGCCTATCTTCCATAGTAGAAACATTGGAATTTTTAGAAATGGCAAAACTTATATCTAATATTGAACTGAGATTGATAGAATTTTAAAATAGCAACTAAACTAATACTGTAAGCCTACTCTAAGAAAATTATCACAAGAAAATATTTTATTTTTCTATTAAGAACGTCATATTTCAACTAAAGATATGTTTCAGAATCAGCTTTTGTGACAGTAGTGTCATTAGTCAAAATGAAAGTTGATTAGCTTTCAGTAGACCTCTACATTTGAATGAAAAAACTTTGTAGGTACCCTGTGTGGGGACATTACTCGTATGAGGTAATAGGGGCTTGCACCCCTCAACAACAGTCGCCGCTCAAAGGCTGGCAATAATCGTCTTTATGACGTTAAACGAATTTACACTGGTGCGTTTGTATGTTTGTACCTGTACGTACGTACAGGTAAGATACATTGTACGGGCCGAGATCAATTACCTGATAACAATCTCGGTAATGTCACAACCCGGTACCAAACGCACTGCGTCGTTTCTTATCACCTCAACAGAGACAAGAAACGACGTAACGCATGACATAATTACATACATATACGTATGCATGTGTGTCTGTGTGCGTGTACCAAATCCTGTATATAAACTCTCAGAACCGGCTCAAAAATTGCCAGTGTTCGCCGAGGATTTGGCTCTCCCATACTTAATCGTATGAAGTGGCAGAACACGCAAAATGCTGTTGAAGACCTTCTAGTGTGAATATCTTTCACGACAAGGTATTCCACACCCTGTGTATTATTACTATTATTCACTATTTCATCAAAGTATTCCTATTTGAGTATGTAAAGTGTTTAGTACCAAAATAATTCTGATTTGAAACGTTAATTTCATTTTTTTTTTGGAAAATAGATTTTTTTGAGTTATGACGTTGTTATAATTTAATTAGCGATTTCATAGTTTGAAAAATTAAATCAGATAGATCTTCGTGCAACCTACTTATTTAGTACTTCCATGTTTTTTTCCATCGGCATTCGTATCACGAACTTGTTATTCTTTACAGTCTTAAATAAAAGACCACAAACGATATTGCTGAAACTTAGTTTTTATTCTTCTATCAACGTCTATTGTCTACAAGATGGACGTGGATACGTTTTTATTTTATTTCAACAAGTCTGTCCTCATACTTCGATGAAAACACATTCGTTTTGTTGGCACAACCTCTAAATATGTTGTGCAAAGTGCATTGATTCCTATTTGTTCGATTTTTTTTATGAAACGAACATTATTGTTGCTCCTTTTATAATTTTTCTTGTTCTTGTTTTGTTGCATTCTAGATTTTTTTCAGTCATTATTTCGCTCTTTTCCCTTTACGTTTCGACTTTCGTACAAGCATTACTAATTTCTTTCTCTACATTTGTTCTTTTTAACCATAAATTTAAAAAAAAATCAAAAATTCGCGAGTCTTGATTTCGGGAAAACGAAAATATTTTTCTTTTCATTCGAGTAATTCGGATCACTTATCTTGTCCTGAAATTTAGAAATATTAATAATTAGCGTTTCTTCATTGCTTTGACTCAATTAATCTGAAATGAAACGAAAGGTCGGTGATGAAGAAACTAGGCTTAGTAATTTTCATTCGATAGAAAATGAGTGGATGACAGGTGAGGTGGTTGGGGGAAAGATTGTAACGCTATGAATTGAAATAGTCGTTCACGTATTTAAACCTTATTATTCGCTTAAATTGGGAACTTTCAGTGTCAAGTTTTGTGGAGTTGGCATCCCTGTTTGTGTTGAAGTGCGTGAATTGTAGTTACGGCTTGAAATGTTTTTTGGAAAGAGTATATGAAATTTACCGTTAATAATTTCATTAAATTTCGCATCCTGATTGGGTCTCGTCATTTTCATAACATTTTTTTCATTTTCAGAGAATTCGCTGTGTTCTAAATTATCACTTAATTCTTTCAAGATCAAGCACCCTTACCAGTATTGGGCTTGTTAGTATTCGGAACTGAATTTCAAAAGAAATTCACTTTATGTGTTGTCGCTTTACGACAACGCTTGTTACGTATTTCCAAGGCGAGAAGATATTTTGCATGATATGAGTTTCCTTTTTTTAAGTAGATTTAAAAAAAAATCTACTTATTTAAATTTCCTTAGTATTCGGACCCAAAAGTGGGAGTGCTTACGTTTTACGTTTCAAGATCTTCTGAGTATTTTGGCACAATTTTTGAAAATTCTTATTTTTTTATGTGTACCTCTTTTTGCGTTGAGTTCATTTCCAGGCATAATTTTGATTGAATGGTTTCAAAATTTGAAACACATATTCGGATCCACCTAAGGAAGAATCCTATTATTTTTGGTCCGTATTGGGCGCATGGTTTGTTCGGTAAGTCAGTTTATATGCATTTTTTATTGAACAGCGTACATGTTGCAATTTTCAATCGATAAGCCTCAAATTTGGTATATATATGTGCTTTAGGTCAAGGACAGTACCAACCAATTTTGTGCAGATTGGCCTTACGATACATCTGATATGGGCGATTTTGTTGCATTTTTGACAGGTTAATGGCTCTTAAAGGAGTAATTTTCAAGTTATAGTCACAAAATTTGGTACAAATATTGATTTGAAGTATATCTAATATGCTTTTAAATTTGGTACTTTTTGGTATTATGGTTCATTCTCTAAGGCTATTGGAGGTACTAATTTTTTATGTCATCTTAATAAAAGTTGCAATTCTCTTTCAACAGTCACGAAATTTGGTTCAAACAGTACCTCCCATACAGAGACCAGACCTACCAGTTTTGGTTTTGATTGATCAATTTGTTCCCAACTATTGAGCTATTTCAGTGTGATTTTCCCTCTTTTACCTTTCTAACAATGGTCCTGAAAAATTAATTTTTTGGGCTACATTGAGAACAACATTCGTTTTAACCTAAAAATAACAATAATTCAACAAAAGGTCAATTTTCGGCCACCTGCCACGAACTTCCATATACTCGATTTGAACACTGACACTAAAATCTCCGCTAATATTTTCGTAACCAATACATAGAGACAACTGCACAATACTTCGTTTTGCAATGTGTGAAATTTTATTTCACACTTTTTTTTTTTTTTTTTTTTTAATCCATAATTCTCGTCACTGCTGAAAAGAGAACTATCGAATTTTTTCCTAAAATAGTGCTAGTTAGAATTTTGAATAATTTTTCATTTCACAAAAAAATAATGATTTTTGACACGAAAATTGAAATTAATTCATTCATAAAATATTTTTTAAACATTATACTGAATCAGTATATTTTATCGCATGCATTGTATTTGTGTGATATTGGATTACTTTATTAGAATGTTGGTGATAAAGATGATTTTTAAACAAAGAAAATCTACTTTTTCTTCCGAAGCTTGCTGCGCAAGAGTTTTTTTCTTTTCTTATTCTTCCTTTTTTTGTTTTTAAACATTATTTCTATTTCGTTGTCTGTCTTTGTTGCTTTCGAAGCGACCGAAATTTATAATAACTTTTACAACATCCGATGCAATATGTTTTGTAAATTTGGCGTTTGTTCAATTGCACGTTGGAGGGAGGGATAATTGTGCTCGAATGATATGGTTAAAATTGCGAATTCATATTTACGAGTTTCTGTGACAGAAACGGTGTTTATTATGAAAAGGAAAATTAGAACATTTTTGTCACACATTTTGTAACTGGTAGTTGTCAACGTTGTTGTACACTTTTGATTGGTAATTTAAAATTATCGTTTTTGTTTTAAAATCATTATTCTCATACCACATATTATTAGTTTGCCAATAAATTAAAAAACAGGGAGAATTTTTAATTTGTGATAATCAAATAAGTTTTACATATTAATGATAAAAATAGGGTGTGAGCATAATTTGTTGCAACGGTAGGTTGTGTATTGAATATAAATTGGTTTTCTGTTACTGGTCGCCAACTTTTATGATTGTCTCGTGAAACATGTGAGATTCTAATTTGGAAAACACTTGGTCCAGTGTTGTCGAAACGCTAAATAATTATTTGTTAGCTATTCTGTTATTGTATAGGTACTAATTCTGGCGTAATTTCATAGAATTCTGTGATTCAGTAACTCTGTTTCGAAGTCTGCGTTTCCCTTAGGTAAGTATTTCACGGATAAGTTTTTAATATAAAAAATGCCGAGGTTTCTTTTCTTACCATGGATCTTTCTAACAAATTTTCCAAGTGTTTAAAATTCCCATAGCCAGGAATTTTATCCGAGTTTTCGAAATTTTGTATATTTTTCTCATTTTCTGCAGTGCGAAAAGACAGTATTACATACAGTTTTTCCTGCTGCACGGTTATACTTTTGTAATTCATCAAATTTTTCAAATGTCAGATTTAATTTTTTCTGAGCTGTGTTTAAAATATTTGATGTATAAAATATGACTTATACAGGAATCTAATTTTTTTAAATATTTGAAATTAAATTTTATGTGGTCTTCTGTTTTCCAAAAGTTAGTTTCTTGAATAGACAATAATATCTTGCTCCATTTATTTAACATACCTACAATTCTATTAATCCACTTATGTTTTTTTCGTTTTCAATTCTTTCTTCGGGGAAAAAATAGGATACGACGTCTTCTATTTTATTTTATGGATTTTTATTAGCCAAAGGTGGTAAAATGTTCTAGCGAAAACTAGTTATTAGTAATGTGCTTCCAAGTAATGTTTTTTTGTTCGCGGCGAAAGAAAACTGAAACAAAATTTTTTTCATTGCTTTAATTAAAAATTAGTTGAAATTTTCCATTGTTTCTAATGAAAATTTTTGACTTGTCATTGTAGACTAATTTTATGGAGATATTTGAACTTGTATTTTAAATATATATGATGTCATAGCATTGTCATTTAATGACGTGTTTTGGTAGAAATTTGTTTTATAACAATCATATAGTGTACAGATGATTTTTAATTACTTGGTATTTGAGATATGTATCATTCTCCTGAATTTAACATTGAAACTAGTTCTGTGATTTGTGATCGATGAGCTATCGTATTTACATCCATTATTCTAGCACATATTTACCGAATTCTTGCATTGGGCTAATTTTCTCCCACTCAGTAAAAACATATTCTTGTACTAAAATTTAGAAAAAAATATTTGTGGGGAAAGGATATAAATTGTATTCGTTTCAGGGAAGTATTTGTAGACAGGTAGTTTAAATGTAATGAAAAAGCTATGCCGTCTGCATTTTCGCCAAATAATTGTTATGTGGGTGATATTGTTGGATGAATGAAAAGGCAGTACAGTATTATAGCACTAGTGTGCCAGAAAAAATTTGCTTAGCCTAGGTACCAATTTTTCATTTTTTGAAAATGTGTAATTGATCCTGAATTTGTTCAAATTATCGTTTAAGGATTCACAAAATATTAGTGGTAATATTATAGCATTGTTATCGGATATCTGGTTATCACGTTAAAATATATCTACATGCTAGTGATCAAATAAATATAGAAGAAAAGTAATTGCATTTCATGGAATTTGAATTTATCACTCATTTGGAAGAAAATTATTTTTATTGATACCGTAAGCAAACTACGTTCGAATTATCCTTCGGTTATTGCTTGGTATTGTGAAAAAAATATTAGTGAAACGATTATCTCAGTAATAACATATGCGTCTACCTGGTCTCGTGACTCCTGCAATATTTTTAGCAAGGCAAACAAGGCCTTTCTTTATGCGCTGAACACTATGAGAAATGGTGCAACTTAATGCCATTTTTGCGATTAAAACAAGAAGAATTGATGGGTATACGAGTAAGAAAAATAAAAAAAGTCGAACGATGTTGACGACGGCGTAATAATGTTATTTTGTATGTCATTAACAAGCTAACCTTGGTGTGAATTTTTAATGAGGTGCACGGTCGACCAGACCGTATGTATTGAACAGCGTTTCCAAAACAATAGCCTTTTGAACATGTGCGCACGTCGGCTTAGGAAAAAAAAAGTTCGTCAGTAAACCAGTTTGATGAAGAGGGGCTGATGATTTTACTTCAATATATGTTGGTAATAGGCACTTTGTGATCTCTGCCGCTCTTCAATCTGTACTCTCGGTGAGATCTCCGAGGAGGAGCGGTTGCGCGCTTTACAAGAACTTTGATGGATATATTTATGTGCTATTTTACTCTTTTCTAATGAACAAAATTTACACCTTTTAATTGTTTCGAGAATCATGATGAAGATGTCGGTAATAGAATCCACGAATGAATTGATTCGTAAATCAATTTTTCGTCGCGCCGAAAGATTTTCGACGCTTACAACAAACATGGTTTCGTTAACTTCCATTGTGTCCAAATAGATGGCATTTCTGGTTTAGAAAAATCATCATGGAATTTACTCGGTTATCTCCTAGATTTAATACCTATATTCCAACTATAAGACGATTGATCTTTTGTCAAAGTTACGAAAAAATATTACTTAAAATATTAAGTGGAAAAAAATTTACTGATCTCGCAGTAAATGCAAAGAATAGCAATGATTGATACAACTAACAAAAATTTTTGTAGCAACTTCTTTATTAATTATTAAATTGAGATAATACATATTTCAAACGTATGGCACCATTGGAGGACGTACAGGGTATCATAAAGCTCCACCACATTCATTCCTTTCGCCGTGTAATGCGGGAAGTATCTTTCCGTATCTTAAAGGTGCACGAGTGCCTTCCAAATTCCATTATCCTGTGTTGTGGGAAGTATTCTGTGGGCTATATTTAGTTGTACAATACCATTCAGTTTTGAGTCGCAAATTTTGAACATGAAGTCGTGTATTTTCCATGTTCGACCATACGTTTAGAAACATTCAATTCAATATAATAAATGTACAAGTGTACGACCCCGTTTTTTCAGCCTAAACTGTTTGAAAATATTAAAAAATTCTTGCGCCTGCGCCAACTATCAAGCAACAAACATTTTTTGTTGTTGCACCGAAATAACGAATTGAACAGTGTTAACAAGCCAGCAATTAGCCATAGTACTTCAGGGGTTGTATATATATAGCCAGTTTCAAAAATGTCTCCTCGCAAAATCACTTTCAGTGATAAAAGTGTCTTTCTCCAATCTTTACTCATTATTATATAGGCTCCCACTTTTCATTTTGGTCCGAAACACAAATCAACATATTGAAGTTTGGCAAACTTACTTGGACTGAAGTTTGCTCAAATTTAGGTGTACTGTGTGGACATAGCAAATTGTTCTCTTGATATGTACGAACTAAAATGCTCCTAGCAAAGCCTGTATGTATGGATTTAGCAGGCGCTTCCTTCGTTATAAAATGTTTCTCAAAAAATTCCTTCTACAGAATAATTTTCTTTTGAAATATCCTCAATCTTGTCCAATAAAAATGTACCGATAAAATAATTTTTATGATTTTTGCTCTAGTGAAAGATGGCATCTCACCTATCATTGAACAGTGTAAATCCTTCTTACAAATCGTACCCTTTTGCCTACAACGCCATTTGCTTTAGAAAATTTTATGGCGCAGTGGAAAAACAGTGATAAGGAATTTTGTTGTCCCCCTTCCATATTTGGAAATACATTTTGTTGGAACGATTATTAAATTGTCAGTGAATAAAAAATAAAACAATTTTTCACTTACAATATTAAAGTCATCTCTTCACGGCTTTCTGGGTAAGTTTATACCTATACAGTTCATAATCATGGTACCTCATACATGGATAATTTTTTTATTATTTTTATTATTGATTTAATTTTTAAACGAGAGCTTTTGGTTACTCATTGGTTCAGAGTCGACCTCAAGGGATTTTTTTGTTTTTTACTCTCTAAGTGTAGATTCAAATTTTTATTTTATGAGCTTCATGAAAGTCACACCTTGTGATGTTTTTAAAAGATTTTCTTCTTTGATATGGTCTTTCCTCCTCGTAAGACAAAGTATTTAAAAAAATTTGAAAATGAAAATTGAACAAGTTAATTTGAAATTAAAAGTTTTATACATTTTTTAAAATAGTAAACGACAAGGTTTTTCTGAAAATAAACGCAAGGTTGGTTGAATAGCAGCGGCAAACCTAGTGTGGTTGCTTTATTCATAATTAAAAGTAATGCATGAGATTATTTGGTACTAATTTTACTTATGGGGGTTGAACCTCCAAACCCCCGTGTGGTCGGCCCTGCATTGGGCTATGTTTTTTCAATGTTCAAGTCGAGTTGCTTGGGTAAGAATTACTTATGTTGAAAACATGGGCAGAGATTAATTTCAAACCTGGAATCTTTGAGATGCAACACGGAGCTCCTTTGCACAAACCAAATCCGTGAATAAACCTTTGAAAAACTTTTCAGTGAAGACTTTAAAATGCTATTTTTTTAAGCATAATTTTTTTCTCGTTCTTTGAAGGTCAAAGTTAAAATGGACGTATCCTTCAGTAGATATTTAAAAAACTGTAGCGCAGCAACCCTCGCTAGAAAAAGTAGGTTTTCGAAAAAAAAGAATTATGAATATTAATGGTCACATTTGTCTGTAAGTTCATAAGCATAAATGGTATGTCGTTGCTGGAAAAAAGATAATATTTATTAAATTTCCATTTAATTTTTTGATTATTTTTAGCTGTTTGAAATTAAATAAATGAAAGAAACGCCAAATAATATAAAATTAACCGGTTTTTGGAATCTAGAAATCTCTCCTCATTAACTTAATGATTTCTCAACCACTATTCAAGCTAGATAGCTGCCGTCAGTAGCCATGGAAGAGAAGAGAAAATTTGCTCGAATTTGTTTTTCATATAATTTTTTAATCATCTTTATTTGCATGTAAATAAACAAACGAAAAAAATTCAAATTAATAGAAAATTAGCAGTTTCTTAGAATCTAGAAACCCCTCTTCTTTCAATCAATAATTCTTCAGTCGCTGTTTTAGCTAGAAAGTTGGGTTCGTACTGCTGGAAAGAAAAGAAAATTTACTCGAATCTGTATTCCATCAAAGTTTTTACTCATCCTTAGCTGCTTAAAAATAAACGAACCAAAAAAAAAGCAAATGAAAGGAAAATTTTCCCTTTTAGTATTGTTTAAATACATTATGAAAAAAAATTTTTCTTGGTGAAATTGTTTTTTAGGGGGGGTTTTGCAAAAAATAGTATGTTTCTTTTGTGCGAATTTGGTGTTTGATACTCATGTGATTTATATCACTCACCTTTGGCTCGTATTGCAAGATCACACGTATCAAAATAACCTATTTTACACGCTTGTATCACAAATAACTATATTTTTTTTTAAATTTTCATCTGAAAGATCCATAGTTTCTGCACTTTGTGATGACTCATGTAGTTGCTTGTATCGCTTAAATTTTAATGCACATGTTATTAAAAAATAGATGTTTTATGTGCCTGCTTTTCTTGGCATATGTCTCAGATATCCAGCTACATTGCTTGGATATTTGTGTAATTCTGAGATGAGGAGATTGTAGATAGTGGGAGTCCGGGCATAATTTTTCACGAATCAAAACAATACCTTACCTCTGTATCTTGATCAAGTTTGTAATCGGACCAGATCCGCCTATTAGTTTCCAAATTACTGATTTTTGAAGTTTTTCATTGTAATACAAAATTTTAGGACCTCTAATGAACGACACCTGCAATACACGTAATTAAAAAATAATTTCAGTTCTTCGCAGAATCTTTTTTTCTGACTGGCGTACTATCTGCTTTTTTTTTTGTGTCGAGTTATTCAAGTATTTTTAAAGACGCACAAATTCATATATGCTGAATCAGGGCCGGATTCAGGATTTTTGGGCCCAGAGGCCAACCATTAGTGGAGGCCCTCGAATAGATATTCTTCTTTGCTTCACTTGCGTACCAACCTCCATTTTTTAATATTTTTCTGGCGTTCTATCTCCCCCTTCAATCCGGTTCTTGCTGAATTCAGCAGTTGTGGAACATCTAGAATCTTGAAATGGTTCTTTCTCGTTGTTGTTATCATTGTTTTGTCTTGAAAATGTGGTATAATGTACTAAATGAAACACTTCCTTTTATATTATGTTTTTTCTTTGTTTACATTGTACGCATAGCGAAATTAATCTTTCGTTCCTCGATATTCGTTTATAAATAGGTTTTCGGGTGCAATAAAACAATAAAATCAAGCTCTAAGGTTCATAAATATTATGTGGACAAAAATTCATCAAAATTGGCTTTCTGAATATTGAGATTAGCCTTGACAAACTTCTAAATTTTCTTCTTTATATTATATATTAGTATAGATTGATTAAATCTTGGGAATACGAAAAGTGTATTGAAATAATGGAGAGGAAAATAAACGGAGACAAAACCAACACCAGTACCAATTGTGTGGTCGAGAAAGAGCGACAGGAAAGGGTGACCTCTGCAGAGAGTTCGTTAACGGAAAATCGTTGTGAAATCATTTTCTGCCATTAACACGCGACGAGGTCGAGCAACTTCTTGCGTCACTTTTTCGTCCTCCATGGGATAAGTATTGCACCGAACACTTCGAGATTCGCTTACGAGCTATTTTTATTTTTATAATTCACGTATACACCGTTTATATACTCACTCACTCTCTAGAGTGCACAATGTATATATAGGTACCGTGCACCAGAGCTAAAGAAGTCGACTGACTTCAGCCAATAACCTTGAATACATGCGTTCCCAGTTCGATAATAATAATCCATAATAACGAATATAATTCTTTTTTTCCTTTTCTTATTTTACTTTTTATCGATTGCACACACGATCGATTTGTTAATATGACGGTTAATAGTATACGGTTATGATGAAAGTTCAACAACTCTTGTCTTTCTTTTTCAAGTGCCTCGCTATAGATAAAGATGGAATACTCTCGACGGAAGAATGACCATCAAAAACCATCAGCCCCAGTATTTTATGTGATGACGTTGTGAAAATTAATTTTCCCGATTTATTTTCTATCGCTTCTAGAAGAACGTTGAGCAAGAGACTCCCCAGTGTAAATTTAAACGTGGAATGCTGAGTTAAGTTATTTTTTATCATCAATTATTTGTGTATAAGAGCAGATGCAAGCCGGTCTAACTAGCAATTGAACCATAGTGTTGAATACTACTACCTACTTAAATTGTGTACACTGAAAGATAATAGTGACTAAATGTATGAAGTAATCAGAAACCATTGGAAAATTTCAGTTTTTGTTTGATTATAATTTAGTTCATAGTCGTGGTTACATTATTCGCCCCTAGCTTCATTTTGAATGCATTAGTGGATTTACATCATTATTACTACAAATTATTTCGTTTAAATATTGAAGCTAAGATGAAAGAATGCTTCGAATAAAATTCAACGTCTCGTTTTCAAGTTATAATTCCAATAAGTAAATGTATAATAAGCTGGACGAATTTCATGAAAATCATCGTTTTGTTTTCGACTTAGGTACTTGAAAAAACGAGCAATTTCGTCCTCTTATTAGTTTCAATTAGTTGATTTCAACGACAATAGACTCACGAGTTATTAATGTATAAACTTCTGTAAAATTAACAAAGCCAATGCATCCGTGCATATGCCTGTAAAATTTATTCATCATACTTTCAAGGCATAAAATTTTTTTTGTTTGGTTGACATTTTTGTTTCAATCGTGACGTTTTTAGTAATTTTATTGCCTAGAGTTCCGCTCACATACGTACTCAAGCCGTGGTGTTTGAAAGTTTGGAAGTTACAATCATGATTTTTTCGTTGGTTGTGTATGTTGGCCTTAAAATACTGGATGTGAAAGTGTTTCGTAGACCACTTAAAATAAGTTCAAAATTTATATATTAAGCAACTTGAAATATCCATGTGTGGTTGAAAGTATGGAAGTCACTCTGCTTGTTCCAAAATGAAATGAATTAATTCTAGGAAATGGGTCTCTTTAAAAGAGATCTCATAAGTCATAAACTCATGAAGTATTGTAGCCTACTGTTGATTTTCTTTTCTAACGTCTTGAAAACAAATTTTCTTCTAAAGTTTTATTTTTATTTACGCTTAAGTAAATTAGGTATATTAATTGATGCTTTGTAAATTATCATTAAAGAACTGAAGAATTCAAATCAATTTTTTTTTATTCGTTATTGGTTCCATCCTGATCATCATAATCATCGTTTGAATTTTTATATAATATATGATTAGAAAGACAACTGTTATCCAGGTATTTTGCAAGTGAAAATTAGCTCGTATCATTGATGAATGTAATCTCGATGTAAATGAACACACCTCCATGTAAAAACGTGAAACATATTTCTACATGGAAGTACGTTACACCTTTTACTATATAGTATTGGACCAGTAAAGCTCTATAAGACCATTGTACTTTTTAATGTCAAAACGTGCCGGTGAAAAAGTAGATAACCCTATGATACCTTCTGCATATTTTCGACGTTTTGTTTAAATTCACCAATTAAAATACATCTGATAAAGGCATCACTTAAATTCACAAGGATAGTGTACATAAACACAAAGAAAAATATGTCAAAAGGTTGCTCTGGTTGCCTATTTAGCGCCAGCATGTCTAACCAGAAATCATCTTTTTTTACTGGTGCAGTACTATACATATAGTCAAAGCGTTACACTTTCTGAATGAGACATTCAATCTACCACAATGAGGAAATAGATATTTTGTTCCATTTTTGTATAATTTTTGTGAAAGACTCATCACTGATAGAATTTTAACGTTTCGTAGCTTACCGATCATAAATTATATAAATCTTCCACAAGAAGGTTCAAAAGTGAGTTTATATGTCTCAGGGATTGTTCACTTGATACGCTTGTTCAAAACTTCCCTCACATAAAAATGCTTGCTTTGGAAGCTTGGTGTGTAATATAAGTACTATTTCTTTTTAAACACAGTTTACGTTTTCATAGTCTCAAATTTTTAATTCGTTCACAATTTTCTCTTTATCAGTATAGCTCAACTTCCATATTTTTCGGCGCAAACACGACATGAGTGTTGAGCTCTGAAGTGTAAAAATCCTCACCACGTTCAGCATCAAAAATTTTTGACAAGGAGTGTAATGATTAGTGCTCAAAGTTATGTCCATAGCCTTACTTTCTCTTTTCCTCCAGAAGTCAGGCATGTGCAAGTTTGCTTGAAAAGGTTAAAAATATTTGCTAACGTCCTTCAGCTTTGAATATCTATGCTTTTGCGAAGAGTTGAAAACTTATAATTCCTTGTGGAATTTTTTCAGCCAGTTAATACATGCAGAAAAAAACCTTAAATTACCACCAGTTGATATGAGGATTAAAATTCTCTACATATTGTACTTACCTCACCGCATTCAGTTGCAAAACGAATGAACTGAACTCGATTTAATGAACCTTCAGGCTATGAATGTATTACCAGAAGTATTGTGTTTCGAATTCTCAAAATAATAATCTATGCTATTTATATTTATCATTAGATTGATTTATATACTATTTTCTTCTAATTGTTCTTACTCATGTTTATAGAGTATGCTTACATTTTATTTATTAATGCTGGCTCATTTGAAAATTCGTCAAGTTCTGACTGATGTTAAAGAATTTTCAAATGAAAGTTTTTAATTATTTTGTTTTTGAAGTATCAAGAGATTCATATATAGTCAGTATTTTCTGTGCGAAAAGGAACGACGGATGTGTGTGTGTGTGTGTGTGAGCGTGCGAGCGTCTGTCTGATCACATTCTAATTGAACACAACATTTTACCTTTGAAAGAAACCTCTATTATTTCGCTTAATGATTCATAAGCCTCTATACTAGAGAACTAGGTTTGATGTTTCTGGAAAGAAGATGAAATTTACAAAATCATACACACACACTCGTACATACTTTTACCTTGTACCCCTCACCACACAGAACATATTGGTGGTATATGAATTGTAGAATGGGGGCGATGATGGAGGTATAAAACAAATTACGTTACTCCGTTGCATAAAAATTCATTTCACCCTTGTAATTTTTATTTATTTTTTTCACAGACGCGTCTAAAAAAGTTTCACTTCAAAAAAAATGCTAATCAACTAAAAATTGGCAAGTTTTTGAAATATAGAAACTTCTCCTCATTACAGAATAATTCCTTAGCCACTATTTAAGCTGGAGAGCTAGGTTTGGTATTTCGGGAAAGAAGAAAATATTTTCTCGAATTTGATTTTCATATAATTTTAGTCATCTTCAGTTGCATGAAAATAAACGAAAATTAATTTTCCACTCATTTTGATTTAACTGATTACTTGTAATCACGTAACATCATCATAGCAAAGACGTTTCAATTCACCGTTTTTATTTCTTTTTTTTTTTTTGCCATATTGGTTGGGACTTTGACGCACTAATGTCATTTTCTGATAAGAGGCTTGGAAACGGGATGATCAATTTTTTTTTCTGTAGATTTTTTTGGAAATTTTTAAGAATGGTATTGTTTAATAGGAATTATTTTACACGTCAATGTGAATGACTTTTTATAATAAATAATAAAAAATGAAAACTACCAAGCATCTGTAACTCAAAACTAACCATAATAAGTTTACATATTGAAAACGAATTTTTAAAAGATAAGCTTTTATTTTTATTTTTTGACCTTAGCTTCATACTAAATAAATATTATTTCGTTGCGGAAGGTTGGCTGCAGTATTGGTATATTTTAAAATCGGAGTCGGCATTTGTGAATAAAATAAAAGTTTATAATTAGTTTAGTTAAAAACGCGTTTTTGAAAGATAAGCTTTTATTTTTAATTTTTTTTGACCAGCTTCATGTGGAAACGAATATTATTTCGTTGCGGAAGGTTGGCTGCAGTATTATATATTTTAAAATCGCAGTAACGGGTAAAATAAAAGCTTATAAAAAGGATTAATTGACGATTTATTTTGCATTGGGTTCAGTGGGTTCGTGTCCATTATCCCGTTTTCAAAGCTCTCGAAAAAATCCGCCATATTTCAGCCAATTTGTGTGTGGAGTCCCAGTATTTGTTGACTATTCCTTTATTTTCTGGGCCAATAAAAATAATAAATTTCTGTTTGTAGTTTTTATTGTTGTTTTTCTTTTTTTTACATTCACTTCTAGCTATTTAAAATCGATAATCTACTGGGGGAAAAACTCCATTAAAGCGTCCAACGACAACCACAGCGGTGAAAATCTTCACATATGCTTGTTTTTTGAAAATTATTGTCATCCATTATTAAACACGTTACTGTTGTTTTTTATTTGAAAATTTAGTTTTTGCTCAGTGATGACTGTCCATTTTTGGGCGAAAGACTTTGTTACCTAATTAGAAATTGTGCTGACGTCTTTTTGCCTCTTTGACGTCAGACTTGTAATTTTTTTCTTCATCTTTCTTCATTTGCTACTGTGTTGCTTGTGAATTTATCTTTATTTTTTTCACAATGGACGTCAACGAAAACTACATACCTCTAATCGAATCCATTACAATAAAATTTTAATTGGAAAGCTTCTGTGTGGAATTAAAACGGTTATTGCTTTATTTAATATTATGATCTTTGAATATATGTAAATGAAGAGCTGATTCTCCTGGTTCCGTTGGTCAAGGATGGTGTGTTTTGGGAACAAAATAACTTAATATGTATATCTATGTATTCATGTATACATGAAGATTAGTAATATGCGAAAACAGTGTAATTTTATTCCCCGAAAACGCTATGTCTGAAAGTAACTAGTACAGAAATGTTATACGAAAAAGTCCTCCATAACATATGTATATTCTCAGAGTAATGAT
>WOFM01000003.1:805873-1122624 GCA_011428145.1 Ericerus pela | reverse complement strand
GAGTACTATATTGACATGAGGAGGCAGGAATTACCCCTACACCGCAAGTAAACAGAACAACACTTTCAGTAGTACAGGGTATCAGAGGGCACACCTCCACCTTGAATATGCAAAAAGATATTTCATGGATTTGACAGCGAAAAAAATTTGATTTCGTTTCTCGTTAATTTGAATTTTCAATCGAATCAAATCGCCAATTTCCAAAATTTGCTTCCCAGTGTGATATAACACACCACGGCGTAATTTCGAAAGCAAAGATAGCTTCAGTTCTTTTTGGGCATAGATTGACGGTATCGTGACGCATCTACTTCTTGCCAAATCCTATCCACATCACGATTTGTTACGTCTGTGAATCTTTCTAATTCGGTTCTTGCAATAATCCATCTCATAGTCTAGAAAATATTTTTTCTCCTAAAGAGTTATGTTATTTATAAGACTCGGCAGTCAACTGCTTTCTCTAGAGTTCATTTACCTCACTTTCTCCTACGATAAAATCATGCAACTGCTGTAGCCTGTATTAATGTTATGTTGTACATTTTTTCTTTTTTGATTTTTTTACTTGATTTTTCCTTGTTGAGGTGAAAAATATTTCATTCGTTGTGTCAATGTGGTTCGATGCGATTCTGATGTTGACGTACTTAGATGACAAATTTGAATTTTCCGATCTGTGACATGGGAAATACGTACTTATTTCATGTTTATGTTGTTTTGAGTATTACTCGTTACGGTAGAAATAGAATTCTATTTTCAAATTATACGAGTATTTCCCTTTCCACGATTTGTACTTGGTAAGAATGTTTCAAGTTCTGCTTTCAAATTCTAGTGATAAAATTTGGTCCCCTTTAAGATCTATATCGTGTCCGGAAGTAACACGTCGTGTGAAGTAAAAAAAGTGCTATTCATCAGAAAAAATATAAATGTGTTTTTGTCTTACCTTTGTTCGGTTTCGAGTTTGTATTTTGTGGGAATAATGCTAGCTAGCGGATTGAAAGAGTGGCAACTTTCCTCCTTCACGGCTGTTCTTGCTTTTTTCCCTAGAAAATTTTATGACCGTCTGTTTTAACTTTCATATGGCGTCCTCATTCATTTAGTCTAGATCAAATCTGATTGAGATAAACTCTGAAATAAAATCCAGAAAAAAAAAAAACCTTACAAAAAACGTAATTATTGGAATTTTGTATGCCAAAAACACCCGGAATTTATAGATTTCCCTCGTGAAAACATAGCCAATAATTTTTGAAAATATTCTCTACTGCGTAACTTAGCCACGAAGCCACCATTGTGGAAAATACCATAGAAAGAGTGAAAACTTATGTATTATAATTTTGGGAAGGAGGACATTCGAGAGTGGATTCCCGAAAATTTTATCCGGTTTCACCTTTGCCGCAATTGTGCATTTATTATTTTGTGATAATTATGGCCCTTGTTCGTGATGGACTAGAAAGTTATTCTCTCAAATCAGATTACGTTGCCAACTTTTCAGTCTTTAACTCTTAAATAACTAGGTTCCTAACGTTAATTAGTTCAATTAGAAAACTGCCTAAGTAGTGAACCCAAAAAACGTATTTGTGATACAATTGCGAAAAGTTACGTGTCCGACTCGCGTGGAAAATTTCGCGTAGGCAGTCATGTACCTCTTAAGCGTGTTGTTACACTTACTTTTTTCAACACTCCATCCATGTAAAATTCATTAAAAAAATTTTTCATTAGTACTGAATAAAAAAAATTGTACTTTTTTCAACTAAAAAATTACGACCATTATTACCAACCTCCTTTCTCTACACCCCCCAAAAAATATTCAAGTTAAACAGTTAATTTTTTAGAATTCAACGATAATTTTACTTTTAAAAACAAAAAAATCAATGCCAAATGAATGCATAAATTAATAATTTCGTTTTTGTTTTTTTACAAAAAAAAAAAAAAGTTGAGCCGTGTAAAAAAATCTACTTGCAGTGGCCAGGCGCTAAATCGTATTTTTTCATGTCATATTGAAATTCGTTCAGTAAATGCGCATAGAAAAACCTACTTTGCTGTTGGGTGTTGCAAAAAATAGCTTTATGTTCATGGAACATGACTTCAAATGTTTATACACACTAGTATCCTATCCAATCCTACACAATAATACGACCAATAATGTGCGTATATGTATGTATGTATGTATGTATGTATATATGTATGTGTATGTATGTCAGTATATATATACTCATATGTATATTTATATGTGTGTAAACAATCGTGTTCTGAAGAACTAGACCAACAAAGTAACTAAAAGTTACAGATAGAAAGGGTTTCATTTGCAAATTTTTCAAGGCCTAGGCTGCGTATGATTATTATTTATGACTAGGAAAGTATTTAAATTAACAAAATTTTTTCTATTTTCCACATTCGTTTAAATTAACCAAGTTTTTTATATTTTTCACATCCGAGAAAAGCTCGATGAACCAGGTAGTCATCTATAAAATGACGAAAAGTACTGTAAAATTGCGATGTAAGTAGATGAATATTGTTTGATTGCTTGATGTACGGACAAACGTGTATTTCCTTTATTGTGAGAGACTGTAGTTTTGTTTCGATCTGAGCTGTTTGCAAACTACAATTGAATAGTTTTGCGACGCTGCGACTGTCATTTATCCATTCTAGCGAGTAAAATAAGCGTCGAAGTGCCTATGAACCGGAGTGTACATTATTGAGAATCATATTCAAATTATTGATAGGTACGCAGAATTGTTTAGCGGAGGTTGAGGAAAACATTTTGGCTGGCGGTTCAGAAAAAAGAAGATTGATTCCTGGCAGAAATACAGAATTCGTTTTCGCCATATACCTATCTTCATTTCCGCAAATACTGCGGAAACTCCCTGTTGAGAAATCCGAGGGTAAGAATTGCAAGGTAGAATGCACTTAACTTCAAGCCTATAAACTTCTCTCTTGTGCCAATTTGATGTCGTATTACTTCATATCCGCAGCCGATGTGATCGAATTTATTTAGGATGGACGCTGTTACTGTACCCTTGCCGTCCCATAAAGGGTGCCAATATGAGTATGCAACATTGGCTCTCTTGAACTTGTAGTTCTTTGTGTCGAGTTGGCCGTTTATTGCGATCGTTGGTTGCAGTTTGGTTATGACGATTACGTTTAAACATGCGACGTAGCAGTTGCAATGTAATCTACTTGAGCAGTGTTATTGCTGGGTTGTGTTTCATCTTCATATGCTCTGGCAAACTGTTGAAGAGTTTCCTCTTGGCGTAAAAATCCTGATTTCTTTTCTTTTGATGTTGGTATGGTGAGTCACCGCCGTTCGTATGTGCGTTTGTTACCGCAACATTTCAACTCGAAAATTTTATTTTATTTTTTGTATTTCTATTAACGTATTATCAAAGTGCATTTGTTGCAAAAAAATTTGTAATAACCTGAGTATTCGAAAGCAGCAACATGCTAACCATTTAAATCATCGCTCCATCCTAGGGTTGCGATGTGTTGGGTTTTTGTAAATGATCATATATAATTATTTGGATTGAGCATAGTGATGAAAACGTGAAGGCTAGACTTTAACAACATATAACTATGTGAACTGAGCTTATTAGATTGGGCGGTGTAATGCGATTGAAGGCAACATAATAAGTATCATTGAAGGAATAAGGTGATTCTTATTACAAGAAATGCGACTACTACTTTACCGTATTTGAACTCTAAATTTTCAATTTTATTTATAATTTTATTAAAATCAATTTATTTCTTAATTGTTGGACATTCCCAAGTATGAACAGTGTCAAAAATTGTCAGTTGATAAGGATAATTTCAATACTTGTGTGACAGGTAAGTAAACTTGCAGTTAAAAATGTTGTTTTTTTGTTCTGCTTAACATTGTTCCAATTCGATCAAATTAAGTTAATTTGGACTCATTGAATAATCTGTAATGTCTTAATTGATTAAAGATCATATGCATCATTTTTTTTGATCAGGTCTTTGATATTATAGTTTGAATGACAGGTGAGCTGGACTGAACAACCTATATTCCACCATAATTTTACTCCAAATGTTCCCAGTGAAACGAATGAGGGCTTTTTCGATAATGCACAACATCCCCAGTATCATGAGTCTATATATACTTCTTTATCTCCATCAGATGTCTTGACAGTTTTGTTTGAATAAGAAAGGAATTAGACTTGGAAAGTGTTTCTCTTTTCATATTTACCTGTAACTCGTGAACCAAATTAGGTGAATGAGCACTCATTTGATCAATTGTAATGTCCTGAGTATATTTTAACTTTTCATTCATCATCGTAGCTTTATTAGGTGGTAAGATATTCTAATTCTAGTTTATATAAAAAGCGGGGAACTTTCCTTCAATGATATTTATTTTGATATCTTTCCTTCACATTTTTATCACTGTACTCAGTTCATACAGTTATGTGTAGTCAACGAGGCAAGATATATTTTTTATAAATAAGCATAATTGGAAGAACAAGGTCTTAGCAATTTTGACATTGTTTTTGCTTGAAAAATCCCTAACAAGTGAGAAATAAAGTAATTTTAACCTACGTGATAAATTTTTATATTATTCATTTAATGATAAATTTGTCGAACTTTACGTAATAAAATTCACCTTCTGCCAATTATACTTATTATGTTGGCTTTATCCGCACTGTATGCAACCCGTATTAAGCTCTGTTCATAGAGTTATATCTTCTAGTTAAAGAGGTTATATCAAGTCAAAGTTGGGCAAGTGTCTTCCAGTTTGTAAATCAAACTTCGAAGGCTCACGAGCTTGCAGGGGGCCCAATGGAAGAATGAGATACTTTAGTATCATTCTTGCTTTCGGGCCTTGAAGTTTCTGGGCGTAAAATGAATACGATTGGTTCATTCTACAGCTTCTTAGTTTCCGAATGAGCCGTTGCAGGACGTATTTAAGCCTCTGAGGCATCTACTCGACTGTAAAAGAAAACAATAAATTTTAATTATTTTTTAATTTTTTTAATTCTTGTATGTTAAGTAACTCTGTTGCTAGAATTTCCTCAAGGAGCAATGTTGAACTATTGAATCAATGAAGAGCGATAAAAAGTTAGAGAATGTGAAAAAGAATGAAACATACTTTTATTTTCTAAATTTAAAATTTCGAAGAGAAATAAATTTAAACTCCCCTGGATAAAATTCTTGACGCCGAGTCTTAGTTTCGCCATTTGTTTCCCCTAATTCACAGAAGTAATTATTTGTCGATTTTCTGTGCTCCCATGATCGATTCTCTGTATTGATTCACTCAGATTGAAAAATCAACCATCGAGGCTCAAAAGATCGATCTCCAGAAAAATGAATTTCGGATCGCTATCGTTGCATTGAGATGCATGGTGGAAAATAAACCAAAATCGCAAGACGGGAGTGGATTAGATGATCGAGAATGTTCGGCGGTGGAAGGAAGACTTTTACCGCAAATCTTCCGGTTTAAAGAAATAAAAACAAAAATTAAAATTTATTTTACATTCATCCACTAACGGCGATAATCTCGGCTCCTGGACGCTTTTAAAATCGTTACGGTTGTGTATGTGAAATGGTGACCACCTTCCTGCAGTTGTTTTTTCGTATGTCGATTTCGTACATAAAATATTGTAAAATTTTTGTTTTCGCAACGGCACTGGACGACGTTGACGAGGAACGAGGAATAATGGAAAAAAAAAAAAAAAAAATCGCTTTTAGCTATTTTATTATGAGCCGAACTGAAAACATGAAATCGATTTTACGTAGGATTTTCTTCACAGCAACGACTGCACGTTTGACGACTTCGGTGGTTTTGTTTTGCTCGGATGCCAGAATTCGGAAAGGGGTAGAGGTTGGCAAAATGTAGCACAATAAAAAGTCGAACTCTGTCCGTTGTGTTGGTGTGTGTTTCAACAAAATGACGCGCGCGTGCGCTTATGTGTGTTACAGTTTAGCCAATAATTTTTTAGAATCTTTTTTTTTTTTCGTAGTAGGTCTGCCTACTGTGTTGGGTCATCGCATTTTTGATTTTGCCTGTATCTACTTTTTTGCTTACGTTACGTATTCCACTTCTACATTTGTCGATTCCTTGGGGGCGCGAATGCTTGAATTTGTTTTACGTACAATGTGTTTGAATGAACGAAATAATATTTAGAATGCTCTTCCCCCTTCCACCGCTTTACACCAGTTCAATAACCCCGCCAGTGTAATTGCGTATTCGACGATGCACTCTGCTTTGCATCAGGCAGGTTGCGCCCAAGTGCCATTTTGCAGACGTCTTCTTTGTTCCTGGTTGTAGCGATGGCGGGAATGATGGTGGGGATGGTGCCGGTGGTGGAGGAGTTTTGTATGCGTATGCTCCATTTACAGAATCGTATCTAAATGATTGCGAGCTTGTATAACTCGTCTTCGACCTCGCAGTTAACAACTTTCAGCCGTTGTGGATATTCTGCCAGATAAAAATTGTGGTCAAGTCACGCGAATAAATCCGCAATTTTTAGGGCTTTGTAAAAATCAGGTTTAGTGAGTCGTGAAGTCGTCTAGCTTACTCCGAATTTTTCCACAAAAAACAAGAAGGAAATACTTCCTCAATAATATGGTTTCTGCTATCATTCCGGATGCATAGATTGAGTTGATCTGTGTCCTAAGACGCTTGTGCGGGATGCATTTTTCATACCTCTTGTTAGAAATTAATTATTGTGATTTAAACTCGTCAATAGCCTCGGCTTTAGCAAATGGTGTGTATTAAGACTATGCATTTAAATAATATTAGTAACCAAAACTCACATGGTTTTCCGTCGTATCTTAATATTGTAGCTACTCGTATTTTGTATTCTCCTTTAATGAATACAGAGTCAAACATCACTGATACAGGCCTGTTGGTTGTAAGACCAGGAGAACGATAGGTTTCTGTTTTGAAACCAACAGAACTCCGCCATTCTTTCCGACAATCTGTGTCAAAATAAATTTCTCTCCTTGTCAAGTCAAACACTTGACATATTAATTGAAAAATGATAGATCGCTTGTCATATTATATTATAATAAAAAAAAGTGCAGTAAAGTATTATTTTGTAAAAAATTTTAAACCCCCCCAAAAAATAGAGGTCAACTGTAAACGTTTGAATTGTAAAAAGTTTAGTCCTTTTCTAGGTTTTCAAATATATATTTCTCAAAAAACTAAACTTTGTCACCAAACAGATTGAAATTTTCCTACTTGATTTTTTGTGAAAAAAAGGCTATAAGTTGATCTTAGACGGATAAAACAACTTTATGTAACACTGGCCGCCCTTGATGCCAGCTTAGCTTGGCTCAATCACAGGAGTAGGAGTAAGAGGCCATTTTATCAATAATTTTACTCTTTGAGATTCGAGAGTATATTATCAAACCATAATTAGAGGCTCTTTATTATAATACATAATTCTGATATTGTAGCTTACAAACGAATTTCTGTGAATATTTTTAAAGTGGTTTAAAATATTTTTTCAGTTATCAAATGATTTTCCACATACATCCCATTGCTGCAGTATGCGAAAACATAAGATAACTAGGTATTTATTTTAAGTGTACCAATATAATTATTTTTTATAAACACAAAAGAAGTCAGAATGTAGAAGATACTTACAAAACACCGAGAGTCTGACATTACAGTTACAGAAATGAATACCCAATTAATAAATAAAAAAGTCGTTCTTATTGATAATTGACGTTTAAAACAATAATAATTAATAATTCGGTATACTGTGTTCTGTTTACATAAATTTACATCCCATACCGCTAAAACTAGAACTGATAAAACACGTAAAATTTTCGATTTATCAAAGGTCCTGCATTTATAATATTCAGCGCCTCGTCCAAAATACTACCAACTGTAAAAAAATTATTGGCCATCAAATTCTACCCAACTGTTTCTTTAATTTGAAAAGAAATATCAAACTCAGACAATAGTATTATAGAGAAAGAAAGAGAGAGAAAAAGATCAAGTCTAGTAAAAGGAGTAACAAAGATAGCCATATTTTTTCCATTTCTCTTTTGTTCTATCATTCTTAAATCATTCAACTTATATGACAATTGAAATAATGAAAATAATGAAAAATATACATATTTTACTGTACTGCTGAGGTTATTATAAATGGATCATAATTATAGGTATCCTATTTTATCCATAAGAAGATGAGCTTATTGATGATAGAAGATTAAAACAAATTGGTTCAGTAGTTTTAAAGATTACCCATTATACACCTATATATGGAACACTTTTATGTATTAGTATCTGATATATGTTCTTGTTCCAACTGTTGCATGCGATAAGTATTAAAAGCTACGTAGTGTGGTGATAAAATTCTGAATTTTTTTTTTTTGTGTTATTTGTATGTCCAAATTAAGTCTAAAAGTGTCTCTTTCATCAAGAAAAACATTTTTCGAACTATGGATATTGGATATTGCGTAAAACGATTATGTCGATGTTCCTATAAATAAAACGGTGGTATAAAAGTTGAGCTGTAATTCTTGTAAACTAAAGAAACTTCGATTTTTTGCTCCAATATTTTTTGGCAAGAAAACTATCATCTTTCATTCTTAAGTTATGTTTTCATCTTCTACTATATCAATTTTTTTTGTAACGTTTTTTGCTTAGTTCCAATCAGGCTGGGCTCGACTGAAACAGATTGAGTGGCGAATACTGTATTTATTATATGGTAAAGGATAAGATAGAGAAAAACATGCCTCATTTTTCATCATTATGACTTTAGGTATTTGGCTAAATTGTGGATTCAAACATGTACAGACTGAATAAGTAAACTCAATCACCTCACCGCCACCCAAAATATGGCACTATACTGCCGAGTGATATTGAAGGAGAGAATACGCTCATAAGTGTGGGCTTGGCTGCCACACCACTCTCCTCCAGTATAGTGGAGCGCAAGTACAAACAATGGAGGCAGAGCGAGAGCACTATGGGTAGGTGCATAAAGAGTAGTGGTGGATGCCCTCCCATACATCACCATATCAAACCTATACACCTACCACAGTTACAACTGCACTCAGCGTACTCACATTGTGGATGGCAAGTAGACTGATCATCGCACTTGAGAAAAGTGCTGCGCTCAATCATCTCAATCATGTTGAGGTCACTATTTTTAAGGAATTTGGGTGGTACATAGATTTGAACACATAAACTCAATCACCTCACCACTACACAAAATATGACATCGTACTCACTTAGCCATGGTACCAGGTGATAGTAAAAGAGAGAATATGCCGATAAGTGTATGCGTAGCTGCCACAATGACTAACGCACTTGTTAATTCATTTTTCATGAAAAATGATCAAAGATGCATATTAATTAATTTTAAATCTATAAAAATAAAAACTAACTTAATTTTAGCTAAAAATATATTAAAAACAAAAATAACATGAGGATTGATAATCAACAGTAAGATTTGTTCATTGTCTACAAAAACCAAGGTTTCTAATTATTTGAAAAATGATGAGGATATGATCTATAGTTAGAAATGCTAAAAAAACTTGAAAGTTGTGTTAGCAAAACTAAGGCTTATGCAGAGATATACAACTAAGGAGATGTGCAATGCTCTCTGTGCCTGTGGTTTAAAAGTATGTAGATGAAAGAAAAGAAGATATTTAAGTTGTACATTCTGGACACATCCAAAGCTGAGCATATTTTGTTATGAAAAAAGACACTTAGATACCAGCACACACGCACACGGGTGTACACACAGATAGACATTATCAAGTTATGATACATGAGTAGGAAGAAATATTGAAAGTCAAAAAGTTTTATTAATGTTTCATGTCTTTTGGTCTGTGTCACATGAGCAGTAAATGCGTAACATGACAAACAGCAACATTTCATGCTGCAACAGTCAAAATAATACAGTAGAATATAATAGAGTTCATGTGTCATGCTGTATTTTACTGTGCAACATTTACAACTAGCAAAGTTTACTTCTTGTGTGACATGGGTCTAAGGTGGTACAAGTTATACTCAGAACAAATTTGACTATACATAACTAAATGGACTGAGTATAGTGATAAAAATGTGAAGGCAAGATATCAAAATAAGTATCATTGAAGGAAAGTTCCCTGCGTTTTATATAAACTAGAACTAGAATATCTTACCACCTAATAAAGCTACAATAATGAATGAAAGTGTAACATTACACTCAATCAAATGAGTGCTCTTCACCTCATTTGGTCCATTTGGACCAGAGTTACAGGTGGATATGAAAAGAGAAACATTTTCCAAGTCTATTCACAGGTGATACGGGGGGAGTGGGGGCATTCATCACTTCCCTTTCACACACAACACTGTTGTACTTTACTCTGCATATACTGGAAGGGGTAGTGTGGCAATGCCAAGACTTGGCTCCGTCATCTAACACAGGTACCATGGCCAAGCAAACACGATACTACATTTTGGTGGTAGACGACGAGTGCATAATTATTAGGTTCCTGTCAGTTGGCAGTTTTATTCTCCATACCAGCAGGATACCTAAAATATCAAAGACTTAATCAAAAAAAAATGACGCATGTGATCTTTAATGGATTGAGACATTACACGGATTATTCAGTGATTCCACATTTACTTAATTTGATCTAATTGGAACAATGTTACACTTGAATAAGAAAACGACATTTTAATAGCAAGTTTATTTACCTGTCGTTCAAGTACATATCAGTCGACAATTTTTTTGATATTGTTCGTACTTGGGAAATGTCCAGCAAGTGAACTTTTTCAACCGCATTACTCCGCCCACTCTAATAAGCTCAGTCCATATAGTTATATATAGTCAAAGCATATCAAACACCTACAAAAACATAATCATTTTCAATATATTACTTTTTCTGTATGGTGAAATCTGTTTATTTATATTTTTAATACAAAGCTTGTAATGACAAATAACGATAAATTTAATAAGTTAGGTTAAAAACGAATTTAAAAAAAATACGCTCTTATAATTTGAAGAAGAAAATAACGGCGAAAGAGAAAATAAAATTTCTCACTTTTTTTTCTGATACAGAAACAAACAAAAATTGAAAAAAACAACTGATAAAACCAGGTATGTGTGCGTGTGTCGCAACACGTGAAAGCAGCGCTGACGTTGGTCATCCGGTGTACTTTAAATTGAGTGAGTAGAAAAAAAGCGTATAAAAAAAACTGAATTTTTTTTATTAATTTTGCCTTCCCCCGCAGAATTCAACCCATTTTAACACAGTCTTCAAAATATTAAAGCCTGAGTTTTAATGACTTTCTGTAGAAAATTCTGACTATTTCGGGCGTGTATATGTATTTTTTGATGACAGTTTAATGTTGCCTTTCTGTAATAAGTGCTGAAAGGCTTACATTGAGCAGTCATTAGGTGGCGCCGGATCTGTCAATTAGTGAGCGATAATAACGGTACGTTATGCGATGCTCGAAGTTTCAACGTTCCAGCAAATTAAATTGGTAACCGTTTTAGCCTTTTGAGTCGGCCACAAATCTCATTCGAAGTTCGAACGATGATTTCAAAATTGAGAAGCGAAAAAAAAAAAAACCGAAAACAAATAACTAACTTTGCTCATGTTAGTTTTTACTCTCTCTTGCATCTTTTATTCAGTGAGATAAGTTTTCTACCCAATATAAAACTACACAGATATTTGGCATAGATAACTAAATAAAATGCCTTTCTTGACGATTTTCTGTCTTTGGACATGAGAATGTGTACATGTCTGCGAATGAATATCGTGTGCATACGAAACTATGTATACATATAATGCCGTTATTTGGTCTCGACCGGTTGATGAAATGACTTATACTTTCAGTTGGTAATACATATCCTCGATCGATGCTCCAAAAAGGTGTTAGTGTCTATGTGTGTGTGTGCGCGCACGCTTTACCGTTTTCATTGCGTCCATTCGTATGTTTGTAAATTTTTCAAACTATGAAGAAACGAAAATTGTTACGCAAAATGGATTTAGGCTGTATGAAAGTATATAAGTTATTGTAATACATTAGCAGCAGATGGTTTTCTTAATAAGAAATACAAAGAGAGAAGGAAAAAAGAATAAATATACATTAGGGAAAAGAAAATAGATGTACGTAATAATTACGATTTGATAAATTAATGGATGGGGGAGCATGTCAATTTTTTTGTACTCTCTTTCGTGTGTACCTCCAACTTGAACTTGTATTCGCTTTGAAAGTATACTTTTATGAAGTCATATCACACTTGTTAGACGACAACTCAGTTTATATCCCTTGAGAGGAAAGGAACAGCGTTTTGAGCGTGAGTAAATTGTTGTCACGAGCATACGCGCCGATTTATGCTTATTATATAGGTGCATGCTTGGAGTATATGTGTAATGGAGGGCTGATTGCCGTTGTTCCGGTCTTTAACCTTAGAGAGTTTTCGAGGAACGAAATTACTTCAAGATGTATATCGATATATTCGTGTATATAGATATAGTAACGTGCAAAATAGAGTAATTTCATTCCCTGAAAACGCTTTCTATGTCTAATAGTAACTACCTATAGAAATGTTATAAGAATCAGCCCTTCATTACATATATACTCGAAGGGTGCATAACGAGGATATTTTCCCTTGACCATAGATCTAGTGTAATGAAAGGGACAGGAAGGATGGTCTCCCTTTTCCTAGTGAGCTTGAAAATTTTTACAATTTTTTGGAATAGGTTACATTAGCGTAAAGAGAATGAAAAATCTTGCGTACATCGAGGCATTTGAGTAAATTTGAAAATTTTTAGAACGGAAATAGAACAAAAAATCAAATTTAGTCTCGTTTAGATCAATAAATTTTGAAATAATTCAGATGATGAAATCTGATGGGGAACATTTCTCATCAATGGCTGGTGTTATCTTGAAGTTTCATTAAAATTAGAGAATTGAAACATATTTAAAATGACTGAATAGAAGGATTTAAAATTTTAAAAAAGTACCATTAAAAAATTTAAATATATTTTGATTGGAGAGGGCTAATAAAAAATTTGGTCATCTACGGTATATTAATTCTTGGAAAAATTGTCTTTATTAGTTTAAAATATTCGTCTCTTGCTTCTAGAAAATCAAATCTTCACACTATTAAATCTTTGGTAGTTATGAAGGAAATAACCTCGGGATGATTAAATTATTTATTATTATATTATCATAGTGAGTGGGCGGTATGGAAAACCAAGGTTAAATTTGTACGTAAGTTACTTTCGCTCTTGAGTAGGAACTAAATTCGTCAATATTTATTCAGTTATTACCAAAACGTCATTATAGTTCAAATTCTCTTAATTAAGTTGATGTGTGGATTAATTCTAAAGTAGCTAGAAAATTGAAGTTATTTAGGTACAAGTCAAAATTCAACATAAGACATATCCGTGTCAAAATACAGGTGTAATTTTGCAGAAACTAATTGAAAAATTTCTTATTTTGTGGGAAAAACACAGACTCATGGACATGTCTTGAATTCCTAACCTGGCCGTCTGAACTCACTCCGGGTGCCTCCTGTCGCTGGTCCTTTCCGGGAGGACCGTCAAACCCGTCACCCATTCTCTGCTAATCATCAAAACGCCAATCCAACCCTTTCCACGGCCCCTAAAATTTCAAAATCCGCAATTATGCCATCATCACTCCTTCCTTAACGAAAATCGAATAATAATAATCTGCGCTGAAAAAGTTTTGATAGACCCCAACCATGAGACAAATTCAGGTCGAAAGTGATTTGTGTTGAAAATTTGTTAAGACACTCATAAAAATAAAATGAAATATTTTAAAAGGTTTTAAGAGTTTTTTTACCTTAGTAAATCCTATCCTATACTATAATTCAATCATTGTGTGTGTGTGTATGTATGTATGTATGTCCTTCCGTACGTATGTATGTCCGTAGGTACGTATGTATGTAACCGCTCCGAAAAACTAGACCAACCGTATTTCTGAAATTCACAGGAAAGGTGTTTTTGGGTTCAAAAAAAAATGATTTAGATAGGTCCCAAGTTTCAAAAATACGTTGAACAGAACCATGAGCATCTCAATGTATCCATGAGACAGAAGTGATAACAGCTAAACGATGAAACATTAGCCTGTAATAAACTTTTTTTTAGATTCGCAATCTGCCTAACATCAAATTTTTGTGATTTACGCTAAACACACTAGAAAGAAACTCTCATATCGAATCTTGAATCTTGATTGTTGATAATTTGATGATGATATCCGCTTCTATTATTTAATAGGAATTTTGATATTTATGTATGGTTCTTTAGGTTTGGTAGTCATCGGCTATTCATTCATGACGAATGTCCAGAACAACTGTGGCTGATGACAAATGAGTTTGGAATAATGTGTATCGGCTGCAATTTTCGTTGTTGGATTGCACGTTCGATGAATATTTGACTTTGTTTCTGCGGCTCATGCCTAATGCCCGGATTTTGCAGAGCTTTGCGTGTTTGAATCCGAGAAAGGCCAAAATCTGTTTGTTTTTTTTTGAAATTTAAAAAAATAATACGGGGAAATGTCTATGCTCTTATCTTACGGTGGGTTGTATACGCTGTATGAAAAAAATGAAACAAATGAAACCAAGAAAAGAAAAAAGGGATTTGTGGAGCGAAGCCAATTTATAATCATATTTTATCCACATATTATTATATGATCCGAGCAAATACTTACATCTGTGTAATCCCAATTTATCCTAAATTCATTTTCAACTGGCCATAGTTGTTCCAGACATTCAGCTCATTCGTGGGACGTTGATGGAGATGATGGTTTTTTTACCCTGTAGGTATCTATCGGCTGTCTTTCAAGTTTTCTTACAATATTCTAGTTTAATTTTTATTTCTTAAATGCATCCTTAAAAGTTTTTATTCATCGCATGTTTAGTATATTTTTTCGTTTGCCATTTACAGAATACTGATGAATATTATCAAAATGTGTTTTTTTTTTTAAATTCAGATGAATAAATTTCATAATTTATTTTCTGATGTATTTACCATTTTTGAATTTTATCATTTAAAAGTTCATAAAATTATTGGAGAATCACTCAAAAATAACTTCATTTTCGCAGCAGTGAGTGCAATTAGAACTATCCACAGTTAGATAAGTAATACCCTGCTTGAGGGATTTCTTTATTTTTATTTCCAGCAAGTTTTTAATCGCCATTTTTTATTAATAAATCAACGTATTTGAAGATTTTTTTATTTTTTGAGTTTTTGTCAAGTTTTTAAAAGTTTTGCCCTGTTGTGTGTTATTTCACCGCTACCCCAGTATCGCCGGCGCATATGTTCACGAGCTTTTCCAATTTATTCGAATTAATGACTGCAATCTAGAAAATTATGCACACAATGGGATGTGTGTACGTACCATATTACTTTGTGCCAATTTCAGAGAAGAAAAAACGATATATATATATATTTTTTAAATGTCTTTTTTCAATAATTTATAACCAATCGTTCTGAGGGTGTGCCTTACAGCTCAGTCTGACAAGATAATAGATTTTTTATGGACGCCTATACAGTCGTTTATTAGTCAAGGATTTGTTGAATGCATTTTTTTCTCTTCTATTTCTTCTCCTTTCCAGTGAATTTTTTTTTCTCTCCTTTCGCCTAATGCCTCAATGATAAATTGAATGCAGAAAACGTAAAACGTAATCGACATTGCAAATTAATGGTGAAATAGTTTTTCAGGCTTCTTGTCGTCGTAAGCAGTTAACTCTCAGATGGTTTTAGCCGTTTTAGGATCGAGGTAAATCTAAACTGTGATTACATTATTTGTTGAAAGAATATGATCAACGTCAGAAAACGTAAGTTTTACGTCTATGAAAAAGCAGTCGAAGTATGAATAATACAAAAAAATAAGAAAAACATTCTAATTATGCCTACTTCATCTACATTTTTAATTTTGTATTCGAAAATTAATGCTAATAATAACTTTTTTGCAACACCCTTCCTATAAATACGTTTTTTTACGCGCCTTGGTGGAATGAAAAGTAGCGAATTTCAATACGAATTCAAAAAATTATCATCTGTACATGCGCACTTACATCTTGAACTCGCACATCTGATTAATTTTTCGCACAAGTTGATTAATTTCTCGCATGAGTTGGCTACTTTCTCAGTTTTTATTATTTCTTATTAGGAACTGAATGCCTTATTTTTTTATCGCGTTTTCATCGAATATAGGAGAAAAATAAGAAGCCAACGACCTTCACACAAAAATAAATGGAAAAAGTTGACATTTTTTTCAGTAGCTTTTAATATGTTGAAAATTTTCAGTATTAAATTGACAAAAATTGACAAATACAAGATTCATCGATTAATGGTGTTGCAATAGGGTTTTTGCTTCACTCGATTATTTCAAGTAATCAATTTTATTATTTTTCACACCAGCTTGAGCAAAAAGTTGATAACGTTCCGGATAAAATTTAAACCCTGCCATTGCTCTTCCGAACTTTATTAATCCGCATCTTTTTCACATTTTTAGCCTAGTTTGTGATGTATTACAATATTTTAATGTATCTGTTTTTGATTTACTTGATTTTCTCGCAGTGTCTTCTACATTTCCATGTATACTCACATACGTGTTAATGTTAGCTATTACTAATGGTTCCCCCTTTTTTGTGCTTTGTCTGTTTTCAGAACATGTATTCGTTTAGAAACGTTAGAGGATGCTATATTATTAGAAAATATACACTCGGACGAATTACAAGATAAGAGAGGCTGTCCAGCCTACGTTAGTCCAGAAATATTACGAAGTCATGCCAAGTATTCCGGTAGAGCAGCAGATATATGGAGCTTGGGTATTATATTGTACACTATGTTAGTAGGAAGGTGAGTGAACGCTTTTTTTTTATTTACTCATCGTTAAATAGGTATTATTAATTTTCCCTCTTCAAAAGTTTTTTTTTCCTGTCTATCTCTCTCTCACTATTTCTTTGCATCACTAAATTTTAATTATTTTTAACGATTGAGACGTAATAGAAGGAAGAACAGAAAAATGATGATTTGTTGGAAGGAAGAGGTTATGTCGAGTTAATATGATCGTACCTATTTGCCACAAGATGACGTCGTGATAGAGCCTAAATAATATCATTGAGTAATTTTATGTTTACGAACTAAAATACATAATATATTCCGATTGCAATGGTTTTTTGCCTGCGTACAAAATACGTGCCCATAGATGTGCTATACAAATTGTATCCGCGTACATATGGTTTCTTTCGCCGTCGTCATTATTATTGTTGTTATTGTTGACGACGCGACGTTGTCATCATCGTTTGGTAATTCTACGTGCAAGCGAGTTTGTTTGAAAATTTTAACGTAAATTCGTGTAATTTGTCGTAGTACAAAACGTGTAAATAGCTAATGTTGCATTTGTCAGGACAAGGGAGGGGGAAGATTGTAATCGAGGAACGGAGTATAATAACATGGGATATATAAATGGCACAATCTTTCGAGGAAGTGAGTTAAATGTGGTGTGCAAAACTTACGTTCAATCAGAACGAATTTTCGGATACTCATGTGGCCTACCCACCGCGCCGTAGTTTTTTAACGACGGTGAGGGAGTTTTCTGAGGCTTGGATGAAGACGAAAGTAGTTGATCGCGAGCTGCGTGAAGTGGTGAAAAACTCAAATATAGGAGCGTTTATGTGTGGTCCGAATTCTTGTAATCATATTCCTCATAAATTCCAAGAATTTATATTGGCACCCTAAATTAGATAATTAACCTTCGCTGGATGAGTTAATGATGGAGTTTAGTATAGAATAAAATATTCTGTTGGTGACCCCTGTAGAAACTATACCTTGTATAATGATAAAGTAATTTTTCCTCATTTTTTTATATATATATTTTGTATTAAATATCATAAAACTGTCGAAATTAAATAGATACGTGCTGGTTGTACCAAATAGTTGAACCTTCGATGAGAAGGATTTAACTTTATTTTACCATCCATCTTATCAATTAAATCTAGTTTATCTCACAGTTCAAAGTTGATACAAGGGGGGCTAAAAATCAGAAAAATTAATTTCAGAAAAAATTTTTTGATTTTATATTACTCTTTTCTCCTAGTTCACAAGTAGGATAAGTTTAGGTTGAAAAGAAAACTATGACAGTGATACTACTCTAGAAAAACCAGTTGGCCAATTTTAATTTACAATATTAAAAAATAAAAGAAAAGAAAAACAAAACCTATATTAATGCAATACAGAAAAGACACAACCGCCTGCGTCATAAATAAAAAAAGTAAACTTCAAGCAGTACAGACAAATTGCTCGGCTCAAGCAATTTTTTATATTTGTTTTAGATTTTTCTTGGAAGCAACTACCGTATCAACAAAAGTTGTGTCTTTAAAAAAAAGGCCTTAGTTCCACTGGGCTGTACTCATGAAAAATTGATGTTTAAACATAAAAATATCTGAATGTAATTCTTGTTGTGTAACACACACAAACAAAAGTTACATTTGTAATTCTCATTTAGTCCTTACCATAGACTTGGATCAAGCGTTAAGAATTGAGATGTTTACACATCGATAAAAAGAAATCATACGAAATAACATACATTATATGGGAATGATTTTGTATAAGATGCCCAAGTTTTGAGGTACACACTGAATTTTCACCTTCAAGTTTCATATGACAAAATACTTATATTTTGAAGTACGACAGAACAGTGCATTTGGAATACAAAAAAATGCATCATGAATGTTTGTTTCTCATTAGAAATGCAGCGTTATTTCATACATCAAAACTTATCAACTTGTATGAAATCATTCCCATATAACCAGGCTGACCAGACCATATTCTTTTTAGAGGAAAATACTCTTTTGATGTACCTATTGAAAAAATAGAACTCTTACTAATACTTTGAGTATAACTTGCTGTTCTGTTTTTTCTCATTCACTATTCTACTCTAAACCAAAGCGCTACAGTCATCCAAAACAAAAATACGTATCTCAAAAAAAATCTTATTTTTATCCATATTTGTTGAAAAATCTTATTATTTATCACCATTCAGTGTACCTGTACCTACACTGAAAATAAAGAAGAAAAAAAATTTATAAAAATTTAAAAAAATGGAAATAAGTTTAATTTACATCTGAGTGGAGCGAGGAAAAATTATTTTGAAAGTTGGCAGCAATTATACCTCTATACTATTTTGGTTTGAAAAATATCTGGTCAGTCTGTATATAACATCTGGTGTTTCAAATTCAGTTCTTTTTAAACACAACTTTTGCTGATAGGGTTTTTGTACACTTTATCAATGTCGAGAGCAATTGCGATCGAACTGCTGGTTGTAAAGAGCTGAAATTTCACCCAGATCAATTTATATATGTTAGCTGATAATAAGTTTTTCATTCTGGGTGCAAGAACATCTGTATCCTAAATCCAATCTGTACGTGTATTTTACTAAGATTACTGTATATGATGGTATGGAACAAAGTTTAGAAATGGATTTTGTCCAATCTGGACTAATTATGTAAAGTCAAAAATGGTTTTTCAAGTTATTTCCTGATTTTTGTACTTGCTCTAACAGAGTTGGGTAATACTTCATTTGTTCCATGTATGATGTTACATACTCATGAAATAAACATAATATTCGAAGGGCAACTCTGATAATTCCGGAAATCAGGTTTTTGATCACATCAAATTTTGAAAATTGCGTATTTCCGGGCCCATTTTATCATAAATGAGATTTTAAAGGCTAAAAATTTAGTCCTTATATTAGTACAACTAAGTATGTGAAATGAATTCATCTACTTTCACTTTCCATTTTGTGGCTACTTAGAGGATATGTTATGGTAAAAGACCAAAATGCAGTGAATGTCGACATAAATCGATTATATTCTTAATTCGATTATTCACCTGTGTTTATTGACATACACCAAGTGGTGTTGGTGAATGTTAATAAAATTCTTTTATCTAGGTACTCGCCGTGTTATCCTTTAGTAATTGATAATGGTAATGAAAAAATAAATAAATCTTTGCGTATAAAATAAAATTAATAAATAAATTTAAAAAAAAAGAAAAAAAAAGCCAACTGCATTAACAAGAATGAATACTCCTACAAACACTCGACACTGTTTATATAAATACCCTATATCACTTGTTTATCTGGTAACACTTGATTTTATAATCATCACACATTCTACTATACTCTTGTACATTTATCTCACACAATTGAAACACTTTATTTTGTGTTACTTAAATCTTTTCCTGAATTTTACGCTTCTGAGAGGCAACTTCATTTACACTTATTTTTATGTTCCTTTTCTCTCAATTTGAGTCCTCAACCTCTATAAGGTAGCATCGCTCGATAACAATCTTCAAACCTCAAACAAATTAAGTTTTTTTTTAAAGTTAAATCAATCAATTTTTGAAATGTTTCGTGAATATTTTTGTAAATTTTAATAATTCTTGTGTATTTTTTTTGTAATATGAAGTTGATTAATTTAATTCCAACTTATCTCTTTGTTTGAATTTTGAGCCAGACCCTATTGATAGAAATTAAAGTAATTTGCTAAAAACTTATTAATTTTATTGGTTGCTGAAAGGATTTGTGCCCTGCTTGTACATCCGAAGACCAACTTGCTGATCTGCTTACAAGAGCCTTATCCACCAAATAGCACACACTCCTAACAAATCAACTCCTATAATCTCCCTACGTTGATCCATAACTCGATCCACACCTGAAATAATAGATTCATATTTTAAAATCACTTATATTTATCATCTATATCTACCTTATTTAATCATAGTTGCCTTATTTAATGCAGATCAACTCCATATTACTTCTTCACATGATCTGAAACATATAAAACAAACATGTATTAATCTCTAAAATTTTTGCTATGAATTATCTAAATTAAATGTAACTACTTACCTTTTTATCATACCTTCACCTTATAGTTACCAATTTTTTCCGTATATTTTTTTAATTTTACCATTTTGTAAACCATTTTTAATACTTACCTGTTTATATTTCTAGCAATAATGTTATCATATTTAAATATCAATGTATAATTTAATAAAATTAAACCCGCATAGTCGTGTTTGGTTTAAAGGATTGTAGGGGGTGTTGGAACCACCAATCCTCCTCCCCTCACACTCCTACGAACACTTAACACTGTTTATCTACATAATCTATATCACTTGTTTATCTGGTAACACTGATTCTATAATCATCACACATTTGGCTACACTCATGTTCATTTTTCTCACACAACTGAAACATATTCTATGTTACTTAAATTTTTGCTGAATTATACACTTCTGAGATGCAACTTCATTTACACTTATTTTTATGTTTCTTTTTGCTCCAGTTTGAGTCCTCAACCTCTATAATATTTATATGGATATTAATCAGTATTTATATCAATATTTCATTGCTGGTTTCAGGTTAAGAAATTACAAAAAACTATCAATAGTTACCCATATCTTTAACAAAAGAATCGATCTATTGATGTTTCATCACTAAAAATCGCTTTTCTGGAAATTTTTGGTTTCCAGTTTTCTTGAGATCTACTGGACCAATGAACACCAAATTTCTTTCAGACCTTCCCCCATACAATAGCTATGTTTTATAAAAATTTTAGCGCTATCGGTTAAGTAGTTTTACTAAAACTTTGAGCACAATATTTTTTCCAGAAATTTTTCTTCTCCAGTTTTCTTGGAAACTACTGAATTAATAGACACCAAACTTCTAAGAAACTTGCATTAACATGGGGAAAGTTTATCGTGAAAATTTCAGCCTGATCGCTTTTATAATTATCTCAGATTCTCGGAAAAATGACTTTCCCAAAACTTTTTCCAGTTTTCTCAGAAACTAGTGAACCAATTTGGCAAAATACTTCTTTTAGACGTGCTCCAATATGAAAACCATTTCTTGTAAAAATTTTACTCCTATCCATCTGGTAGCTTTCTCAAAACTGTGAAGACAAAAGTTTGGAGCCATACATACATACATATATACGTACATACATACGCATACATACATATAAATATATAGTACCAATTGTTTTCTTTTCTCATAAAACGGATAATTTTCATCATCCCTATTCCTAACCCTTCCATGAGGTCAATTTTAAGAACCTGTTTGAGTAAAAACATCTCTTGACTTTCTCTTTCTTTCAATGGGTAGTTAACCCATGTGCATCGAATTTAGGGGAATAATTTTGTTGAATTAATTTTCACAAATGAATTTCCAACCTGTATCTTTATTATAATGATGTGGGACAATTAGAACATATTCGTATTTTTATTCGTTTTATTTTTGTTTTTTTCAATTTTTTTCCTGATAAAAATTTGCCACCCTTGGCAATGCCCATTCGGCACTCCTCTTTAAATCCATATTTAGTGGACACCGATAATTAGAAGCAAAGAGATGCAACGTTGACTCAAGAAGCCAGCGAAACTTCATTTATAAAATCATAGCTGAAAAATTCACACCCATATTCTAGAACATTTCTTAACGTTAAGTAAGACTTAAAGTACTCGTTTGACCACGTTTATCTTATACTTATACATGGGAGTCACAGATAAAATATTAAGTAGCGAATCTATACTTAAGTATCGTTTTAGAATACGGGTTTCAATGTTGATGAGCAGGAACGAAGTGGAACGCTTTTTCTTTTCGATGTTTAAAAACTTCCGAGAAAACCTGGATAGTTGAAAATTTAAGAAAAAAAATTGGCACAGGAAGCCACGACAAAAAAATGTAGCTTTTCTTAAATAAAAAACTTAATGAATAAATATTTATAAGTTAAGAAATAAACAGCAAATACAAAAAAAAATCGAAAAGTCAGAATTATTTGGCAAAATGGTAGCTGAAAAGTAAATAAGTTTGTTCAAAATAAAGTATCAAGGAAATTCCAGGAAAATTCAAGATGAATTGCATTGTGAATTTACAAAAAACACGCAAGTTTTAATGAATCTTGATTAAAATATTTTCCGATGTCTGATTAAAACAGTAAATAATGACGTGATAAAGACGTTATTGATAACTGTGAAGATTTAATTGAGCCAGCGGGAAATGCTTGTTCTATAACTTGATTTAATTGAAGGGAAGATGTATTAGGTGTTCAGTCCATTAAGAACAAGTTTTTGGAAAATATTTTGTAAATAAATAATGGAGTTGCGTGTTCCCATGAGTGATGACTGATGAATACGCAGTCTAATACCTTGCTGGGACAAAATTTCAAACATTATTTATGTTGCTTGTATGATAATGGCACTAATTCTACTGTCTCTTTGTTTTCTTCTAGATATCCATTTAATGATCTGCATCATTCTTCCTTGTTTGCAAAAATATCTAGAGGACATTTCACGATTCCGGAAAGTTTGTCACCTAAAGCTAAATGCCTTATAAGAAGTTTACTACGACGAGATCCTAACGAAAGATTGCCAGCCTCCGACATTTTGGATCATCCGTGGTTCACACAGCGCTCAAAATACTATCCTTCATCTCAAGACAGCGATCAAATTGTGCCAGATATCAGCTGTTTATAAACAATAAAATTTAAATTAAAAAATGAAAAAGATTTGAAAAAAGAAAAAAGGTGAAAATGCTAAAAAAATAAAAACAATAAAACCATGTATTTCTTAACTTTTTTTTTTGTAAATAGTTTTATTTACTTTTAGAAATTTTCGACTTGGTCGCTTACAAGTTTTTCATTATCGATAAAGTTTTTTTTTTTTTTTATATGCTCTAATATGGAGCTTTTGATGTCGTAAAATTAAATAAATTGAACAAGGTGCTATAAAAACATACATGTTTGCATTATTATTTTAATGCAAGTTATTTTTTCTATTCTGTCCTAAATCGTCTCCGATTGCCGGTGCTTTCATTTGAAAAAAATCGTCAAGATTTGAATGAAAACAATTATTGATATGGGGCATTAATGCTGCAATAGCGTAATTAATGGAAGAATGAAAATTTATCAATGACATAATTTTTTTTTTCTTTCTTTTGTTTCTTAATTTAATGTTAATTTATTATTGTCTGTCGGTTTATCAAATTAGAAAGTCTTAAAAATAATCATCGAGTTAAATATATTTTATAAGTAATATCTACATGAAAAAATGTTAACGAAATTTATAGGAATAATTTTTGTCAACTGAATTGATTTTAGAAATATTTCGTTATCGTCTTCCAGAAACGATTGTATGAAAATGAATGAATGAAAGAAAAAATTCATTAATTTATGAACATGCAATTTGCGTTTACCATATGAAGTACGAAAAATTATTTTTAATTATAAGTGAAATTTCTCTAGTTTTTTGTGTTGCCGGGATGAAAATGGTATTAGTCGATTATTATTTACATTTTTTTTTTTTTGTAAATATTTTGAATTCCAGTCATTTTCTGTATTTTCTTTCCTTTCTTTTTGACTCTTGAATTAATTTGATCATTTCCAAAGTTTCATACGATGCCGGGATTTTTGCGTTCACATGATGCTTTTTTTCTTTTATTTTTTTCTTACGTATTTTAAAGGAGTATCACCGATAATATTGTTCTTACTATTTTCCATCCTATATTTTTCAATTTTCTTGAAGGCAAAGTAATTTTTCACGAGAACAATGTTATTAAAAAAAAAAAAAAAAATCAGTTCCAAGAAATTCGACTAGAATGTTATGAGCTTCCGTTTTCACAAAGGATATGCTTTTGGAAAACACATTTATTAGTTTATTTTAATAACAAATTCCTACAAAATTTGTCTTTTCTGTTCGTTTTCGTGGAAAACATGATTGTAAATTAATACATATTTTAATTTTTGTTATTTATACGAGTTCACTTTTCTGAATGTTTTTTTTTTGTTTTATTTTTTATACTCTCGAAAGAGAAATTTTTTTTTTTGTAGTAGTAAATATTGAAAAATTATAATCTGAGGTCGCCGCCGATTACCTGGGTAGTTTGCTTTTAGTTGTTATAGGTACGTGTAAACTGATGAGATTTTATTTGGTGAAACATATTATAAGTGTTATTATGCTTCTGATTTTACCACTTTTTTTTTTAATTTAGCCACTAACATTTTTTTTCCCAATCAGCTTAAAACAAAAAACAGAAAAATGAATGTTTTGAAATTGAAATATTATTTTATCTAAATATACGAATATGTTGACAAAATCAATGAAACGGTTCATTGGTTCAGTTAATTATGTTGTAAAATTATTTCTGATTTGAAATTACTGGCTCCAAATTTCCAAAATTATAGTTTTGATTAACGAAATGCAAAACTGTCACGCTAAACCAGTACGTGTTGAATTTTTTGTTTCTCCTTTCGTTTAATATTTGTTTTTGTTCGTATTTTCTATTGAACCTGGTGTAATTTTTTTTTTTTACGAATATAGCTAAATAATCTAGCCGTTTCTCAGGTTATATGTGCAAATGTACTTTATCAGTAATTATTTGTTTCTTTTTTTTTTTCGTATTTGATTGTATTTTTTCTCTCTACTTGTCTGCCCACCGTCATGGGTAAATAGAGGAATATAATTTTCTTTTTCTTTAAAGTAAATTTGTTCCTAGAATTTTATTGTTGAATTTTTTTTTCTTTATACAAATAAATTGGGTACCATCGTAGCAAATTTGTCGACGAATCACGCATAATATTATGAACTTGTATTACATGGGAAGAAAATTATAATGGTTGTGGTGGATTTTGTTATTCGGTTGGAAGACGTTCAGAAGGCATCCAAACGTAAACAAACCGTTCTCTATTACAGAATGATCCGTATGGAGTGTAACTTTGGTTGGACGACCGTTGGGTGTCTTCCAAATCTTCCAGCTCAAGAGTGCGTAGATGTGGACGAGAATGGGTAGATGTGTACGATATTTTATTGTTTACTTTTAGGAAATTGTTGATTGGTTGATTTGGTTGTTATAATTTTTTTTAATGATGTGACGCATCGAAAGGTGGTCATCATATTATTGAAATTAAAAATGTTAAAATCACTGAATTAAAGATCCTGAATTGACTTAAATTAGACAGCCCAAGATCATAGATCTTCAGAATTATGGTACCTTGAATCTGGAAAAGGAAAGACATGAAAACTTGTTTTCCCACATACCTGTAGTGTACATGAGGTAATGTCATATTGACTCTACACAATTCCCCTTATTGCTTGTTTAAAACCCCTCAATTTTGGTAGCAATCTCTAAATAATTTGAATTATAATAACACACGTACAAATGTTCTTACCTTAGGTCTTACTTATTGTAGAGGTGTTGAATATCCGTTTCAATGTACTGTGGAGTCCTACCATGTGGTGATAGAAAATCTAAGATCATTTACTTTGTTTCTCCATTCAGCTTATTTCATCATTAGCAATCGATGAATGTTTTTAATATGAAAGCAAATCATTAAAGAAACATTTTTGAACTTGTATGAATTTTTTATTTTAACAGATCTTTTTTCTTCATTAAAGAACATGAATGAGAGTACATCTTATTAATCGTAAGCCGATTAAAAATGGACTGATTTCTCTACTCATACTCTAATTCGTTGTAGCTTGAATTTATTTTCTCAGATCTAGTGGGGAAATCTGTCAATGTTTCAATCTGTTGAGATCCAATACCTAACCAAGTAAACTATATTTCTTTTATTTTAACAGTCGTACATGAAAAACATGATGGGAAATATGGAATAGACTGTCTTACCTATCGGATCTCAACTTTTATTTTAGAGAATTTAATTATTTTATTTCTAAAGTTCTTCTCAGTGAAAACTGAGTAGCATTGGGTATATATATATTATGCTATTGTAACATTGTAACCAAAATGACAAATCAATCGTAAATTTGTTTTCACCATACTTGGATCTGAGAAATGGATCCCTCGAACAGGTTTTGCTACTGTTGTGGGATCAGAATTTAAAAAATAATAAAAAGTTACTGTAATGGCTGAAAGAGGTTATTAAGTACTGGAAATTCACCTCTTTTGTGCGATTACACTTCCTTCAAGTAAAACAATATTCAAAACAAATATTATTATTACTCGAGAATTAATTTGATTAAATAGTTTATTATCCACAACTATTGTGGATCTTAACTAAAAGAAAGACTTTAAATGAAATAATTTGAACATACAATAAATTTAAATACTCTATTAAAATAATGAGTTGTACATACAAAGTACAATGTTCAAGATAACTTGATAAAATTACAGTGTTAAGACTTGAGAGAGTGTATTACAGTATTGTACAATATTATAATTCTATTGTCTACATGAGTTTATATACCCTGTCAGGGTATACAGTTTTCCATTATAATTATTTTCTGTGAAATAGGGATTTGTTGGAAAAATGGATTTTCCTTATTCGAGTATATTCAGATACCATAGTATTGAGATCACCATACCATTACGAGGTGTACAGTCAGTGCTGGCAGGAAGCAAAGGTACTTTCGTCAGGTAGGGACAAATGTACTGGATAAAATTGTTTTTTTCATGTAGCCAAATGTGTTTGTGTATATTTTCAAATGATGAACATATCTATTTTAGGTACATGACCATTCACGTTTTATTTTTTGTGTAGTAAACAATCTTTTTTTGAAGAGTTTTGATTTCTATTTTCTGCAGCAGCTAACTCTTTGTATATATGTTTTTTATGCTACATAATGAAAAAAAGGCCTAACTGAAGAACAATTTAGAGCAATATTGGTGAAAAAGAGAAGAACCATGCCACTGACACATCATTGTGTTTTAAAAACAAACTAGATTTTCTGTAGAAAACTTCTCAACTAAGTTTGTCAGTCTTATATACTGGGTGAGTCCTATATAATGAGACCTACTAAATTTCATTGTTTATTTTCTTTAGAAATGTAAGTATTGTAGACCAATAATCACTATTCACCAAAACAAATTGTCATAAGTCATTAATAGTTGAAAATTAATATTTCATATTATCCATATATTACCTATAAAAATAAAAATACTGGATGAATTTTGCTTCTCTCACACTTATAACTTACCATTAGATCTGTTCTGCCTTCTTGCCATACTTCCCCTGCTACACTTGTTGTCTTGCCCTTGTTTCTTACTTCTACACTCACTTTTTTTTTTTTTTCTTGTGAATGTCAGTTAATACTGTAGTTGTTTGGCAACGTGGTAGAGGAATCTTTAGAATTATGTGGGGGGCTTTGGCCAAGGCATGCCATTTTGTATGTTGGCAATGGCAGGGTGGCTTTCAGGGGCTAGGGATTAGCCCCAACTTCTTCAACTCCTCTGCCATTCCCACCCCTGAAGTAGCATACCATGGACTGACACTCTGAATCTGCCCTAAAAATTCCATTACCTAAGCATATACCCCACTCCACCTACTAGCCCTTAATGAAGATCCCACTGTCTGAGGAATATAACCCAACTCATCTACCACCCACCAATTACAATCAAATTGTCTAAAAAATAAACCCCTGCCCACCTACCTCCCACTAATAAAAGATACCATGACGTAGCAAAAGAGTAATCCCAAGTTTATCTGCACAGTGAACCAAAAAACATATAATCTTGTAATCTCTGGTATATATTGCGTGCATACATATAATGTTCAACATTTATACCTAAGAAGTCCAATAACTCAATAACAAAGAAAGACTGACACTCTAAACTACAGCTTGTAACCACAACCAGAACAATATAACCACTAAAATCTAAAACAAATTAACAACATTGATTTGGGAACTGATTAGCAAAACAAAAAAATTTCACATAACCAATAACTGATTCCCATAAAATGCTGAAACCATTAACTAGAAAGATAACCAGAAAGAATTTGTTTTTGTTAGTTTTCATAGAATATCAATATTACTGAATATTTTTTCAACAATTACTAATTATTTCTTGGAAAATTATTCCTCATAGATAATTTGGCCTTGAGAAAATTTTTTTGTCTATTTTAACTCAAATTCTGTCTCAATCAATTACTAGTAACCACAACCAATAACCAGAAAATTTGTTTTGGTTAACCAGTAACCAAATAATTAAATTTTTAACAATAACCTGTAACTACTAACCAATATAGGTTTTTATTGGTTCCCAGTAACCAATAACCCCAAAAATGTTGTGGTTAGAAGCCCTACTCTAAACTAGGCACAATTATTCAACTAGGTAAGAACTACTAGTGTACCAAATTAGGAGTCAATTGGTGAGGAAGGAATCAATTGATGAGAGGCCTGTATTATAGAATGGTACCTTGGTGAGTCTTGGCATAATACTCAGAACTCTACGATCAATGGGGAGACTGTCAGGGAAGGGCATGGATAATGATTCTGTTATTCAAATAATGGATAAGGTTATCTGGTTTTGGCTGTAATATATGATGGATAAATAAAGTTATCTGGGTTTTTGTAATTGAATAATGGCTAATTTTAAAAAAAACAAACAAAAAACAAATAGTTTTTTGATGATTTTAGATTATTTACAACATTGGATGTTGATTAGTTAAGTAACAGTTTTAAAGTGGATAACAGTCATTTTTAGAGAATTAGAGCTAAATAATTATCGAACTGAGATTAAAATATTGAAAAATAAATGATTTTTATTCAGATTTTACCAAATAAAGTGTTTTCTTTATTTTAGCTGAAAAATTTTTCAGGAAAGATGATTAGTGAATATATTTAAAAAAAAATCAGTTAAGATGTCTCATTTTGAAAATAAAAAAGTGTTTGATGGCCGAAACTTCGATGCATGGAAAACAACCATGATATCATGTTTATATGCAGAAGGTCTTTATAGCATTCTTACGGACATAGAAATGGAAAATCTTTTTCTAAGTACTGACTTAGACAACTTCTTAAATACAGACATAGCTGCTCAAGCTGAAACAAGGATGTTATACTTTCGCAGTCAGGAAAAAGGAAAGGCATTAATTTTCAAAGGTTTACACAATGAAATAATAGAAAAAGTGTCTAAAGTTTAATATAATGGTAATGTGAGAAAATTTTTAGATGTATTTTCAAGATCAGCCCAAAGAATTAGAGACTGTGGCAAAACTTTAGAAAAACAAGAATAAATAGAACAATTATTGATATCTCTAAGTATGGAATATGACTTAACTAGATTAGAGTTTGGAACTTCACCTGTAGAACAAAGAACTATAGAAACTTTACACGCTATGTTAATAGTACAGTTGGATAGGCTCCTTGATGAGAAAAAGTCAAACATGAATTATAGGCAGCGAAATGAGGATCAAAATAGATTCAATAGGTTTCAAAATGGTGGAAACTATTATAGAAGATTTAATAAATATCCACAAAATTAGGGAAATAATAACAATAACATGATGTATAAATATTATAACCCAAATGAAAATAAAAACAAAAATAATAATACACAACAAAATAAAAAACCCCAACCCAATCTAAATGGAATCACGTGTTATACATGTAGAGGTAAAGGACATTCGGCAACTGTTTGCTCCTCAAATAAACAAAAAAACCAAATATAAATGAAACAAACAGACCTGCCCAAAACGCAAGAAGTTAAACAAATAATAATAATTATAATAACAATGATAGAAAAAATAAACAGGAAAATGTACAATGGACAATGATGTTAAGATATAAAGAAACAAATGATCCTTTCACTGAATTCTCTGGACAAGATAGGAATTCAGTAAGCATGTTGACTTCCAAATTGCATGAGGAACTGCTTCCAGATTACACACCATTAGATAGACAGATAATGTTGGATGGTGGAGCTATTGCTCATGTCGTATCTGATCTAAATTTCCTGAGGGATCCAATTATGTTGGAAAGCCCTCTGGAATTAAAGTGTGCCATTCAGGATGTACTCCTTATTGCGAAGCACGTTGGTGACATATTTATTAAGGTAGAAAATAATAGAAAAGAACAACAAGTAATTAAGTTAGCTAATGTACATTATGTACCATCTCTTAATATAGATCTTCTGTCAGGAATTTGTATTACCTCTAATAGGACATTAGGAATAGACCAAACTTATTCAGAATCAAATATATATGTCCGTGAAACTAATGAAATAATATTTACTGCCCCTAAAATGAATTGCGTGTACATAGTAAATTATGAAAAAGGTCAAGAAGAATACTCTAATAACACAAATAATAAAGAAGAAGATACGGAGTATCAAGGTCTTGCTTGTATGCCAGCTATAAAATCTCAAGACAAATGGAGCAAATTTGAAGTTGAAGAGGAAATAATTGAAGAAAAGATGAATGAAAATGAAAATATAGAAAACAAACAGAAAGAAACTAATAATAATGAACATAATATAATAAATGCCCAACAAATTCAAAACGAGATAGAAGAAATAAATAACAAACTAATAAATGAGGAGAGAGAACAGATGAATGAGATGCAGGAAAACCAAATAAATGTGTTGGATAACATTAATAAAACAGGTACCCAAATTGATCAAAATAAAATGATATAGCATAAGAGGTTAGGTCACTCATCAGAAAAAACTTAAAATACCTGGCTAAAATTACTACAGGAATTCCAAATGGAATTAACTTTAAAGACAATGATTTCCATTTGTGTGAATTATGCATGCAGGCAAATTTTAGGCGTCTAGGACATAATGGAACTTGGATTTGTCCCTCTAGAAAATTATAGTTAGTTTCTTCGGATACTATGGGTCCATTCTCACCAGGTCTTAATAATAAAAAATACGTATTAATATTTGTGGACCATGCCACAAAATATACCTTCCTAAACTCTATAGAAAAAAAATCAATGATCATATAGGAATTTAAAAAATTATACTTTAAATTAAAAGCTAAGTTTCCAGATTATCCTTTATGAACATTACGTTGCTACAATACTAAGGAATACTTAGAAAATAATATGAGAACATTTTGCGATGAAAATGGCATAATTCTGGATCCTGTGGTTCCATATTCACTGGAGTTAAATGCCACCGCCAAAAGGCAGAACCAGACCATTATGTCAAGAGTAAGAGCAATGTTAATAGACTAAAACTTAAATTTAAATTATTGGTCATTGGCTGTTGTGGTGGCTGTATACATTCTTAATAGGAGCCTAACCAGGGGAAATGTAGGGAATGCCACACCATATGAAATGTTCTATGGCAACAAGCCAGACATATCTAATTTAAGAGTCTTTGGTGCTGTAGCACATAGGCATATTCCTATAGAAGTCCGCCAACAACAAGCAAATAATAATAAATGCGAACATCCAAAACTAACACAGCAATCTGAAGCTGGAATTTTCGTAGGATACACTCTAACAGGATATTGTGTTAAAGATCCACGAGATAACAAATCACATATTATAACATGTGATGTTAGGTTTGATGAATTAAAAAATATAAAAGAATTAAATAATAATAAAGAAACACCAATAATAATGAATTTAATTAAAAATAGAAATAAAACTTATATAGAAGATTGTATTCTTAAAACCTTCGAAGAAGTTGAAAATAATTTGTTTTGCAACGAATGGTTAAAGGCTATTAAGGATGAAATAACCTCTTTGTCAGATATGGATGTCAGGGAAGTTGTACCAAAAGAGAGGGATGTAAGATTTGTCAATACAAAGTGGTGTTTTACCACTAAACCGAATAATAACGGTATACATATACCAAAAGCGAGATTAGTCACCAGAGGTTTTAAGGATAAAACCTTATACTCACTCTCTCAAATGTATGCTCCCATGGCACAATAATGGCTTATAAGGTGGATTCTATCAGTAGCCGATAAATATAGTCTGAATCTCCAACAATTTAATATTTAAACTGCATTCCTAAACTCAAAAATAACAAACTCAATATATTTATCTGTCCCAAAAGGCTACCAACTAAATAAAAATAAATACCTTAAACTTAAAAAATCCATATATGGATTAAAAATGTCATCAAAAAGTTGGTATGACCTGTTAAATGTACAAATAAAAGATGCTAATTTTGAGCAATCAAAAAAAGACAGATGCCTGTATGTACGTAAAGACAACAAAAGTAATATGGCCTTTTTAATAGTATATGTCGACTGCATGCTATTGGCTAGCAACAATAATAAATGGACTGATGAATTAATAACAAAATTTAAAGATAATTTCACAGTTAAAATAGAAGATAATCCAACGTCTTTTGTAGGTTTTGAAATAACATGATATTTAATTAATAAAACAATAACTATAACACAATATAGGTATATAGATAAAATTATAAGAAAATTTAATATGGTAGATTCAAAACCTATATCAACTCCTATGGAAACTAGCTTAAAAATAATGCTATTCATGATTAGTATTACACAACACTATTTTAAACATCTGTGATGTAAGGATTGATTGTATATCTTGTGTATTGAGAGATGGTGATTATGTTATGTGGTGTATTTATCTGAACCATTCTTTATCTTCCATTTTGCCTTGTTTCAATATATGCTCTGCCATGCAACACGTTTGAACTTATTTCATTTTTACAAAAAAAAGATCCTAAAAACCTCTATGTAATTTGCGTTGGTGCTGATGAACAATTAATTTTTTTTCACCCAAATGAGACCAAGGCTTTTCTCTTTTAAATAATACTACATAGTATAAAATATATTCATCCATTGTTTCGCAATATTGAAAAAAGTATTTACTGCATCAACTAACAACCCATGACCCTACTCATACATGACTGATGTGTAAAAATGAGAAGGTCTAAATAATAAAAAAACAGCAAATTTTTTATGAATTTGTTTTCTCATTTGTTCATTTTCAAACTTCTAAAGATGATCCATTAATTATATAGATAGTAGATTTATTCTAATTTTTTTCTCATTCTTGCAATGCCAACTTCAATTATCTAGCTTAAACAGCTGCTAATGAATCAAACTGAGTGAAACAAGTCACATTTGTGGATTCCAAAATGGCAAATTTTCCATTGATTTACATTTTTTTGCTTATTAATTTTTAAATTGCTAAAAATAATTATAAAATTATATAGAAGTTTTGCAAAACCCCTACCTCAGTTCTCTAGCATAAATAGAGGTTGAGGAAACATTGAATGAAATAGGAGAGGTTTACTCAAAATTTCAATGTGTTCAATTTCTGTTTTGCACATACACAACCACAAAGAACAATAAGACTTATGATCTTATGCTGATGCTCAATCTCATGTAGCTCTTATGGACTGGCATCTGGGTAAAGAATTCAAATTAATTAGTTGGATCTACAGTGCAAATAATTCACACAGATAACTTAGATAAGAATAATTCAGCTGTTTATTCATTCTGGAGCTATCGGGCTGGATGCTTCTTTACTATTTTCCTTTTGATATTCAATCCCTAACACAATTTTGGAAAATGTTAATAACATTCTGGCATTATGCTCATAAATTTCTTTTCATTGTATCTTTTTTTTAAAATAAAAATCCATCCATCTAGTCTGGTGCAAAAGGGAGAAATAGGTACTGTGGCCTCTATATATACAGACTGTTAGTGGAGTGGATTTCAAAATTCCTCGTAGTGGTAGAGTAAGGTTAACTACATATTTGTTAAGAGTAGTCAGGGGTGTTGGAATGTTTCATTTAGGGGTTACAAGTTGAAAAATCAAAAAACTAAGAAATTTGAAATATCTTTGCAGCAGTGACAAAACCGGAGTAGGGGCTATTGATAATTATGATCGTCCCTATCAACCAATAGAATTTTAGCAGAGGGTGAAGTAAGTCGGCCACTTTATTACGATGTCATTTGTTACTTTTTTCTTGTACCTATTCTGCTTTGCTGGAAGTTGAATAGGAAAAAAATAATTTTATCATTTTCATGTTAAAAGAAATATATCTGTATGTACCTTTGTTGAACCAAAATCGAGAAATTTTTGTGAAATTGCAAACTTGAGTTTGTTGTGTCACTGTTTTAAAATGTTTATGACCTTTGAAGACTTGCTTTTCTCAGAGCTCGATGCGATTAAATTTTTTGAGGTGGTACTATGCATCAATCAGAATTTTTTATACGTTGCACTAACCAGACAAACTCAAAGATTTATGAAGGGGGCAATTCAGTTTTTCTCTTGTAGGCTATAAAAATTACACTATACCTATTGAAAATATTGCTTTGAATAGATTACCTACATACCTACATATGAGGAATATTTGACAAAATCACTGTGACTCTTCTAGATATAAGATTATTTTTCCAGCACCTGTTGATAAACTTCTTTTTCATACCCACCTTGACAATGTATAAAGCATACAATTTTCGAACCATTCAGAACCGAGGGTTTTTAAACACCATCTTGGGCGCCCCATGCGTCATTTTATATACCGATCCTACTTACTCCTTACAGCCTTCGCAGTCATTTTCTTTAATTTTTTTTTTTTTTTTTTTCATAAAATTTTCTATGCTGTGAGGGTTTGATCCTGAGACTAATTGCTAGTGGGCCAGTACTGTAACTAATACAACACGAGGTTGGGTTGAAAAGTGAGGGTTAGTTTGCGCTTATATCGTTCCCCTTTTGTGAATATTATTTTTGCTATAAAATGTTTAATTTGGAACCAATAACTAAGAAATTTGCAAAAAATATCAACTATAATATTTATCGCAACATACTAGCAATTCTGGTGTGGATGGGTTGGAAGTTATTTCCGAAAGTTAATTTTTGTTTAGATTTTGAAGATGATTATTTTTAATTGAGTAATTTTATGTTAAGAGCAGGTACAAAATTTAATGATAACTTTATAGTGACTAATTTTATAATTTTCAAAAACCCACTTTTTCTAACGGAGCTGATGTTGTGTTTGACAGCTATTAAAATGTGTTCCACATTAAATTTAATGTTTCAGTCCACCTGCTGATCAGGGTCATATACATGGTGAGGTTTTTAACGTAAAATCTCCCCCACAATGCTCTAAAAAAAGGTGCGAATTCCGCTGTTATACCCACTCATGAAAGATTAATGTGTAAACATAAAAATTTCTGAATGTAATTCTTGTTGTGTAGGTGTGTGGTTTGAGTGAGAGCGTTGCACATGCGCACAACCACATACCTACGTGTCAACTAACACACCCAAACGAGAGTTACAACATTGTAAGAAGTATGAATTACGCAAATATGACAATTGTAATTCTCGTTTATAGCCCCTACCGTAGACAGAGCGATAAGATGTTTACACATCAAAAAGAAATACCCATATTCTTGAACGCAAAAAACAGGTAAAAAATTTTTTCTTACACTACTTACAAAATTGTTTTCTTGATTAATAATCCTACTCGGAGCTAAATTCTGCATAGAGTACTGATGCTAATGATTTTTTGGTATCTTCATTATTTCGTGGCCCACCTGTCTTCTCTAAAACTGTATTTAGACCTGAGCGTACGAAAAGGTTGAAAAGCACTGCTCTATAACAGGCAAAAAATTCCAATGCATTTCATCAGGGCTATTTTCGACAATTTTTGTTTCAAACTGTAAAACATTTTCTGCAAAAATAAACAATTCCAGGCTGATATTCGTAGAATTGAATGTTATTCAGAAAGCAACCTCTTAAGACCTGAGACCAAGTCTACCACAAAATTCGGCTTCCCTAAGCATAATGATTCGTAATCGGGTTGAATTTGCTGATTTAACGTCCTTTCGCTGTTACTTCAACATTTAGCCATCCGTTAAACTGACTTACTCGATGTCGTCGCGTGTATTTTCAATAATTTCAAATTGACGAAATATTGTTCAAATGTCTAATCTTTGTTCGAATTTTTCTATCGGAGAAACGTGAGAGAATAATCATAATTCGTTGTCTATTTCTACTATCCCACATGAGGTAAGCTTTTTAAAAGAATAAATAAAATAATTTATTCGATTACAGCCGAAAATTGTCATATGTTGAGCTACTTTTTCAATTGAAATTTTGAGCACAAATTACATAATTTAATTATGTTTTGGAAAATATCAGGGGACGAATATTTTTTTTTACTACAGAATTATTCCTTCTTAGATTTAAATTTTATAGGTGGGTCACCCTTTGCAATTAAACAAAAAGTACCAAAATATTAATTTGGTTATGAGAGACATTATAAATGCTCGACTTGAGCAACATTAATGGGGGTTGATTTGAAACTAACTCATTCTGTCGTTCCAGTCGACTTTAAATTAATGTCTACTAATCAAACCTAAAGATTTTTCTAAACAACAACGTTACCTATACTTTGTTCCAGAAAAAAATTTTTTTTTTAACAGGTAGGCCTCATAGAATGGACAATTATGCCCAACGAATGGTGCGAATAGGCTGAATTTGATTTTCTAAAATTAATCACTATCGCCGTAGAAGCATCATATGCCTTTACTGAATCAGAGATCGCAAACTTCTCAAAGTTTTGAGATCGATATTCAAAAACTATCGATACTATCGATTGTGACCCGTCTTCATTACTTTCGCTAAAACACACCACGAGCCAGCTAGGATTTTTTTTTTCATGGAGGAAAAGGAATTTCGTAGGCACGCCCCCACCAACTTTTGAAAATTCAAGTTCTAATATGAATGTCAGCATTATAATATGTTGTCATCTATGTTTACAAAAATTTCTATCACAGTAGCAGCTGCGTTAGAAAAACTAGGTTTTTAAAAAGGAGAATATTAGGTGCTAAAGTTAATAACGGATCATAATTGATGATTTTTTTAAATTTTGTAATAACAGTTGACCTAAAATTAAGTTTAAAACCAAAGCTTTTAAAATCGGAACAAAAATGGACTTCATAGAAGTATCCTTTCGCCGATCTACACCAAAACTGCTAACGTTTTACAATCAGTTACATCGAATATTTGTTCCAAATTTCGAAATTAGGCATTTTATAGCCGAAATAAAAACAAAAATAGCATTATAGCAGTACCGGAAGTACCGTCTGACTAATTCACAACAAAATCAACAGGTCAGGTCCTTGGCTCACTCATGTTCGGACCAAATTTTGTGACTATATCGGACAAAAATTGCGATTTGTACCATATGGTAACAAGACAATGGATTTAGATACATTTACTAAAAATTTTAGTTTTACCTGCGAAAATTTCCTTGGATTATGGAACAAAAAACGTACCGACCCCCACTCTCAATCATTTCATGAGATCGAAGTTAATAACTAGTTTTTCGTAGAAAACCTTTTTAAAAATAATATCATACATTTTAATGAGAAAAAAATTTATAAGTATATTGCCCACCCTCGATTTTATTTTTCTTTAGTTCCAATTTTGCCTCTTTTCGCCTGGTTTTCCAATTTTTTCGGTGGCGCAAGAGCTTCTGCCGACCCAACCTTTGCCGCGCCTACGAAACGCACCCAAAAAAATAAATTAAAAACGCATCCAAAATATCTCTGCCGCGCATCAACCGCGGTGTGTATTTTCCAAAACTGTAAAATTTTATAATGGCTGCCATTCGAAAACCAGCGGACCAGTTTCGTTCAAATTCAATACCAAACCAGTCCCTAATAGTCTCCAACTGCCATAAAAATTTCAAGCCAAAATCTTCAAATTTACAGGAGTTATCGTGATTACAATATGGTGGATTTGCAACACTTTGAGAACCCCTTCCTCCGAAACTAGAGGATGAATTTCAAAAATTTTAACACGAATGTGTGGCCCATGAAAGCTTTTAACACTACTCTAATTTTCATTCTCGTCGGTCAAACAGCGGAGACTTCACAGACTCCTATGAAGTGATAAAATCAGGAAAAAGTGAAAATATATAAATACATTGCGTACAGAAAAATTGAAGTGACCTATATATTCGTGATCTACGACTCATGATTGGAACTTTTCCACAGGTCCCGCCACTGCACTGAATGCAATAGTTGTATTTTCCTAAAAAAAAAAAAACTAAAAACAAGTCACTTGGTAGCCTACGTTACAAAGTAATGGAAAAAAAAGTCAACCGTTGGCAAATTAGGTTAAATTCACAAGTAAACCATCCAGAAAAAACTATCGAAAAAAAATCGATATCGATAGTATAGACAGTTTTCGATATTGCGCTACCTCTAGACCAAACCAATCGGTATGTTAGATTTTCGGCAGCGACTGGTCCGTGTGATCAATTTTAGGGTCAAAAACCGAAATACTAAACTACAATTCAAGAAACCTTTAAACTCGAAAAAATGAATAACGCACTGCAACAAATCAATTTCATCGGCCATGAAAATGAACAAAATTTACATATTAAAACGAATTGCAAAAATGGAATAAGCATCAGCTTCGAGCATTTTTCAATGGTTTTTTAGCTGTACTTTGCAAGTTTAAAAGATGACAAAATATTTCAACACTAATAAGTAAAATATAAGAGTTATGGCAACAGAACCCTAAGATTGTAACGGATGACCAAAAATCTACGCGGACGCCCACATTATTATCGAAAAAACATATACATCATCGAGTAATTTACGCGGCGAGCTTTTCCTTTTTTTGCGTCGCCTGGAATTCCAGCATTCGTCGCTCTAATTCCGGTCTAAAATGTCGAATTAGACCCTGAAAATAGAGAAAAAAAAAAGAAAAAGAAGGATACAAAATTATTTGTTCCATACAACGCAAAGACACGCCAAGTTTCTACCCCAACCAACCTGCACTGGCCAAGCTGCACCATCAGCCAGAGCGCAAATTGTATGCCCTTCGATCTGTTTACTGAGCTCCCACAGCATATCGATTTCGGCTGGTCGCGCATTACCGTCCACGAAACGGTATATCAACTTATTCATCCAATCGATGCCTTCGCGACACGGTGTGCACTGTCCGCAAGATTCGTGCTTGTAGAACATAATGAGACGCGCAATCGCCTTTACTATGTCCGTTTGCTTGTTCATGACAATCACTGCGGCCGTACCCAGGCTGGTTTGCGCCGCTACCAGACCGTCAAAATCCATCATCACGTCTTCGCATACTCTGTACACCACAAAATTTTTAATTAATACGAGCGTGACGGAGAATCGTCGGATAATCTAGGTCAAAGGTACGCGGGCGCACTTTTTCGGAATTAACGGTGTAGAAGAACCACCCGGAATAACAGCCAGCAGATTATCCCAACCGCCGATCACTCCTCCGGCGTGCCTTTCGATCAGCTCCTTCAACGGTAACGACATTTCTTCTTCGACGGTGCACGGGGTGTTCACGTGGCCGGAAATATTGAATAACTTCGTACCCGAATTACGCGGTCTTCCGAAGCTAGCAAACCATTCGCCTCCACGGCGACAAATACTCTGGAAGAACGAAATATCAATCAGTACTGTAGTATACCTCCAAATAAATACAGCTGTGACCGGGACGGCTAAGGATCATATTTCTAATTCCTTGAAACAAAGCTATTGCATAAAGAATTTAAGAATGTTTCACGTCGAGATCTATAGAAGAGAAAAAAATTACCATAACTCTGATTAACTTGGAGAATTTTTGAAACCACATCAAAAAGTGAGAAAACTGTCTATTGGAAATGAAAAGTCATTCAGATTCACAAAATATTAATGCTTTGTTAATGTGGGGACTATAGATCTCGTACACACGCCATTCCTTATCGGCGTATTATATTCAACAATATATAAAATACATTGTTTGTTCGTATGCTCTTACTTGCACACACAGGCAAGTAAGATGCAAAGTTCGGCCAATGACAAAACGATAGATAAAGATCTCGGTAATGTCTTGGACTGGTACACGAACTCATTATGTCATTTCTTATCAGTTGCTTCAGCAATGAATAAGAAATGACGTGAATTCTACTACACACCTACATATGTATATGTACATAAGTGTGTCTGTGTGCGTGTGCCAAAACCAGTATATAAACTCTCAGAACCGGCTCTAAAATCGCCAGTGTTCGGTCTGGTTCTGGCTTACCCGTACTTACGTACGAAGTGGCTGAACACGCTTAAATTCTGTTGAATTTCCTTCTGGTGAGAATATCTCTCACAACAAGGTATTCCACAGTTAATATTTTACGAGCATTTTTTTTTTTTTTTCGTTCCGTTGAATTAAATTTTAAAATGAGTTTCATTTGAATAGCAACGAATTTAAAATGAGAAAAAAAGAGCAGTTACATGCTCGAAGATACATTCGACCACCATCTCAAACATAGAAGTTTTCGATCATTCAAACACGTTAAATGGAAGTAATTAACTACGATTTTTTTAAGTATATGGAATAGACTTTGAAACTGGTAAAAATATTTCAATCATCAGAAAACTTAACGAAAAATCAAGATGCTGGATTTTTGTCTAGTTATGGGCAGCTATGATCAATTTTAATTGGCGCAGCTAAAATTTAAATTTTCATTAAGTTAACCAATTTGTTCAATAAATTAGGATACAATAATCCGGTTGAAAACATATTTCTGCTACACAAATCTACGACAACCAGCTTTCCACCCATCAAGGAATAAAAAAAAAATACACAATTTGCATTTCTTGCGCAGTCGAGGATACATTGGAAATGATTTTTGTATTTAATTTTCATTTCGTTAAATAAACGTACAAAATTCATTTTTCATACAAAGGAACACTGGTAAATTCGTTTAGTTAAATGAAACCACAGAGTATTAAACATAACAGAGGACGCACATTCATCTAAATACGGCACCGCTTTTGAAGATATTTGTCCCCACTCCTTGAATTCTCTTGCCCTCAGAAACTTTTTTTCAAATAATTTAGTTAAGTAAACTAATAAATATAATTATTAATTTAGAAATTACAACTAACATGAATTTTATAGATAAAAATGAGATTGAAAAATGTCGGTACCTAATAATGGCAAATATTTTGATGGTAAAAGTTGTTTCGTTTTTTGTTTCACATGCATCCTCTATTATAATTAATACTCTATGGGTGAAACCAGAGACATATAACTAAAGAGATGTCCAATGCCCGTTCAAAAACATGACAAAGATAGAATTAAGATATATAAACTGGATAAGGTACGCTCAATCAATGCAAAATGAAATCACATGGAGCAGGGGTGGACAATTTTAGAATTTTAGACATCACAATTGAAAATGAAATCACGTCGAAGCAAGAAAGCGCATGAATACTGATAGGAATACATTTCAGGAATGGTTTAACCTCAGTTTTATCTCCAGGTCTACACATGCTCCTCAGTTTACTGATTTTCATTTACAATATTCAAAGAAAAAAAAAACATAAATTTCAAAAACTTGAAAAAATTGTAGAAAAATATTGATAGTTCTCGATATCTGACAAACATCGATATATCGATATTTCATTGTTAGTTTAAGGTAAAAAATTACAAAAATCTATCATTAGCTCTGTTTGATAGGATTACACTAACTTACACCAACCCACACCAGGAGGGATATTCCACAAATATTCAAGTAAAACTTGGCGCAAAGTCCCATAACATTCCTGCATTTGTGGAATTGTCCTCCTGGTTTAGGTTGGTGTAAGTTGGTGTAGTCCTATCAAACAGAGCTAATAATTATCAATATCTTTAGTAAAAATATCCATCTATCGATGTTTGATTACTTAAAACCGATTTTCCAGAACTTTATTGTATTCTAGTTTTCTCAGAAATTACTGAACCAATAAGCACCAAATTTCTACCAAATTAGGGTACAGATCATGATTTGAATTTATATGAGTTGATAATTTACAAAAGTTGATACTATGTGTATCTTAAATGGAATATCAACTGCTATAAATTATAAATTCATATCAGTTCAGTTCGTGATCAATACTCGGATCCCATATAAGGAATTCTTTTCGCAAAAATTTTAGCACAATCCCTTTTGTCATTTTTTCAGAATCCCAGAAAATGACTTCTCCATGAATTTTTTGTTTTCCAGTTTTATCAGAAACTAATTAACTGATTGATACGGAACTTTTTTCATACTTTTCCCAATATAAGAACTATCTTTCATCAAAATTTTAGCCCCATCCATTTCGTTGTTTTATCAAAACTGTGAACACAAATTTGGGGGCAATACATACATATATATGTGTATAGATATATAAATACATATATTAAAAAAAATTAGATCAAAATGGGAAAATGGTACCGATATGTTTTCATCATCCCCTAGCCCTAACTCTTTTATGAGGTCAATTTTAATACCCAGTTTGCAAGAAAACTCTATAAAATAAAACTTAAATTAATGCAATGCAGAAAATATGGTTGTAACCTTTTGCGCCACAAAATAAGGAAAATATACTTCAAGAAACACAGTCCAATTGCTTTTCTTTTGCAATTTTTTTTTTTGTTTTAAATTTTTCTCAGAAACTACTGTATCAGTTGTAACAAACTCCTATTGGACTTGGTCCTATGTATAAGAACAATTTTTCCTTAAAATTTTGACTCTATCCATTTCGCAGTTTTCTCAAAACAGTGAATTAGAAATTTTCTCGCACAATAATTTTTATTTTAGATTTCTCAGAAACTACTGAATGAATAGGCAAAAAATTTCTACTTAATTTGCACACACATAATGAAAACCAATCATGAAAATTTCAGCCTGAAAAAATGGTTTTTCCAGGAATTGTTTGTTCTCATTGTTCTCAAAATTATTGGACCAACCAGTGCCAAACTTCTTTTAAATCTGGTCCTAAACAAAAATTACGTTTCGTGTAAATTACAGTTCTATCAATTCAGTATTGTTTTCAAAATTGTGAACCAAAAAATTTTTATAGCAATTTTTTTCCAGTTCTTTCAAAAACTAGGTATTAAATGAGTAAGCACCAAACTCCTGTCCTTGCTCTAGCATAAGGAAAATCTTTCATGAAAATTTCAGCCCTATCCCTTTGGTAGTTTAAACTCATGTATTTTCAAACATTTTCAAATTAAATAATTAATTTCATTACTTTTTTTTTTTTTTTTTTATTATAAAATTTTAAGTTTTAATAGTCCCAAAATCATAATTTTATAAGCATTATGTGGTAACCTGTCACTTAGGCCTTATGTTAAAAAAAAAGTAAGTATGGGCGATGTTGATTTTATAATATGACAAGTAATTTAATTTGCTAAGTATAATATTGGTATTGACTGTATACTCAAAACATAGTTTCCAATGTTGACGTCATCGTACCAGCTACCACTACACTGATATTCAATAGAACGTACTCTATTTATAGTCTATATAACTTGGATAGAATGTTATAAAACATTTCAAAATCCAATATTTGTAACTGTGCATGTTTTGTAGCTTGATAGTGTGTGTGTATTGGTATAGAGATGTCTGTTTTCACTACGAACTTTGGCTGTGCAGAGCATTAAACAAAGTTGACTTTTCATTGTTGATGATGATGATGATGATAGTTGAAAATCTTTGTCACATTTTTCTACCACAGCGCATATAGAGAGTTGTACATCCCTTTAGCTATACGTCTCAGAGTGAAACAAAGAATTTGGTTTCATGTTATCATGCGTTCGTTGAATCATGAATACAATCAAATACACACACTAGCAAATCAATAATGGTTTTTTTGTAAACTTTATATGTTTTCATCACTGTGTTTTCATGAACTTTGTTTTCACTTTTTGTTGCATACGAAGTCATTTTTTTACTACGTACCCTAAGTTAAACATTTCCAATGCTAAAATTTTTACAGCTCGTAAACCATTAGCGATTCAATTACACATATTCATTAACAATGTGAGGCATACCGGCGACACAGCAACTGTTTCAACATTCGAAACTGTTGTAGGACAGCCAAACACACCGACATCGGCTGGAAATGGCGGTTTGAGTCTGGGCTTTCCTTGTTTGCCTTCGAGCGACTCAATTAATGCAGTTTCCTCGCCACAAATGTATGCTCCAGCACCACGATGCATAAATACATCGAAATCAAAACCTGAGCCGCATGCATTTTTGCCAATCAAGCCAGCTTGGTATGCCTGTAACGAAAACAATTCCGATTTTTTAAAATGAGAGTTGTTCTTCACAATGAAAATGACAAAAGCGTACATGTTTAGTCTACCTCACAAATGGCCAATTGCATATTAGATGCCTCATTGTAGAATTCTCCGCGTATATAAATGTATGCGGCACGAGCTCCCATAGCGCACCCAGCGATTAAACATCCTTCGACCAGCTTATGGGGGTCATGTCGCATGATTTCTCTATCTTTGCACGTTCCTGGTTCACCTTCGTCAGCATTTACAACCAAATATTTAGGTCTGAAAGACATTCAATACACGATTAATTCAAGTACTTCTTACATTGAGTAGCAAATGTCGAATCTCACCTTCCATCAGATGGTTTGTTCATGAAACTCCATTTCATGCCAGTGGGAAAACCAGCTCCACCCCGTCCGCGGAGACCAGAATTTTTGACCTCATCTGCAACAAATTGTATGAGAATATCTCAAAACTAATGACATTGACTCACTACAGTATAATGGAGGTTTCGATATTCATAAGACATGTATTTGCGTGTTTTATAAAATCAGTATGGTCTAAATTAGATGAATAACCATCACCTGATGCTCACTCTAACGGAATATTCCACTCACTTATAATGTATTCAGGTCCTTTCATCAAGATTTCTTTGGTTTTGTACCAATCTCCACGTTTCAAGGCACCTTTCAGCCTCCAATCGTGTCTGCCATATAAGTTTGTGAAGATGCGGTCTTGATCTTTCAAAGGTCCAAATTCGGTCTGAAAATAAAATTTTTGTTACTTGAATAGCACCTACATGATTAATTTCACAATAAAATACAACAATTGTTCGGGAAAAAAAGAGGCGAATAAAGTAAGATTTTTATTTATTAAAATGGTACAAAAATAGAAAATCTACTCAAATACAGTGTGGTAAGCCAGAATTAAAAGCTAAAATTGTAAATACAATACAAAAAAAAACTTATTACAATTGAAGTTTTTTAAATTATGCAAGGAGCCATTTTCTCTTTTTGTCTCGTTGACGCCAATTTCAAAATAATCAACTCGCAACAAGAGATTTAGAGAGAAATAAATCAGTTTTGAAATTTATCTCAAGTCACTAACGATAAAGATGAACTTCGGATTAGAAAACTTAACATAATATAGTTTTCTAAAATACTTAAAAATGAATAAGATGACAAGCTAAGTCATAAGTATACAACACAAAATATCTACTGGCATTTTATATGTTTTTGGCAAATAAAATGTGACTTTTTAGGTTTTTACGCAGTATAGAACAACAATAACATTGAATATAGTTTAACTTTCTTTAAAAAACTGGAATCAAAGCCTTACAAAAATGGATCTTAAATTTAGAATAAAAATTTACAAGATTTTTAAAAGATCATGATACAAGATTATGAAAATTGGGGAAAAGTTAAATTCTACTTATACTCTTACATCGATATAATCAATAGGGAAGTGGAAAACACTTTTAAATAGAATTTTATTTCTACTTTTATAGCCACAAGCACGACGTGAGCGTCACCAGGTAAAAATGCTCAACTCATTCTCAGCATCAAAAATATTTGATAAAGAGCGTGAGTATAAGCATTAACGCTCAAGTTGTATTTGAAGCCTATGTGTTTCACAATATGCTAGATAACCTCGTGTATTATATTTAAACGCTTCTAGTCCAATCAAGAAAAGTTTTTCATTCAGATAAATTAGAGTAGTTCTGATTTCTTTGCTAATCGGTCAGTTCTGGCATCTAACATAACATACTAAAAGTCACATTTCCTTCGGAGCAAGCGTCTATAGATATGGGGTGAATATGCCCACAAACTGTTTTTCACGTTAATCTCTACAAATATTTAAATTTTTGAAAAAGTAGTACAGTATGAAGATGTTTGGCACTAAATTTCCTATAAAAAAAATTATTCACATTTCAGTCATTTGACATCTCCTTTCTTCATCGATAAATCCCAAATATTGTATTTTTTAGTTGGGCACAGAAAGCGTGACTACAGTTGCTATATTGACATAATAACTTCAACTCATATCACAATACTGATGATTTATTCATTTTCGTATGTGTCTTTGAATGGGGTAAGGGCGCAACTGCCCCAGTTTTTTTTTTGGCTGCAATTACAAACAGTGAGGTAAAAAAGAGGCATATTTTGAAAGTTTTTTTCAGATCTGACAAGATAGGGGGGTGAAAAACTGAGGTATCTATCTTAGGGTCTGGGATAAAATAAGAAGCCCATCTAGGTCGGAAGAAAATTTAAGAACTGGAGGAAAATTAGAATGAAGAAAAATTTTCAAGTATTTCTCCTTTTTTTTGTCAGAATTTTTCATTTCAGCTACTGAAACAATAAAGAAAAAATCAAAAACTGATGGCACTAGACCCCCTTGCCACAATTTTGATGCCCATGCAAAAATGAATATATCGTAAGTATTGTGTCACTATAAGTTGAAGTTATTGAGTCAGTATAGTAACTTTACTGATGTAAGCTTTCAGTGCTCAATGAAGAAGTACAATTTTTGACGCTCATTTGACAGGGAAGGGCGATGTCAGACGACTAAAATAAATATAATTTTTTTAGGAGGAAATTTGGTGCCAAAAATTTTCTCAATTAATTATTTTTTTCAAAATTCAATATTCGTAGAGATAAATGTAGAAAACTGTTTGAGGGGGCATATTCACCCAATATCTGCGGTTGCTCGCAGTGGGAGGAATGTGAATTTTAGTATGTTATTTTAAACATCCAACACAACAGATTAGTAAAGAAATCAAAACTATTCTAATTTGTCTGAATGAAGTGTTTCTTGGTTCTCATTTGACTGGGGAAATTCTGTGTAATTTCAAGTTAGGTTCTAATTGAAATTTAGTTAAATTTTCTTAATATCTAATATTTAAAATACAACCAATTATAAATCAACGTAAACTTTTTGTGAATTGGTTAATCGTTAAAACCCTATCATTCTTTCAATTAAAAAAATTATCTTACAAAAGGATTTAGATCCAAATATCGAGGAATAATCCATCAACTTATACATTTAATAGCTTCTTGTAATTTCTTTCGCACACTGTTAACTTTATCTTCTTGTTTTTTTATGTCCTCCTCGCAAATAGCAACTGCCTGAATCAACGGTTGATCTGGATTAAGGAAAACACCAGAATTTTTATCTAAATTCGAACGAGATCCCGTTTGCCCGGTGACTGGATAACTGGAAACATGAAGCGCAGTGGCTACTGACTGAAGCAGCGTCTCCTGCGATACATGAGGACCAACGGCTTTCAAACCCATAGGTAAGTCCATGGCACGTAATTCGTAGCCATCTGTGTCACAAGCTCGAAGACCTTCTAACCGTTTTTCCCAGAACAGCTGTTTCGGCTTTTCTTGAGGCCCAAATTTTAGGTCTGGATTGACAATACTTTCATGATTTTTGTACACGGTTACAGGCTGTTTGAAAATTGAGGCGGTCTGGCGAATTGGAGGTACCAGAGAAGCATCATTTCGTACCGTTCGATTATAATAATACAAATCAGTTTTACTATTATTAGCTGGCATCGCAGACTTTCGCGAAACATCATCTCGAGAACGATTCTTCGTCATTGTAGTCGCATCGTAAAGATTTTTATCCGTAGACATGGTTAAAATGTAACAACTGTAATCGACGAACGATCACTTCCGAATGGTAGCCTTTCACGATGAAGCGCCTGTAAACAAAAAGTGAATCTACTCACAACGTATACGGTCGTACCTTAGTTGGAGGCTGGGTTCCGGTTGAATTTTTTCGAATTTGCAGTGAGTTCAATACACATGGATTCAGGTAACCTACAAATTTACAGAACGTAAATGTTCAACCGGAATATAAAGTACTATATTCTATAACGGCGCGATAACATAAGGGATTACGTAGAATCATGTAATCGGAAATACGAAAATGGACTTTCATCAATCACTACTTCTTCGAGATTCATTCAGGCAATAAGTCTTGTAGTAAAACTGGGGGTGAGAACAGTTGTCTAATGGCTTAACGATATGATGAATAGGATCCAGTACGTTCTACTTACCAAATCTTCCAGAATTTACAAATTTAATAGCCTTATTGACGGCCATTGATAAGATGATATCGCAAATATTGCAATACGCTGTTTCCTGTTAGTAATATTTACAGCAATGAAAGCTAAAATTATATAATTACTCAACCTGACTAGAACGACGATCTACCACAAAATCTTTTTGTTTATCAGTCATGAGTCAATGACAAATTCATCTGACTTGGTTGAGAGTTGGACAAAGACAAACACTACTCACAACTCACGACAATTGACAAGGCAAGCATTCGACCATATACATAATGGACTGCGCATACTGATAAAATTAACATTGGCTTATATGGAGACACCATGAAGACGTACATTTCATTTAAAAGTTCCTTTTTTTCAGAATTCATCAATTTTAAAATTAATAGCTCATTTATTCCTTTTTAATATTAGTAGATGAATTCTCTTTGATTCGTGCTGAATCCTGATTAATTAAAGGGCGACAAATCGAAGAGAATTTGTGGATGAATTCTTGATCCAATGGAAAACGGAACTTATTAAATAACTGTAGGTATTTCATAAGTGACACCTTCCAAAATAATAAAATTATAATAGTAAATTTAAATATTCGTGAGCATTGAGAGATTATTTGAAAATTTTTGTGTAATGTGTGAGAAAAGAGCATAATCATATATTTCCTCTGAGGAATAATATGACAGTTTAACAATTTATATTCACAAACTTGTAATATATAAACCCGAATTTACAACAGTTGATCTTCAAAGTATTTTAGCCATAACTAAATTTATTTCAAACAAGAAAACCTGTCAAAAATACGTTCAATTTGAAAATTATGGTTTTTTAATATTGGGAAAAGTACAGTTTGATAAGGGAAGGACCTTTTGAATGGAATGTACATTTCATTTGGTTGCCTTCAACATTTTATCAGTATGTGCAGTCCATCTAGTACATGGTCGAAGAGACAAGTAGACCGTTTCTGTTAGAGTACCTATATTAGCTTAAGTATGGAAATATGCCAGCTTGTTTTACAAATGGAAAGTGATAGCTCACTGTTACTTTTATACTTCATTGAAAACTATTAGGATTTACTGTGGTTTTTTGGATAAATTTTTAGTTTATTTTAATTAATGGAGCTTTGTTGAATATCTTCCTGCAATTTTACATAAAAAAAACTGTAACATTATCAAATACGAACATACTTATCTCTTAGGAAGACTGCAACAGCATACTTTTGGAGAATAACAAAGTACTTACAGGTGAAATAAAGTTGGAATAACTTCAATAATTGGTCTACCATAAAACTACAATATCATTTCAACTTGAAAATATTTCAAAATTAACCTAAGAAATAATTAAAAAAGAAAATTCTCTCGACTACCTCATCAACACACTGATGATTACGTAGAATGAACCTTGTTTACTTTTTGTTTGTGAAACAAGTTGGCATATTTCTCTACTCAAGTCAGGAGACATTGTTCGCAGGTAACTTTATGGCTCCTTGTTGGCTGTGCGCATGCACCTGAACTTGTCTTCTATCAATATAGTTTGTTATAAAACGTCGACAAATTAACATTAATTTGTTGACAAATTAAGAGCGTTAAATTTCATCGACGTTTTATAACAAACTACATGGAAAGAAGACAAGTTCAGGCACATGAGCAAAACCAACGAGGAACCATAAAGTTACCTGTGAACAACGTCTCCTCACAAGTCTGCAGTATCTTGACCTCTGTGATAAGCTGCAGGAGCAGCATCAAGTAGGGATAGATAGCGTAATTCTTTTTTGTATCGTACAGAATGATTTGATATGAGGAAGTGTGAGGATCATTGAAGAAATTAAATAAGAATTCAATACGAACAGTTGCAGAATTATATTAACGATCAACTGAAATATAATATTTGAATAAAGCAGGGAATGCTGTTGGGAGATGATCCCGCACAACCTCACCACATAACTTTACTTGTACACATAATTGCATAACCAGTAAATAAAAATAAATCATATATTTTGGTGCTTTGCCTGTGATTACACTGATTTCTTCGTTGGGAGATAATTTGACCAACAAACTTTCAGTTTGTTGCTAGCTTTCTTGTACGTTGATGAAATACATTTATGATGGTTCAAAAACACATTTCTTTTCTGTGCAATCTTTAATCAATCTTCAACAAATGGCAAAGCACAGCACTAGTGTAGATTGTAACTAGAGATATGAGATTATGAGAAGTGGAACATATGACATATATATATTAGTAGTGATGATGATGATGATGATGATGAGTGAAATGGAATTTTCATATCAACAAGATTGTAATGGTAAAATGATAACATTGAGGGACTTATATATGTTTCAGTACAGACAAGACAAAAGGTTTGTTACGAGTAATAACGATTGGAGTTGGGAATTTTTGTTCATTTGGCAGATTTAGTTCATTGAGTCTGCTTCACCAAAGTGAACTAGTTCACTGAACTAGTTCAATTAGTTCAGTAGTTCAGTAAATTTTTCAACTTGATCACTTCAATCAACTGTGTTGTTCTGCACTCCACCTACACTCGCTCATGTTGGTTATATTGAGTTAAAACTATGAAGAAATAGTAACTATCAACGGATCAAATTGTATGAAAATATAGATGAAAGACTTTAAATGACTGTAGACATCGAACAAGGACTAGACACACACATTACGAACACATAAATAAAACACTAAATATTCACTTTTCACGAACTTTCATTTCCACATAAAAATGGTGGTGTTGTTGTTTCATCAAAGTTTGATGAGCGACAAGAGGCACACAAAATATATTATCACAGTTGGGTTTCAAACATAAAATCACTGATTACAAATAATACTAAAAACAGTGTTACCACAACAAATGATATGTGAGAATAATAAGCTAATATATAATATAATTTGCTATCATTCTCACAAAAATGCAATGAAAACTGGTAAAACACAAGAAATACGAGAAGTTTACTCAGACCAAACTTTATTAGGTCCGTCCATGATGGACACGAAATTCGAAGTACAGAACAAAATATCATCAATGATTATCACATAAAAAGAGCTATAAATAACAAGGTTCCTAGAACGAAGAACTGAATACAAAATGAACAGGTTCTACACCTAGAGATGGGCAAGTTTGATCAAATCAACACTTCCCCCAAACTTGCAATTAATAAATTATTTCACAGAATGTAAAAACATATCACTGAATAAAACAAATTGACATATACATTAAAAATCGTATCATCTAGTAGGAACATTAAAATTTCAAAACGACTACAAAAAGTTACACAAATGGTAACTGTAAAAAAGCTAAAACGCATAAAAGGATAATCATTGTGAACAAAACAAAAACAATAAAGAGAATAAACACAGTGGTAATTTCAATTTAGATCCGACAAAAACTGATGACATACATAAACATGACTAACATAAATACACTGACAGGACAAACATGACAGACAACACAAGAAGACTTGGAGCTGAGGGTTGTTCCCAAAAGGATCGAACTAAAGATCTCCAAAAAGCAAAGTTCTAAAACTGCTAAATTTTGCGCATCCAAGTCCCTTGGTGAAAACATCAGCAATCTGATCGCCTGTAGCTATACTTTTTAAACAAATTACATTATCGGATACATGATCTCGCACGAAATGGTATTTGACACCGAGATGCTTCTTCAACATGGAACTGTTGGCAAGTTTAACACAATTTTCATTGTCCTCGAAAATTGGACGAGGAGACATGACATTAACATTTAAATCACATAATAAATTTCGCAACAATAAAGTATCTAAAGTACAATCACACAGAGCAACTATTTCCACATCTGTGGTGGACAATGTCACCGACTGTTTCTTACTTCTCCAGAGTACCAGAGCATCGTGAACAAATATACAATAACCACTAATTGATTGGCGAGAAATTGGACAGTTAGCCCAATCAGCATCTACATAAGACTTAATGACATCAGAATCAGGGGAAAAACGGTAGACGAGTTCATAATCTCGAGTAGTAACTAAATACTTCAACACTCGTAGCAAATGAGAATACACAACATTATCAGCATTAGATTGAAACTGACCAAAATAACTTACAGCGTAACATATGTCGGGTCTAGTACCCAAAATGACATACATTAAGCATCCGAGTAACTCTTTATATTTTGTTATTAAACTTTCTGAATTTACTTTATTTTCGTCTATTTTCAAATATAATTTTTCTTCTATCGTGGTATAAACTGGGTTACAATCTTTTACTTTAAACTTTTCTATTATTTTATCTATTAATTGTTTTTGATGTAATTTTAATACTTTTTCTTCTTTATTATAATCTATTTGCAACCCTAAATAAGATTTTATGATGCCCAAATCGTGGGTCTTAAAGTTGGTGTTCAATTGACTTTTCAACTCATTAATTAATTCGATATTTTTTCCACATATTAACATGTCATCGACATAAACCAAAATGTACACCAAACCTTTTTCATTTTTCTATAGTAGAGGCATTCATCATGCTTACTATTCTTGTATCCTAAGGAGATGACGAAATTTCTCCATTTCTCATACCAAGTCTTAGGGGCTTGTTTGAGACCATATAACGATTTATTTAATTTCAAAACTTTATTTTTACGGTTTACTTTATCATAAATACCATCTGGGATCTCCAGATATACATCATCATGGAGTATCCCATTCAAGAACGCATTCTTTATATCAATTTGTGAAATATTATACCCTCTTTGATTACACATTACTAAAAGAGTTCTCAGTGTACTCATTTTTGCCACTGGAGCATACAACTCCTTAAAATCAAAACTTTTGTCGACTTTGAAACCTCGAGCAACCAATCTGGCTTTATATAACTTAATCCAGACAAAATTGGCTTCGTATTAATGGGACGATCAACTAAGTCCAAAGTGTTGTTTGCATGAAGTGCTTCCAACTCTTTGGAAATGGTTATCTCCCACTCACTTTTATCTAACAACAACTTGGTCTCTTCAAAGTTAGAAGGAAACTCATTAAACTCATTATATGTGTAGTGACATGTGTCATCTACTTCGGGTTTATCAATTACTATATTTTCTATATCATCTAAATTTACGTTATTAGGGACCTTTACGTTAACATCCGAGTTTCTATTTTACGTTACTGGAGGCACTTGGCGAAGAGACGTTTTCCTTATTATCGACATTACTTTTAACAAACCTACTTTCATCAAACGTCACATCTCTCGCAATTATCAATTCATCGTTGTTGTTATTCAACAAACGATAGCCTTCTGGGTTGTAGCCAACAAACACCAGAGGTACACTTTTACTTAGAAATTTATCCTTCCTTTTCTCTTTTGGGATCAAGGCATAACCACAACAACCAAAAACTTTTACGTCAATTAAATTTATATCATTACCATACCATGTTTTCACTGGTTGCTCGTTTTTACAGTTGACTGTTCTATTGTACAAATACGTGGCACATAGTACAGCTTCAGACCAATAACATGCTATAAAGATGTCAAAAACAACCCTTTTAGAAAAGAATGGATGAAAGCTATTGAGGATGAATTTATTTCCCTTTCCCTGGGAGAAATGGACGTTTGGGAAGAAATAGATTACAATAAATTATTAAAAACCATAAACACAAGATGGGTTTTTGTAACAAAACCAAATGATGAAGGATACCATCAACTAAAAGCAAGATTAGTTGCTAGGGGTTTCAAGGACAGAACCAAATATGAATTAGGACAAGTATTCGCCCCTGTTATTCCAATTTGGTTAGTAAGATGGTTTCTATCAATAGTTAACAAATATGATTTAGAAATGGTTCAATATGATGTGAAAACGGCGTATCTAAATTCCCCCGCTATAGTTCCTATATATTTAAAACCCTCGGAAGGTTTACTAATGGAAATTAATAAATTATTGAAACTTAAAAAATCTATTTATGGCCTAAAAACATCGTTCAAATCATGGTATAATTTAATAAACGAATATATTTTAAAAATGAACTTTGAAAGATCTAAAACAGACAAATGCTTATATTTTAAAAAATTAAATGAAAAAATAATTCTCATGATTACATATGTTGACGACATATTAATAGCATCAAACACCCCGGAATGGATTAAAAATGTAAATGAATCCTTTCAAAAAAGATTTACAATGAAAATAATTAATAACCCGAGATTTTATTTAGGATTTGAAATAATAAGAGATAGAAAGGAAAATACAATAACTTTAATACAGTCAAGATATATAGAAAAAATATTAAAAAAATATATTGAAAATGAATCAAATTTCATAAATACACCCATAGAAACATCTTTAAAAATTGAAGAAGATGAAAACTGCACAGACGATACAGAATATTGTTCAATGATTGGAGCCCTGTTATATCTAGCTAGAATAACAAGACCCGATATTTCGTTTGCTGTAAATTTTTTCTCAAGATTCCAAACAAAATCAAACTCTAAGTTAAAAAATCATGTAAGACAAATATTTAAATATGTGAACACAACAAAAGAATTTTCGATTAAATTCACATCAGATAGTAAAGGCATACACTCTTTTGTAGATGCATCTTATGCCCCAGATGTAAAAGATCATGAAATTAAAATATCAAATTTAAACTTAGGAAAATCTATATCAGGATTTCTAATATACTTAAATGGGGATTTGATTAATTGGAATGTAAGAAGACAAACGATCGTGGCTACAAGCTCAACTGCTGCTGAAATAATCGCAGTATTTGATGCCTTAGACGATATACAAGTCACCTTCCTATTACAAAAAGAAATATTCCAACAAAATGACCCAGTAAGAATCTTTGAAGATAATATATCAGCCCTTAGAATAATTTCGGGAGGAGCTCAAAAACGAGCAAGAGCTTTAATGATAAAATGTTATGCCATTACACAATCTGTAGAGGATAAAGAAATCGAATTCAAAACTGTTGGTACAAATTCACAATTAGTAGACATGCTAACAGAAAGTCTTGATAAACAAAAATTCAGAAACTTAGTCGATAAAATATTAACAACATCAAATCTCTCACAATAAAATTTCTTGAATTCATAATAATTATATGGAAAAATCATTTATTTCAAAAGGGGAAGGAATATAAATATTCGAAGCTAAATAATAAATCAATTCACAAATCGCCTAATATAATAATCTTGTTTTTTGCAGCATGGTACCTGAAAATATAATGTTCGAGAAAAGAAAAGTAAAAATCACATGTTTAAACGAAATTAATAATATATTATATTCTTTAGGCCAGAAAAATACTTGTTGAAACAAAATTTATTTCTTGTAGGTATTCATTGTCATCTCTGCAAATTCAATGTTCGAACGAACAGAGATTTGAATACAAATCATCGACATGATTTCACACGTTTGGTTGATATTAGTTTATCACATTTTGGAACACCCTTATTCAACAAGTATTAAACAAATTTGAAAAAAACTTTTCTCGAACAGCATGAAAGATCGAAAAATACCCGATTCGAAATTCATTACCGCAATATAATATGTCGATAAATAACTTCGAAAATACATCAAAATATATGTTACAATCTAGTCATTATTCATCATTTATTTAATTTTATGTAATTTATTTTATTATATTTTTATTTTGTTTGGGAAATAAACATAAATATACAATAATATAGTAATTCAAAATTAATTTATTTATAATATTCGTTCTCGCGACAAATCCTGTTTGCTCGTTTTGTTGGACTTTGGGGGGATGTTGTTCTGCACTCCATCTACACTCGCTCACTAACACTTGACGCAACTACTTTCAGTAACACGTACTAACACTATTCAGGTTGTCCGAACAAACATGACTTTTTTCATTCGTTCACCCCAGAACGCTGAAACTCATTTCCCACTCAAACTTTTAACTCATAATGGAGGAAGATCCCTCATCTTCCTCAAACTTGTAAATCGTACTTTAGATCATTGCATTACAGTATCTCTAACTAACTTGTTTCTTTCCTTGGATTTCAACCTCACTTCAAACTGATTCATGATTGGCTCATATCATTTAAATCAACTGATTTATTATATGATATTATGATCAACTCATATTCATAAATTCATGCTAGAACTATTGGTTAATTGTTTGACTCACTCATTAACTGCTAGTTACTTCAACGACAGTTCGATCAACGGATCAAGTAAAGTGGACTGATGAGTAGAGATGTGTCAGTTGACCGAGAACTAATTCATTTGAACTAATCTTTTGAAAGACCTAAATGAACGAGACCGAAAGATGAGGATGAACTAGTTCATTTTGAAGTAAAAGATATTATCAAATCAAAGTTATATTGTATAGACCTACAAGCTCGTTCACTCTTATACGTCACAGCATTGTTGTTAATCACAGGATGAGTGGAATTTCTTATCAATCAACAAAAAACAAAACGAAATAGTAAGCGTTTTTGGGGAATGAAAGCGCTTTCTATGTCTGAAAGTAACTACGTATAGAAAATTTATACGAATTGCTCTCCATATGAAATAATACATACTCAAAGGTTTGATTCATGCAGCTCATTTCGTTCATTTTGAACTAGTTCACAGAACTAGTTTATTCAAAAGACCGAGACCTGTTGAACTAAATCCCCCAAATGAACTAAAACGCACATCTTTACTGATAAGAACTGAGAACTATCAAAAAAGAAAGAACTAATGAACTAGTTCATTTAGAAGTGAACTAAATGATCGATTAGTTCACTTCTATGATTCGTTCAAAAGAACTAACTCTTGAACGAACTATCCATTACTAATAACGAACAACGTCATTCGGCTAATGGCGACGAACGTGAGTACAACCGCGTTCTTATTATTATCGATCTCACTACAGTTTTGTATTAACAAATAATTTAATTTGAAGATAGGCAGAAGTAAAAATGTTAGTGAGTTAAGTGCATAGATAACGTACTACTTAATATTTGCGTAATTGGTTTATAATAGGGTTATGCGAGTATCTCATCAGCAGTCGACTTCAATGTACCCACGCACTCGCCCATTCGTTTGACATTAATTTGTCGATGTTAATATTCCTTACCATGAACCCGTTGGTAGTGTTATTTGTTGACCATTCGCGGTGAGATTTTTCTTCATTTTCCTCGTAGTATTTCACTCCCAATCTTGAATATTTATCGTCCGCCTTATTTCTTCATAAACATGGAACCGAATGGAAATGCTGAAGTTTCCGACTGCAGAAAGATTGCTTTAATTACCGGCATTACTGGGCAGGTAAAAAACAAATTCAACAGTTTTTAGTCTGTTGCTAATTTTATGTAACAATCCTTCTATTTTGATTGTTTAGGACGGATCTTACCTGGCGGAGTTGTTATTGAGTAAGGGCTACTATGTACATGGTATCATCAGACGTGCTAGTTCATTCAATACGGGCAGAATAGAGCATTTATATTCCAATCCATACGCCCACCAAGGAGGAAGAATGAAATTGCATTATGGAGATTTGACTGACAGCAGTAGTTTGGTCAGAATTATTTGTGAAGTAAGACCATCGGAAATTTATAACTTAGCCGCACAAAGCCACGTTAAGGTGAGGATAACGTAGAAGTTTTTTCCATTATTTTACGATTGGTACTTGCTAAAAATATAGCAGTTTTTATATTTGACAGTTATATTTCAGCTTGAAAAATTCATCAATAAATTAGTCATATTCTTCCAAATTCCAGCTGATTATTATAGTATATTTGAGAATATTTATTACAATTTACAAAACTGTTGATCAGTTATATCGAAGCCTTTTCGATGTTCTCTTTTTGGAGACGCTTTTAAATATTCCATCTTGTTCAAAGTTTCAGGAAGGTATTTATTTAAAAAAAATTTTTAATTTACAGGTGTCTTTTGAACTAAGCGAGTACACTGCTGAAGTTGATGGAGTGGGTACTCTTCGTTTGTTAGACGCCATTCGAACTAGTGGTCTAGCACACTCCATTAAATTTTATCAAGCATCGACTTCCGAATTGTATGGTAAAGTCGTGGAAACACCGCAATCTGAAACCACACCATTTTGTCCGCAGTCTCCTTATGGTAGGTGTTTGATTTTTAAAATTATGGCACATAAAATACCAAATTTCAAGTCTGTTCATTTGGTAATTACAGCTGTAGCCAAATTATATGCATTTTGGATAACCAACAACTATAGAGATGCTTATAACATATTCGCTTGTAATGGTATTCTGTTTAACCATGAAAGTCCAAGGCGAGGTGAAAATTTCGTCACTAGGAAGATAACCAGGTCAGTTGCGAAAATAACACTTGGTCTACTGGATTCTTTCGAGCTGGGAAATTTGGATTCAAAAAGAGATTGGGGCCATGCAAGAGATTATGTGGAGGTATTCTCTGTATTTTATAATTGAAATCTATTTCTTAATTAACTTTTTTCAAATGCGAATGTTTAAATAGGCAATGTGGTTAATGTTGCAACAAGAGAAATCCGAGAATTTTGTTATTGCCACAAACGAAATGCACAGCGTTAGGGAGTTTGTGGAACTAGCTTTTTCGTTTGTAGACAAACCCATTCGATGGGAAGGATCTGGTTTACACGAAGTTGGAATAGAAGTCGAGACAGATGTCGTTAGAGTTCGAGTCAATGAAAAATATTTTCGACCCACAGAAGTTGTAAGTAATATGTTCCACTAACTTGAATTTTGATATTAATTTTAAGAGTGCTCATGCCATATAAGTATTTTTCAATCAAAATTCAATTAGGAACTAAGCTCTGGGCTTTATGGCACGATGAAAAAATTCTGAGATACTTGAAAGAATTACTAAGAATGAAATTCATGTAAAAAAAAATGAGTATTTATTAAGAAACACTTGAGTTTTTGTATTTTTTTTACCAAGACATCTTGTGAATTTTATTCTAGCCCAAGATCGGTATCTGTCCCCCCAGGAATTTGTCACACTGATGGGTAACAAGATAATTTGTCAAGAAAAATGTCTTAAAGAATACATCTAAGAAAATTAATGAAACAGAGATGACTTGTTGAATTATTTTTAACCTATTTTTCGAATTTTCCTTCTTCGTGGGTAATTTTTTTCGAGTCTTCTTTTAAAACATGATAGCTTTGTTTTATTCGCCTAAAAAAGACACCGGGTTTACACCAAGGGAGATCATTATGCCACATTTGGGCAAAAAAAAAAAAAAAGGATTTACGTTATCGATGTTATTGCACTACAGTACTTGTTTCATTACAAAATAATAGAAGAACTAAATTACAGCCTTCAAATAATCAATTTACTTTAATCAATAAACTACGAATAAAAAACAGACGATGAAGTTGTGATGAAAACGAAACTTTGCATTTATTCTTTTCGGCTATTCAATTGGTGTATTATTCTCGCAAGCGTTAAAGAGCTCTCCTTGGTGTCCACTCGGTGTCAACACTGCGTTGAAAATAAAACAAACACAATGTTGTTTTCTTCATCAAATTACTCAACATTTATAAAGATAGGTACGGTACTGTACTCACAAAGTATTTGCTGTTGATATAAGCTTAGAAACTAATTTCGTACATGTAGATATAAATTTGCGAAGTTATGACTTGTTAAAACATTATTCAGAATGTCCATGTTGTTATTCCCTGATATTTTGAATATTTCTCTATATTGGAAATAAAATTGATGTCAGTTTTTTGTTTTAGGATTTGCTCTTGGGTGATGCGAGAAAAGCCAAAGAAAAATTGGGGTGGGAACCGAAAGTTCGATTTCAGGTAAGTGATATTGCAAATATTAATCCAATTTCAAACTAACAGTGACCTAGCCAGTTTTTTTGGAGAGTACTGAAAGAAAATAGTTATTCGTAATACAAGTGCGAAAAGTAGGTGATTATGATATTAGTGTGATTTTTGCAATATGAGCCAAAAGCAAGTGTTGCAAATCATTCGAGTATCAATCACCTACTTCGAATATCAATTGCCTTCTTCGCATGCCTGTTACACACTTTTTTTTGCAACACAAAAAAAATTATGAAAAAAAAATTTTTTTTGGAATTGAATAATAATTAATAATTTTACTTTTCTAAACCAAGAAATGCCACACCCATTACCAAACCCCATCTTTCTCACCCTCCCCAAAAATGTAACAAAAAAATTTATTTTTCTAGAATCTTATGAAAGTTTAAAAAAAAAGAAAAATTGCCCTCCTTCACCCCCAAAAAGAAGTTACAGGAAAGAAATCAGTTTTACTTGAATCTTTATGTATAAAATATTTATAGGTGGTTATTTGTGCATCTGTGTCTTCAATTATTTAGTAGCAGATACTTAGTAGCCCTCTCATCAATGTTAACTAAACGTGCCATCATTCTAAAACCCAAAAATGGATCGATGTTTTCTGAGCATGGACGGTAGGTCTTTTCTCATCTGTTTTCAATCTTTTTATCCTATGAATTTTAAGCTATCTAAATACGTTGTTATGAATCCAATAAAATAGAGTGAAACTCATATCCATTTTTCAGTTATATTGGTTTAAAATTAAATATGACAAACTACTCCACAAAAAGTTGAGCCATGCAAGAAAGTGAAAGGGCGGTGTGAGAAAGTTAGTTTACATGGGCGCTTGCATGAAATCATATTTTTTCTCATTGTATTTGAATATTATACTTTACCTTCCACGAAGAGGTATATGAGATGATCTAGTCAAGTCCCATATTAGAAGGTAATTGCGTGTCTGAGTCCGCAATAATTTGCAGAAGTACTCAACTAACGAGATTTTGAGGAAACGGATGTTGCAGCGCAAGTCTTTATTCTGCTAGCGCGGTGAAGTGTGTGAGTTGCTAGATTACGCACAATGGCATATTGCCTCGCCATAACCGCTACATGAACGTTTGATTCATATAGCTTTCCCTATGCGCGTTGTAATTATATAGGAATACAAGCCCCAAAACACTCCTCCACACCTTTGGCTTGTGTTGGCCGTGGATTTTTGCTGGAATACCTAGATTACACTGTAGAATTTGTTGTTTTGGCAGAAGGAAAGAATATTGTTTTCATGTTTGCGTGTGGTTGTGTGGGTAGTGGCACATGGACTGCTAATTTCAAAAAATGAATTTCTCTGCTGTAATGTTAACTCGAATTATGTTCCTTTACGTTTATTATATTAACGACGCGGGAGTTAATGAATTCAGCGAATTAAATTCGTTGACATTTTTTTGTTAAATATTTGCGTGGATGTCTGCTTGTGTCTGTTGACGTAGGCTGAGCCAACGTAATCAGGGGCAATCCCTACAGCACTCACTCTAATTTTTGCATTGCGAAAATGAGAATTTGCGCAACTGTGGGGGAATTATTTGATATACTAATCCTTATTAGTGTATTTTCCTTAACTATTGCATTCAGTGCAACGGTGGGACCTGTGGAAAAGCGTTGATCCTGAGTTTTAAATCACAAATACAGGGTGTCTGGTTTTCGTTTGGCAAGCCGGCAGGTACGTATAGTACTCGAAAAAAGAAAAACAAAAGTCCTGTATGAAAAGTTGCCTACTCAAAAATTGAAGGTGCTACGTAGTTTTAAAGATTACAAAAAAGCACAATTTTCAAGCTGATGTACAAGACACTGTAATTGATGGAATCAATAATGTAACTAGTGGGGCTGGTAGTACTGGCTTTGACAAAACAAAAATCTCCTTACCATATATTTCCTATTCTCAAAATTGAGGGCGCTAGAAAATGCTAAACTTTGGGAAAATTGAAATTTTCACAAAATCACAAAAAAGGCCTATTTTTAATCTACCATTAGAAGAGAAAATAACAATTTTGGAGGGATTCCAACTAAATGAATTTTTTGTAGGTATCTAGAGGAACAAAAAAGTATATCACCATCTTCTCTCAATTCTGAGTATTTAAAAAGTTATCCTGCGTTGAGTAAAGTTCAAATTCAGAGTTTATTGTGTTTTTAAGCTATGTTCATCTGAAGACATAAAAATTCAACTATAAATTTTTTGAAACAACGTAGTCTACTAGTACTCAATGAGATAAGAAAAAAAAGCTCTATGAACATACCACTTATTTTCAAAATTGAAAAAGATACATCGCTCCAAAATTTGGAGTCCCAAACTTAAAAAAAATTTTAAAAAATTTTGAACTTCAAAAATTCTGCAAACATGTTGAAACATTGCCGTATAATAGGAAATTATGCCAGACATGCAATTTTTTGACAGTAATGAATGAAAAGTTGCATACTTGCAAATTGAAGGGGAAAAACTCCTGGCAATTAGTTTTTCATATTTTCTCTGGCTAATTTCAATTTTTGGAAAAAATCATATCAAATTGTTTATGTAGAAAATTTTATGCTGATGAGTTTTGTATTCTTGTACTTTTTTCTAGAAATCCAAATTAAATGAGAAAAATGAGAAAAATAATGATACCATATCTTCAAAAATCTGTTTTTTGAATTTTTCGTGTTCAGTTTTGATTTCTAGAAAAAAATACAAGAATACAAAATTGATCAACATAAAATTTTCTATAAAAAAAGTTACACATATTTTTTTCTTAAAATTGAAACGAACCAAGAAGACATTAAAAATTAATTTTGAGAGGTTTTCAACTATTCTTTTTACCTATTTTTCTTGCTTACTTTCAATTTTTGAAGCAAATTACAAGACTTCATAATTGTATGTCATGAAATATTCTATCAAATTAGTACTTGCATTTATTTTTCCGATGCCCTACTGTTGTTTAAAAGCAGAAGATAAACAAAATACTTTTTTAAATGTGATATCTAAAGTTAGAGGTAAAAAATGGCCTTACCACCCCTCTTCAGCCAGAATGTGACGATAAAAGCCTAGTACTCAAATGAGATCTTTTTTTTAAACTAGGGTTTCTTGGTTCTCAAATTTTTCCAGGTTTTTCGAGAACTGAGGAATGTAGCTTTTGAAATAACAACACATAGATGAATCATTTATTGCATTTATTTATTTTGTGCCAGCAGTAACAATACTACAGAGATTTTCAAACTTATTTATTTTTTTCAAATATCTATTGTACAAATACATCTAAAATTTTGCGAGCAGTAACAATATTACAAAAGATTTTCAAACTGCCTTCCTTGTTCTTCAAAACACGTACGAGCTCTATGTACCACACTACGAACAGCACTTCGAATTATTTCAGGTTGCAATTTTACATCAAAAGCAACCTGTATGCGTTCTACGAGTTCTTCTCAATTTTTTGGCAGATTTATCCCTTTGTAAACTAACCGTTTAATTTCTCCCCATAGAAAGAAATCGAGTGGAGTTAGGTCGGGTGACCTAGGTGGCCATTTTATAGGACCTAACCGACCCAACCATCGTTGTGGAAATTTTTTGTTTAAAAATTCTGTTACAATCTTCGCCAAATGAGCAGGACATCCATCTTGCTGAAAATAGATGGTGTTTCTTTGTGCAAGTTTCACATCTTCCACAAATTCGTTGAGGTGTGTGTCTAGAAATTCAACATAATAGGCGCTATTTGAACGAGGTGGTAGAACGTATGGTCCAAGCAATGACGAGCCTATCACTCCAGCTTATACATTGACTGACATCTGCCATTGAAATGATCTTGGATGTGTAGCATAGGGGTTTGACTTCGCCCAATTGTGATAATTACGACATTTTAATACAGTCTCCCTCTGAAACTGTGATTTGTCCGTGAAAATGATTTTTTCAACTACGTCGACATGGTCCATGATCCACTGGGAAAATTCCATTCTCTGTCTGTAGTCTCGAGCTTCTAAACTTTGGACTGGAGTCGCATAGAATGCTCGCAATCCAGCAGATCGTATCGCAGAATGAATTTTCCATCTGGTAATTCCAGTTTCTCTTGCAATGGCAAGTTTAAAATTTTTAAAATTTTTTTTAAGTTTGGGACTCCGAATTTTGGAGCGATGTATCTTTTTCAATTTTGAAAATAAGTGGTATGTTCATAGAGCTTTTTTTTCTTATCTCATTGAGTACTAGTAGACTACGTTGTTTCAAAAAATTTATAGTTGAATTTTTATGTCTTCATATGAACATAGCTTAAAAACACAATAAACTCTGAATTTGAACTTTACTCAACGCAGGATGACTTTTTAAATACTTAGAATTGAGAGAAGATGGTGATATACTTTTTTGTTCCTCTAGATACCTACAAAAAATTCACTTAGTTGGAATCCCTCCAAAATTGTTATTTACTCTTCTAATGGTAGGGTAAAAATAGGCCTTTTTTGTGATTTTGTGAAAATTTCAATTTTCCCAAAGTTTAGCATTTTCTAGCACCCTCAATTTTGAGAATAGGAAATATATGGTAAGGAGATTTTTGCTTCGTCAAAGCCATTATTACCAGCCCCACTAGTTACATTATTGATTCCATCAATTACAGTGTCTTGTACATCAGCTTGAAAATTGTGCTTTTTTGTAATCTTTAAAACTCCGTAGCCCCTTCAATTTTTGAGTAGGCAACTTTTCATACAGGACTTTTGTTTTTCTTTTTTCGAGTACTATACGTACCTGCTGGCTTGCCAAATGAAAACCAGACACCCTGTATACAAGTCCCTCAAATTTTTCTTTACACATTATTTATATTTATATGGATATATATTATAAATTTCCACTTTTAGCTCATTGTGGCATTTTTTGAGGGTCTGTTGAATCTTCGGTGTTTGACCTATGGCAATGAAACTTGGGTTAGTATTAGAAGCCACATTCGTGTTAAAATTTCTGAAATTCATCTGCTAGTTTTAGAAGGAGGAGTTCTCAAAGTTTTGCAAACCCACTTGTTGTCATCATGATAACTCCCATAAATTCAAACATTTTGGCTTGAAATTGTTATGGAAGTTGGAGACTATTAGGGACTGGTTTTGTATTGAATCTGAGTAAAATCAATCGAATGTTTTTCAAATGATAGCCATTATCAAATTTTTCACTTTCGGAAAATATGACACCGTGGTTGATTGGTTGATGTGTAAAAGAAATATTTCCCTTTTTTTTTGGCTAGGGCAGCATTTATATTTTTGTACTAATTTCTATGGGCAACTTTACAGGCGCAGTACTTGTCCCAGCTGTTCCATTCTCTATGTTGGGATGTCAGACATTGTTTGGGGTATCGAATTTAATTGAAAATATAATTGTTGGAATAATGATAAACTATGATGAACAAAGTAGTTCAACGAAGGAAGCAAGAAAATTGAACAAGGTATGAGGTAAATTAGACACAAAAGTCATGGAAATTATTTACGCAGTCAATAAGAGTACAAAAGTGTATGATGGGTCAGTTTTGGTCTCATCTAATCTGCCATTTTGCTTTTGTGGATGGGAGCATTATGTTAAGACGAGTAAAATGATACCAAACTTGATGTATTTTGGTCTATTTGTAGATGAGAAATTGTCATATTAAGATTTTTATTTTTATTAAGCACAGAATTATTTTTTGGTCTTTAATATAATTTTGGCGTTTGTTGATTTATTTTGATGAATTAATCAGTTTTTATTTTGGGCACAATTATTTGTTTGGTTTTGAATATAATTTTGGCCAACTCGATTGATATTTTGAGGAGTCAATCAAGTACAGATGATAAATTGATTTTTTTTCAGTAGTTTTGAATCTTCTAAGTATTTGATTATGGTTTTGTGATTTTTGAATGCAACATTTAGTCTCGAGTCTTTTTGGAAAAATGTTTCTCTTTTTAAATCTCCCTTCACGCTACATGAGCAGATTCTTAAGTAGAATTCTTGTTTTTGAATTTGAAACTACTCGTAGGCCTACCTCTTTTTCTAAGGATTATGGACTCATCAGGATCATATTTTGGTTTCAGAATCTTGTCATCAATTTTGACAGACTTTTTTAATTTTTTTTTTGTTTTAGATATCTGGGTAACCTGTCTTAACACTTGTGAATTAGTTTCAGAATTTGTTGAATATTTTCATGTTGTGATTTTTGTTTTGTATCACTATCTACCTGTTTAGTTTCAACTAATTCATTGTTTATTATTATCTTGTGATATAACCAGGTATAAGCTGGCTTATAGCTTTTTAAGTGCACCTCTCAACCTATCATCTCACACCCATATATGAGTTGTGTGGCCAAATGCTTTAATGCATAGACCTTAGGATGGCCATGTTGAGCTGCCTGACTTAGAATGTTATTTGCATCAATTATAATATTTTTCCCCATAAGTTTTGGGCTAACATCTTTGGATGTGGTGAAAAAGTCACCAGGTAGGTCTAGCTCTCTGCCAAGTGTGAGTTATGTAGCAGAAAATCCAGTTTAGACTGTAAAGCTGATTGTAGATCTAGTAAGATAGTAGGTAGAATATCTACGCATCTTTTAATGTTTTCAGTCATATCGAAGACTTCTAGAGCTCTGTGCCACCTTTCAATGGCACCATTTCCTTGAGTGTGGTAGACTAGATTTATCATAATCAACAGGTATTTGTTCCCAAATTGATGTGTAACGCCTTATTTTTAAATTTCTTGTGTGGCAACTTAATGTGATTTCCAACCTTTGACTGTTGGCAGTTCAGATATTTTCTTGCCCATTGATTGCAGTCAGCTTTCACTTGTGGCCAAACAAACCTTTATGGTACTAGGTTAGCAATACTATTTGTTCCGGTGTGTGATAACTTGTACACAATGTCAAACACCATTTTACAATACTGTTTCAGCTGGATTGGCTTATTCTTGCCCATAATGATGTCAAAAGTAATCAGAACATCAGTTCCAGTAATTGATCTTTGCTGCAGCTTCAAGTTTGTTTGCTCATTGAACCAGTATTCATTAAGCTCCAAATCCATAAGTTGATCTTTAGTAATGTCGACATAAAGAAGCAATGTGTGGGTAGAGACAGCTTTTGTTCAACTTACACAATTGGCAAGGATGTTAAGTTCCTCTTTTACATAAATAATGTTTGTTATGAATTAACTTATGAAGTCAAGTTGCCTCAACCACCTTGGAAAGGAGGAATCAGTTTTGTGTAAAAACACGTTTGGTTGGAAGGTGATTGGTATAAATAAGGAATAATTGACTCTCTACATAGTGTCTGAAGTGCTTTATAGCAGTGTAGACCACCAGTAGACTCTATAATTACTGTAGTTTTTCTTAACTTTAGAAAGTTTTTGTGAAAAGAACATGAATGTTTGACTCAGGTCAACTTTCATTTGGTACTAAATTTCACCAATCATCAAACTAAAAACAGCTTGACATGCATAATGCAGATGGTCATCTGGGTGAGCCAATAATGTTGCATTTGATAGCAGTTTTCTTACACTTTCAAAGGCTTTGTTTGCCTCAGTATCCAACACAAATGGATTACTTTTTCTGCAGCTGGATTGGGCATTCATCATCTGTAGCAATTTGTCACTCCTTAAAATTGTCGCATGTTGGCAACAATGATAGGTTTCTGGGATTCTAAGATTGACTACACTCTAGTCTTCATTGGAGAAATACTGTCAGTTGAGATTTTATACCCGAGAAAGTCAATGGCTCTTTATGCTTATTCACTCTCAGTTGGATTGACTGTGAGGCTGGTAGCTTGTATACTTTGTTGGAACAGGGTAACAATGTTAATTTTGGCATCTAAAGTAGGATAGTCCTCAACTATTCTGCATTTGCCACTTCCCTTTTTCATCATGTTTAAGAAATTTTGGAAGGTTTTACCATACCTTCTTTTCATCATCTGATTATGAAGTTCTCTGGCCTCTGCAAGATGATCAGGAGGAAGTCTTCTGGTTGTGACAATACAAGGTTGGCCTTTAGTTTCCACAATGTGAACTATGTCATCCCTATACAGAGCATCTCATTTGTAATATGGCTGGTTAATTCTAGGGAAATTGGAAAAATTTTCATTACTTTTTCGGCAGTTCTGCTACAGTTATCAATCACTTCATCAAGTCTGTACATTAGCAATTCGCCTTCCATACATGAACCTGTTGTTGAGTGAATTATTCTGAAGTTTTTTAGATTTACTAACAAATCAGTGTGTTAAAAAAAATTAGCATTATTATGTATGTATGTATGTATGTATGTATGTATGTATGTATGTATGTATGTATGTATGTATGTATGTATGTATGTATGTATGTATGTATGTATGTATGTATGTATGTATGTATGTATGTATGTATGTAGTATGTATGTATGTATGTATGTATGTATGTATGTATGTATGTATGTATGTATGTATGTATGTATGTATGTATGTATGTATGTATGTATGTATGTATGTATGTATGTATGTATGTATGTATGTATGTATGTATGTATGTATGTATGTATGTATGTATGTATGTATGTATGTATGTATGTATGTATGTGTTGTATGTATGTATGTATGTATGTATGTATGTAGTTGTATGTATGTATGTATTGTATGTATGTATGTATGTATGTATGTCTGTATGTATGTATGTCTGTATGTAGTCTGTATGTCTGATGTATGTATGTAGTTGTATGTATGTATGTATGTCTGTGTTTTCTGTATGTCCTGATATGTCTGTTATCGTATGTATGTTGTCTGTATGTATGTATGTCTGTATGTATGTCTGTATGTATGTCTGTATTATGTCTGTATGTCTGTTGTCTGTCTGTATGTATGTATGTCTGTCTGTATGTCTGTCTGTATGTCTGTATGTCTGTCTGTCTGTCTGTCGTCTGTCTGTCTGTCTGTCTGTCGTATGTCTGTCGTATGTCTGATGTATGTGTCTGTCTGTATGTATGTGTATGTCTGTCTGTCTGTCTGTCTGTATGTTCTGTCTGTCTGTCTGTCTGTCTGTATGTCTGTATGTCTGTCTTCTGTCCTGTCGGTATCCTTTGACTCTCGCTCTTTTCCTATTCATAACGCCTGCCGCCCCGTCTTCACTTTTTTCTCCCTCCCTTGACTCTGAAAAATGGATCACACAACCAGTTGATGCTGCTGTTGGATTTGAGATTAGATCCCAGTTTAACAGAAAACAAAATTGATAACAGTTTGCATGCAAAGAATATTAAAACATACCTGACTCTTTGTATGTGGTACCTGTTGGCCTGTAATAACTTTTTTTGTAAATTTTTTCTGTTTTTTCTCTTTTTTTTTGTCTTGTATTGTTCCTCCAGTTATTTTCGGAAATGAAGAAAGTCAAAGAAGTTGGCATCTGGAGGGATACTATTTTTTCTGTTAAATTCATTTACTATATTCAGTCAACAATTCAATTTACTGGATACTTAGCTGAATGTGAAAGAATTGGACTATTATTAATTTTTATTTATGCAGTCACTAAAGTGTATTAATATCATTTTGGATAATGTATTTATTGATGTCATTTCTATTAAGGTTTTAGCATTTAAGGTCATCTTGAGTTTAACCTATCATTTTTTTTTAAGTCATTAGGTAAATAATGATGTTTTTTATAAAGTCATCTTTGAAAATTTACTTATTAATTTCGACCTGTTATCAGCTCCTAATGGTGGGGGATGGTACTTTTCATTATGTAATTTTGATATGATGAGTCAGCACATTCTATTATGTTACATTTCTGGAGCTTTAATGGTTCTAAAACATGTAATTTTCAACCAGTAGTTAAGTAATTTGATACATACATTGAATATTATATTATATTGTAATATTCTGTAAAATTTGGTGGCACCAATCTTTTATCAGACTTGCTACTTGCTACTTCATAACTATCAACTTTCAGTCTTATTCCTTAGGTAGTTTTGTCAAATTTCTGGATAAACCATTTTTCCAGCAATTACATGTTTTACACAGAAGATCAAAACCGATAATATTATTAATTCATGCTTTCATATTCCGTTAAAATTTATTTATTTCTTATATGTAACCCTTTTTTGGGTAATGGTGTATAAAAGTTTGAAAAAGCGGTAAAATTATCATTGAATTTTAGAAAAATTAATTGTTTTATTTAGCTTAAATATTTTTTGGGGCGTTGTGAAGGAGAAATGTTGAGACCAGATGTAGTAATGGTTAAAAAAAGTAAAATTATTATGTAATTACTATTCAGTTCTACAACAGGTATCTATTTGATTTTTTTTTAAATTCAGTGAGGGTGATGAAAAACATAGTGTGTGACACCCGTTCAAAGTGGGTGATCGCTACTTTTCGCATTCGTATTACAAATAACTATTTCGGGTGAATATTACAAAAAATGCTTTTTCAACTGGAAAATGACATTTTTTCAAGGAGGGTAGATATTTTTTTGCCGGGACCTTGGCTCGGTCCGAAGGTCCCTATGTTACGCTGCTACTTACTTGGCTATCTTACTTTTTGATTCAAGGATCTTGTCAAAGATATGATGGAGGCAGATTTGAAATTAATGAGAACGAATCCTGAAGCTTGATGCTCTTGGTGATTTATAGAATGAAGAATTTGTACAGTGTTAATCACTGACCAAAGATGAAATTTCGTGAGTTAACTTTCGCTTCACATCGTGAAAACTTCTAAGATGAAGAAGTTAAAAATCAAGTTGTTTCATATTTTTAGGTGGGAGAAGTGCTTTTTATTTTATGTCAGATCATGATTCCTGTTTAATTTTATGCATACATTTACCAAACTTGTTTATTTGTGATGTATTATTCTAAGGTAAAATCTTCGGAACAAAGTTTTAATGTTTTTAAATTCAGACAGAAATATTTTTTTCAACTGCTTCTTCTGGAGAAAAAATAAATTATGTAACGTGAAATCAGAGCTGTAAAACAGTAAGATTCAATTTATTTGTTTTCATATTAATCAATTTTAAGAATTATTCAATTTTATGATGGGAGAGAAATTTATTATTTTGGAGCTGTAAAGCACAGCTTCACTTGCATTGTGTCTCCTTTTTTGTAGGCACAAATGAAACTTGATAAAAAAAAAGCAAATAGAGAGAGACAGAGAATCATATCCACTTCACCAAACAGCAGTTGTTGGATGATAAATGAAGCGAGGAGAAGTATTTTTTCAGTTCTATTTTCTACTCCTCTCCGTTGTGTTCAAGAAATGTTTGTCAGTTTTCTGTTTTCACCTTGGACTTTATTTTAGCACTGGATCAAGAAAGATTATTTCCAGTGAGACATGCTGGCAATAAATAGGCAACCAGAGCGTATCTTTTGACACACTTTGTTTACAGTCCAGTGGCAAGAGCTAACAATGAGTGTCCAATTGGTTTAAATTTTTTCTGTTTCTCACGTGAAGTCAGTGAGTAGAGTATATGCTAGCACATTACCAGTGGAGGTTACTTTTGGATGTAGGGGGCCTTGGCCAGGATATGACAATTTGTATGTCGGCGGTGGTAAGGTGATCTATTGGGGCTGAGGATTTTCCTATCATCACCCCCAAAGTGGCATACCATGGACCAGCCTCCTGCATCTGCTCGAAAGATCCTACCATTTATGTCACAAATAAACCACGTACTTCAAATGGTAATCGTAACTATAAAAATATGACTGAAAAACTTCGTCCAAAAAAAAAAAGGAAAAAAAATTCCGCGTGTGGGATCCGAATCATCAACCCACAGTTCAGTAGCACAGTTTACAGGAAGGTGCCACGGCAGAGTTGAAATTTCGTATTTTAAAAATAATTCACATATAAAAAACAGCCTCATTACTTTACTCCTGCTATCGGCGTTTTTTGCTTTGTGTTTATGTACACTATACTGTGAATTTAAGGGATGTGAAGGTATGGGTATACCAAACCTGCCATTTTGTTCCTTTTCTGTTTTTAAGTAGGTTTCTATTGAAAATCTACTTATTAATCTTGGTATTAGGGAACAACCTAGGGTTCGGGTAGGTACGTTTTTCGTTTCATAAATCAAGGAAAAGTTTGGCACTAATAACTCAAATTCATAATATAGGTATACATATATAAAATAATTTCTTGTTACCATGGTACAGGTCGAAATTTTTATCCAATAGGAATGAAATTTGGAAAGAATATTAGGACTAAGCACTTGACCTATTGATTTTATTACGGTATTTTCAGTATGGCTATTTGCATTTTTGTTCTGGGTATAAAATTTTTAATTTTTGACCAATAGCTACGAAATTCGAAAAAAATATTTACTACGATATATTATAATTTACTAAAAATTTTGGTTTGGATGGGCCATATGGTACTTCTGGTATAGCTATTTTCTTTTTTGTTTTGCCTATAAAAATTTTAATTTTCGATCTATAGTTACGGAATTCGGAACAAATATTCACTATGATATATTATAACTTGCTATAAATTTTAGTATAGATCGGTTTTATGGTACTTCCGGGATAGCTATTTTTGTTTTTGTTTTAGCTGTAAAATTATTAAATATTATAACTTGCCATAAATTTTGGTGTGGATCGGTCGCATGGTACTTCCGGTAACACTATTTTCTTTTTTATTTCGCCTATAAAATGCCTAATTTTAGATCAATAGGAGCGTAATTAATTCAGAACAAATATTTATTTCGATCTATTAATAACTTTTTAGTGACTACCTAATTTTACGTTTCAAAAATCTACTTTTTTTAACGGAGCTGCTGCTGCGTTAGAGTTTTTATGGTTTATGGGATCTTCTTGTTTCAAGAGTATAATTTCTGATTAAAAAAAAGATTAGCTGAACAAATAATCACCAGTTTTGCAAAAAAATGCAAATTTTTTCAGTTTTCAACGTATTTTTAGATGAAAATTTGTCATTTTTTATTGGAAGGAAAGTGGAACATCTGGTTGTCGAGACTTCTCGGACCACTGAATAAGATATGGATGTTTTGTGCTAAATTTACACATCTTAGACCATTTTTTCTTCAAATTGACTTGAGAACAAAATGGCTGGTTTGGTATGCCTATATTTTATGGTGCCCTAACTTCAGTTATGGTTCTAGGTGTGAGAGTTTCAAAGACTTGACAACTGAGAAAATTATTAACGATGAACAAACTGAACTATATTACCTCGAACACCATTGAAGATTTATACCACTAAAAGATTTAGTAACTCTTCAATTAAGAACAAAAATTCACGTATCAGTGATTTCTTTATTACAAAATGACACTAACAGCACAACAACAGCTGGAGATCAACTAAATTCACAATGATACTGTGATGGTCACAGAAATATATCAGACAAATTTCACAAATTATATAAAATCATAGTAAAATATGTGAGAACAATAAGTTTCATGATTAGTAAATGTTTCAAACACATTCAAAAAATTGAATAAAATACAAAATTACATTAATTTAAGTTCGTCACACAATTTTAAAAATGGAGACTTAGGCAAGCTCTTAGTGAACAATTCACGTAATTGTCGATCAGTTGGAATGTACATATGTATAAAAGCTTTATCGACATGTGAACAAATAAACGTATATTTTGTGTCAATATGTTTTGAATGATAAAAATTTAATTTTCCTGAAGTAATTAGACTACAACTTTGGTTGTTTTCAAATATTACAGACCTATTATTGTGGTTGAGCCAAAAGTCAGTTAGTAAGTTTTGAAATCATAGTCTTTCAGATGTTGTTTTGTTCAAGACAATAAGCTAACTCTTAGTTCTTGAGAGAGTAACAGTAAGTTGCTTCTTACTAGACCAGGAAACCATGGACCCATAAATCCAAACACAATTACCAAGTATAGATCTTCGTGTTGATGCACAATTTACCCAGTTGGCATCAGAAAACAATGCAATTACTTATTTATTATAATTTGTTTGTTGGTCACATGTTAGTTCTAAATCCTTTGTTGTTAACAAATATTTCATTACTCGTAATAAATATCTAAAAGGCACTACATATATTTATTTGATGAATATAATAATGTGGTATGCGAGGGGGGTCACAAACGGCCACCACTACTTCATCGTGTTGTTGGAGCTTTTGCTGTAGGGCATTCAGATCTAGTTCTGGCTGCGCACCATCCACATCCGGTTGCCTAATGATTCGTAGGGGAAATGGTTGATGTACCTCTACCTCTACTATCATCTGATTAGGGTTTAAACCAGATGGGACCACGGATTCTTGTTCCGGGACTAATGCATCTGAGTCTTCTGATTGAGTCAAATTAGGGTTTTTGGCTAAACAGCCTGGGTGTCTTCCTCGGGTGGTCGCTTTTCTTCTTCTGATTGGCATGGCTGTCTTATATTTTCCACAGATGTAATTAGAAGTAAAAGCTAACGAGGAAGGTTGTCTTGTTCCAGTAAAAATGCAAAAAACACTAAATTACAACAAAACCTTATTATTAAAGTAACTCGCGATCTATTTTCCTTCTATCCACAAACACTCATGCAGTGAAAGACGTGAGTTGAAGGGCCGATTGAGAGTTCACAATAAGTAATTTTGTTTTTTGAGGAAAATCACGTAGGTTAGGCTAGACCGGTTGCAGAGTGGAAATCCGCGGTTTCTACTGGTTTTTATAAATTTATTTTTAAAATAAAATTTACGTTTAGTGCGTCTTTATTTTTGAAATTGTTTTTTACCTAAGTGTGGTATACCAAGGGATAGACACACTTTTGTCAAATTTATGGTTCTCGAGCATGAACCGACGTGAGTGAGACGAGTATAAGTTAACTCAAGGTCATGTGAAAAAAGGACAAGTCCGAGGTTACAAGTTACAAATTTAAAGATTTTACTTTATTGTTCCACGGACAATTTAATTAAAAAATGCTCGTTTGGAGGAACATCAAAATTACATATAAAAAATGAAACAAGTAAATAGAAAGTATTTTTCAGGTATCACGTCAGACAGGAGTGAGCACTGTATCGACAAAATAGAGTTAAAAAATATGACCAAATGGTCCGTCAAAAAATAAAAAGATGTGTGATGACAATGTAAAACTTTACAAAATTCAAATATTTCTATGAAATTCTATTGAAAAGGCGGTGGGGAGTAAAAGCAGTGCAGTCAATAAAAATTCAGTTGTCTGGTACTGGTGTAAAAGTCCGTGGAATGAATTTGTGATTTATTATTATTATTATTACGTTAAAGGTGAAAAACGTCCTTGGAGATTGTATGAAAAGGGAAAATTATTAATATGATTTCCATTATCCAAGGTACAGATGTATTTTGAATTCGAACGGCTTTTAAAAGATACGTAAAATATTTTTTATTATTATTAACATGATCTATAAAAAAAGATCGTTCAAACACCATGGCACCCAGCCCTGAGCATGACTATAATTTTAAATGCCACCACTCAAGACCTTGGTGTCAATCTATGTTTGAATTTTATTATTAGAAATTTACATTACATTTTTCCCTAAGGTTATTTTGATTTCAGGGAGCCAACCTCAGTAGAGGGTGAAATTCAAGAAAAGACCAAGCTGAATGGGTTATTCAATTTTTTAAAACAGCCTTGGTTAAATTTGGAAAAGCCAGAAAAAAAAAGGACATGTTCGAGTCCCTGTTTGGGCGCCAGTTTTTCGTGTGCGATGGTTATTTATACACAGGATGATTTAGTATCAGGCCCATTTGTCATGAATAAACTCACGACCAAGGTGTTATTAAATAAAACAAATTTATTATTAGGGGACAAAAATCCTGGACAGCAATTGCTACAGACAAGTAGTTATGATGTATAACCTTGGAACCTGGAAAATGTGAACAAGTGGGAAAAAATATGTGGTATGCGAGGGGGGTCACAAACGGCCACCACTACCCGCAAGGCCAACCAATATTTTTATACTACCATTGACACAGCTCCAGGACTTTGGTAAAACCACCTACACTAGATGGTGGCCACAGAATTACCACCACCCAACCCAGAATAGCCTGCCAGGTGTCCGTGGACTCGAATTTAGACCATGTCAGGGGACAATTTTGTTATATCCCCATGCTGCGGCTATTCCCTACATCGTGGACAAAACAACACAGAAACCAGAGAACCAATAATTAAAAACTGTACGTACCTTTTTACCCCTTTGCCATAATAAAGTTAACACATCATATTCAAAAAGTTCAGTGTATTATACAAAAAGGAAAGATACACGGATATTTTATACCAGCAAAACATTTTAAATTTATTCACAACATGGAATATCGTCTAAAATTAATATGTATATATAACATTATTAGAAAACGCGTGTATAAAATTGAGCATCCAAAATAGAAGTGGTAAAAAGCAACTAGAAAAGAAAATTTGAAGCCCGGATTCAAAAGCAGTCCGTCCGTGGAAGTTAAGAGGGGATGAAAAAAAAAGGTAATAGTTATATTAACGGAGCGGCGGAGGTCAAGGTACCAATGGATGGGAAGTGGAGGGTTAAAAATACACGTAGATAAGGAGCAGAAATTCGTCCGTGGCAACAGTTTTTAGAAGGAAAGAAAAAGAGGGAATAATAGAGTGATGTGATGAGTATGATGGACGTGGTGGATGATAAGAAAAATATGGAAAGAGAAGAATGGTAATAGAAAGGAAAAATTATGAAATTATGAAATGAGTTGACGTGAAATAGGAAAAGAAAAGAGAACCGGTCCGCGGAAGTTTATATATATGTAGAAAAGGTTTCTGTTTGACGAAATTATGTTAGGGAAGCAAGATTGTACACGTAGCCTAACTTCTAGGCTACGAGAGAAGGAAAAAAGGTATAGGCTGTAAAATAAATCCGCGGACTATTTGATCACTGGGCGTTCAGAAAGGTGAAATTTATTTTATTTGTGAATTTTAATTTTAATTAGTACATAGCCGCATGCGTCAATAATTAAAATGATTAGACAAGGCAAGTAGAGCTTGAATAGTTGACAGTTTAACGATAGATGCATAAACTTCATTAAAATTAAAACCCTTCTGTTGTTGAAAGCCATGAGTGACTAATCATACTTCATACAAAATTTTATCAACTGAGTTTTTTTTCTTGGTCAACAACCATCTATATGTGATTGTTGGTTCAGTAATAGGATGTTTGACCACATTCCAAATATGATTAAAATTGAGAGCAACAATCTCATCTTCAATCGCTTTCTTCCAATTAACAGAATCATGAGAACTAAATGCCTCTTCAAATGTCAATGGATAATCACTTTTGATTGAATTAGCTATTTTGAAACATGAATTAACTATATCACCGAACGTAACATTACATGAGTTGATTGTGTTACCATCAACTTCGATATTGTCAATATTTGAGTCATCTACTTCCCTTAGAATTGGATATGATTCTTCATATTTTGATTTTTTCCAAGATATTTCATTAAATTCAACATCCCTACTTGAATAAATCGTACCTTTGGCCGCATCCAGAAGCTTATATCCTGCTTGCTCATATCCTACAAATTTTAATTTATTGCTTTTCTTTTTAAATTTATGCGAATTATGAAGGAACTTAGTTAAACATGAGAGCATCGCAGCCAAATATATTCAATTTGCTATAATTAAATTTCTCACAATGCCATCTTTCAAGCATAATGAAGTCTTTATTGGTTGGACATTGATTTATTATGTAGGCAGCCCTCTTTCATATGTTAATGTTCGTGCTCTTTCACATAGCATTCTATTCATTTGTTCAGCTTTCCCATTCTGTTGAGGACAATTTTATGTGGTAGGCTCAATATCTATTCTTTTCTCAAGCAATTGTTCTAAACAGAAAGTTCAGGTATTTGGTACCATAATTGCACCTTAACCACTTTACATTTCTGTTAAACATATTAGACAATAATTGTTTGCAATTCTGAAACCTATAAAGGACTTCTGTCTTATTGTTTAACTAGTAGATGCAACAGAAGTTTGAAAAATTATCAACAAAAGTAGCAAAGTATTTTTTATCATTATGTGATATGGGGTTTATCGTACCACAGATGTCCATGTAGATAAATTTCAGCAATTTTTTCATTTTCTTTCTTGCCAGTCAGGTGGTTTCTAATGCTGCTTTCCCTTGACACAAGGCTCACAAAAGATTTGTTGATCATTGTCAACTTCAGGTATTAAATCTTAATGAGACAAAAATTTAACATCATTATTATTTCAGTGTGTCAAATGTTTGTGCTACAGTTCCATTGGATTTTTGTCTTTTAAAATTGGCTTCATTTACATTATTCAAAAAAAAAAAAGGCTCGAGTATGGGCTATACTCATGAAGGTTTGATGTGTAAACATAATAATAGTATGGTTGTGTGCGGGCACAACACCTAAATGTCATATAACACATACAAATGAGAGTTACAGTTATGCGAGTCTGATAATTGTAATTCTCATTTAGCCCCTACCATAGATGGAGCCTAAGATGTTTACTCATCAAAAACTAATTACATATAGGTCCGATGAAATACTATTACCCTTCATCTATCACTCGTCATTATTATGTTATTATTTTTATTTTCATTTATAATATATACCGTTTTTTCTCTAAACACAGACAAACACCCACTTTTAGCCATACACTTGACCGAAAGCAAATTTGTACCTTACATTATGCAACGTTTTATTAGATCTGTTTGCACAATTTCAGGAAACTGAAAACATAATATTTCTTAATTCTAAAAACTGACAAACCTGGAAATACTTAAGTGTAAGTTTTTTGTAGCATGTAAAAAGCTTTCTGACTTATCCCCCCAAAATAAATTGTAAAAATATTTGACTAAACATACTTCAAAAAAATATTTCATCAAATTATCGATAATTGATGAAAAATTTCGTTATTTTTTGGATTAATGCTAATAAAAAAATGTAAAAAGTCCAGAGTGACTGAAAACTCAATGTTGAGTAAATAAAAAATTCTGAATTCTGAATTTTCAGAAAAATATCCGAACACAATTATTCTAACAAATCAGACATCAGTTTTGTCAAAATCTTAAAAAACTGGAAGTGTGCAAATAGACCTATTAATTACTGTATTGTTTTCAATTTAACCATTTCCACCACTGAAACAAAGAGAGACACGCCTTTCTTAGCACCTGTGATTGACAATGGTTTCACTAACTCAGTATATTCAGAGAACAACAACAGACTATTGATGATATGAGATGTGCAACCTGAGTCTAATTCAAAATTAACACAAGGTGGCTTCAAATTATCAGAATACAAACATAGATCTGACATCATAAAGTTATAATCAACTTCAGAACAGTCATTTGATAAATTATTTGATATATTATACGAACAAGAACCTCTCAAATTATCTGAAGACCCAGAATTATTATATTGTTTTTTGTTATTATTTTTCTAGTAACAATTTCTCACTATGTGATCTTTTTGTTACAATAGTGACATCAAACATTATTGTAATTACAATTTGAGTTTTGATGACTATTGTTATGAGATGAACCTGCATTGTAATTCAGATTACCCATAGATATCTACATTATACATAAGCTAGATACCTAACTTGCCACTTTCACTATGTTGTGCATTCAATCTAATGGAGTGTTGAACTGGTCTGTTGGCATTTTTTATGCAGAAAAGACTATTTTTAAATAAGTGCTGTTTGTTTATTAATTTGTGTTCTAATATCAGATTTAGTGTAGATTTCAATCAGTTTTTAAGACTGAAACCAGGATACAAAAAATTATTATAATAGGGCAAAAAAATGAATTTCTTATAATTTTCAGTGAGGTATACGATAGGTAAGCACCTCCGAGAGTGCCACTTAGTGGCGAAAGTTATAAGAAATGAGATGGTTGGAAATGTGATATATACATGAGAAATGCGTGTTTTGTTTGTACTTACGTCTTCGCATTCATCCTTGTGTGATATTTTGAAGGAAGGGGAAGAGGTATTGAAGCTATAGAATTTATTTAATTTTTTTCACAAGCGTCTAAATCTCACTTGGCACTCTGGCTTCTGGCATGGGTGTGGTGTTGGCAATTTTTACTTTGTCTTTGCCTTATTAATATAACAAGTTAGCGACAAATTGAAGAGAATTTGTAGATGAATTCTCTTCGATTCCTCGCTATGAGTGCAAATTTTCAATAACCAAGTTTGTGGTAGAACTCTTCTTTATTGCCATAGACTTTCCTTTGCATCAATATAAAAAATTATTTTTAATATATGAACCAGTTTGAGGAGAGTATCGAATTGAGGAGAGGAGAAGAATAAAATGCTAATATTTTCTAGTACTGCTCCGTTTCTTGCATGGTATAAGGTCCCCAGCATTTACTTTGTAATTTTTTTGTTATAACAGCTGCAGATGAACAATATATGTTAATTCTGAGTTATAATTTAATAGAATGAAAAAAATTAGATGGACAAAATGCTTCCTGATTCTACAAAACACTCTTTGAGGAAACAAAGCATTGATGATATCTTGCTACTGATTTACTTCTTATAGAATTGCCAACTGTTGCAGTTATTAGTAAAGTACTGCAACATGAAATAAATGAAATGAGAAGTTAGTGATGTTACATGGTAGAGGTTACAGCAAACTCCCTCAAATTGGAGAATATAAAAAATTAATACCTTATGTTATCCGAATTTTGACACTGATCAAAACAACTAGTACCATTGTTTTTGAGTCAATTTCTGTGATGAAAAACTAATTATAGAAGTCATAAAATTCTTCAAAGTCTTGTTTCAGGTATTTTAATAAGATGTAAATCATTTAATCGAGCCAAGAATACAAGGATGATAAATCTGAAATAAACACTTTTCGGATTTGAGCGCAGATACCAAGTATATTTGAATGAATACGCTCACAATTACAGACTTATCTTCACTGAATACCAAATATTCTTAGAGTTTCCATCATTTAAGGTCCAATTCATGAATATTCTAAATATTTCCGGACATTGCCTTTCACAAAACAAATACTATGGAAAAATATGTCGATAGAATGCAAGAATGATATAAAATCACAACTTTACTAGTAATGATAAGGCATCCCATTTCTTAAATAAAAATCCGGTAGATGGCGTACGCGCTGTGCAACAGAGATACTTACCTAGCGTATTTTGTATTCAATAATTAGATTGAGTGTGTATAAATGTGATATAAATGGGTACATTTGTGAGCTTTTGTTTATCTTGATGTTGTGTGGTAAGGGAAGCAAAGGTGGCTGAAAATAGGTAAGTTATGTATCTAGTTTTATAGAAATATATATTTTTTTGTATGGTGTAGATATCTGTGGGATTACCCTGTCTATTCTAACTATTACTATTACTATTCAACTGACTATTATTGCTATGGTCATTATAGTCTTTACTGTTAACACAATTATTTTTGAAGTTACAATTGTGGGAGTTCACTTGACCTCTACCACAAAAATTATTATGTACATTATGATTGATATTGTGCTGGTGGCCAGAAAGAGCATTCCATTCAATAGAAATAGATTCTGAGGAAGTTTTTAGTAATGGAGAAGAAACAGTCTTACTTGATACCTTTTTGTCCTGAAGTAACTCACAATAAAAGTTAATAATTTTTTCAAATACGAAGTCCCAGGACAAACCTTCAATGTCTTTCAGCACAACTTTGTTTGGACAAAATTCTACAGGAAATAATTTTGGCAACACCAGAACTAACTGTTTTATGGTAGACGTATCACTCAGCTTGGTAACAAGATTCAGCACAAAACTCCAACAGTTACAGCTGTAGATCATTAGCATATTCAAAGTATTTAGTATACAGCTTTGCTCAAAGATGGATGAGAGTTTGATCATTCTTGAGGCCAGTCAGATTTGTCAATGCCCTAAACATAGCATTAGCACTGTCATAAGTTTGTATCATTTCAATGAAATTGTTAGCTTCATTATTAGCAATGTAAAACATTGCTTCAACATTTTTCTGTTCCCAAATATCAGTGCAATTGTAACCAATGCAAACATTGTTATGCACTAAGTTAAATAGGTCTCCTTTATGCAATAGTAAATTGATTTGAAAATACCATGTATGTGTATTTTTCTCATATGCACTACATCAAATAAGCCTCCTTTATGCAATAGTAAATTGATTTATGTATGTGTATTTTTCCCATGAAAAGGCTCCATGTTCCATTCTTTTCACCATCTATTACAAAAAAGAAATTGCCAGTGTAAATGGCTATCCCATGTTCTAGGGTTTGCTTGCAACCTACAAATTCTAACTAGTCTATTATAATTTGCTATCAATTTTTTTGTGGATTAACTGGATGGATGGTACTGTAATGGATTTATTGGTCTATAATTCCATTAATGAATACATTTGTCCGCACAAATGAAAATGTGTTGAATTATGTAAACAATAATGCATTGTTTACAAATTAGACTCTTATTCTTCTTTATGACAAGTCTTCTTCTTCCAACAAACTCTTATTCTTACCATGTTTACACACACATTAATACCTATTTCACACTAATTACAGTGAACACTAATATATTTAATTTTGTATATAAACTCTTTATTGTCATGTAGACGATGCTGATTATTAGAGGAACTCATTCAATCACTTATTATGTGAAATTATATTATGTAAAAGTATCTGTACTATATGTAAAAAATTATTATATTTTAAAGTATCAATTGTGTTGTTATATTTTATTTAAAGACTGAATCCAGAAAAGTTAACATCCACCATATGAGTGTGGATGATAAATTAATTAAAACAATTCACATTTAGAGGTATTAATATTCAGTATAGTATTGATATACTCGTGTAAGGTGTAACACATAAAGTAGTATTATCTAGTACTAAATAGGACTCTTTATGCCATTTTTGTTTTTATTCTGGGTATAAAATGTTTAATTTTGGACCAATAGGAACATAATTTGGAACAAATATTTATTATGATCTACTCCAATATGTTATTAATTTTGGTACAGATTAGCCAAATGGTACTTCCAAAAAATCAAATTTTGTTTCGATTTTGAAAGAAGTATTTATTTTTAACTGCGTAATTTTAGGTCAACAGTTATAAGATTTTATACAATCATAAATTATGGTCTATTAATAACTTTTTAGTAACTAATTTTCTACTTTCCAAAAACTTACTTTTTCTAAAGAAGCTGCTGTTGCGTTGTTAGTTTTTTTTTCTTTCATATTCATTTGAAGCAATGGACCTTCAGACCAAATAAAATCAAATAAATGCTTATTTATAGGTGAACTATGAAGATGAAGATCCATTGGCTACAGATTAAAGTGAAATTTAATTTCCAGTATTTTTTAATAAAATTTTTTCCCAATCTGATAATAATTCTTGTGCAAAAATTAACGATCAGGCGTTGGTGCCTTTTTCAAAATGCAAACAGAAGTCAACAAAATTGTTAAATACATGTAAGAAAGGCAGTGAAACAGAAAGAAAATTCGGAACATTTTTACCACTGATTATTTAAGTTAAATTACAAGATTTTCCAGTCAAACCCAAAAATATTGAAAACGGATTTCCAGGTGAAAATTCATTGGTCGATGATTGTAGAAGTTGGAACAAAGAAAGCAATTAAGAGGAACAATTTGATGTAGGTGTGCAAAGTTTCAAAAGATATTTTTTTCCAAATCTACATCTATATGTTTACTAATATGTAAAGAGGAAAATTTTGAAAAGTGTATGTTAAGAGTAATCTCAGAATCTATCAAATCTATGTTGATGAATTTGTATAGGTGCATTTTTTATGAACTTAAGAAAGATCTAGGCTTGGTTTTATTAATTTATCAATTCCAAAAACTTATTTGTAAAGGAAAATCAATGAAAGCTAGAGTAATAGTGCTGTGGGTATACAAAATGAATAGAGGAAAAGCATTATACAAACTTATTAGAGCTTTATTTAGTAGCCTTTTCCAGATTGTTAAATTTACTCAAATTTGATGCTCATTTTATCATTAGATCCACTTTTCAACTCTCATATGGCTCAAAAGAGGAGAATTTTTCATTTTCTGATTTTATTGCGTAGTATATCACTAGACATGTGTTTTAATGTGCTGAATTCAAATTTTATGTTAATTTTATCATAAGACCCATTCTTCAACCTTCATTCCTCTGATTTAATAATTAATAATGAATCAAATCATTCCTATTTGAATCACTTGTGGCAAGCTGATCTTGTTTACTTTTTTTGTATATTATTATCTGTGATATGGTGCTACTCCACAGTACTTAACAATTTGTTATTATATTGTATATGTCAGTCATATATCTGTTGATCAGTCAACTACATTGTTTCACTTTGTACAATATATAGCTTGTTTTAATGTCGTCTTATTTTATTTATATGTGTTAATCTTTATTCAATAGTGTTTGTCTGATATTTGTTTGTTCGACTCTCTCATGGTGTCTCATTATTCAGTTCCTTGATTTTGAGACTTTGAAACTTCAGAAGCCCAAAAAAGGGGAGAATTTTTTATTTTCAGATTTTATTTTGTAATATATCATCGGACCTGTTTTTTGAAGCTCTAAATTCAGATTTGATGTTTATTATTAAAGGTACTGCAAGAGTACCAAGAATACATGGTATATGGCCAAGCTTAAGAAATAAAAAATATTTTGCTACAATAGATTTAAACTCAAGATATTTTCAAATACCTTTAGATGAGGAATCAATTCAAGTAATGGTAATTAATATAGATGGTGTAGGTCAAGTATTTAACTATATACCAATTGGACTTGGCATCTGTCCTTCAATCTTTCAAACTGTAATGATGGGAATATTTTCAGACATTTTATGGGATAAACTAAAGTATATTTAGATGACATAAATGTATTTGGAGACACATTTGAAGATTGTCTTCAAAATACACTAATAATTTTGGATCTTCTAAAAAAGTTCAATTTAAAACTAAAAACAAAGAAATGTACATTTTTTGATAAATCAATAAAACTTTTTGGACATAAGACTTCATTTAATAAGCTAGAACTCATCAAAAAATTTTTAGACATGGTTACAGAAATAAAACCACCAAAAACATTAGAACAAGTAAGAAAATTTATAGGTTTAATGGGATATTACAGAAAAATGATGCCAAACTTTTTTAAAAAATGCTACCACTTAATAAAATTTTAGAAGGAAAAGGTAGCAAATCTAATGAAAACATGAAAGTAATCCTATTGACAAACCTTGTTTTAGCAATCCATGACCCAGATGCAATCACAAGCATAGAGGTAGATGCTTCAAAACATACAATCAGTGCAGTCTCTTGTCAAGTAGACAAATCAACGGGACTAAAATGCTCAATAGGCTATTTTTCAGAAAAATTAAAAAAACAACAAAACTTTCCATTTAATCTAGAAATGTTAGCTATTACATATCTTGCCAAGATTTTAGAGATTTTCTAATTGGATGGGAATTTACAATCTTTACAAACCATCAACCACCCACATTCCAACATAGATTCAAAAATCCATCACCTAGACTTGCTAAATTAGTGTCAAAATTAAACGAATTTATCCTTACAATAAAACATATACTTAGCTTGAAAAAAATAATATAGTGCTGATTATTTATCAAGACTACCCTCAGAGAAAGTGGAGGAGTGTAAATTAAAAAATGGTATGTTTTAAAGTGAACAAAAATAATGCAGCCATTACAAGATCTGAAAATAAAATTACTAAAAACACTTTTGAAAATAATAATAATAAATCATCTGAAATTAAATTGTTAAAACCAAAAATCGTAATCCAAAGAATTGATAGGAATAAAAGAGATACATGGCAAAACTATAGTAATATTGAGGAAATGCCGAGTACGAGCAATAACTATAACATTGGAAAAAATCAAGATACCATTAACACCATTGAAAAAAAAATACCACAACTTCAACAACTCCAGAAAGAAGACAATTTCTGGGGAAATGTCTATAAAATTTTTAATTACAAAAAAACACTTTATGAAATACCCCTTTAGCAAAAAAATAGGATAAGAAGAAATTTACATCAATACTTTTTAGATAAAACAACTTAATTTACCAAAAATCTGAAAAAAGTAAGAGCATAAATAACGCTGTGCCTGTAATTCCAAAAAATTAATACTGGAAATTTTAAAACAAATTCATGATGATCCTTTAAATCTAGAACATTTTGGTAGGAAAAAAACTGTCAAAAAAATTAGATCAAGATATTTTATGCCCAAAATTAACCAAAAAGTTTAAAAATATATAAGATGATGTCACAAATGTCAAATGATGCAAAATGTAACACCACAATTAGGCAAACTAAATCCATTTCCACCAAAGAAATTTGATCTATTTCACTATATTGAAATAGATTTCAAAGGAAAATTAGATAACAGTTTTGAAAAAAACTACATCATAGTAGGAATTGATAAAATTACAAATTTTTGTGTAATAGATTGCCAGTAAGACATCCAAATGAATGAAGTGTAATAAAATTTTTGAAAAAAATTATAACAAAGTTTACCAAAAATTGTATTGTATGAAAATGGTACACACTTTAACAAGGATATTGTCCATAATTTTGCATTAGAGAAAGAAATTCAAATAATACACTCATCAACATATTGTCAGCAAATGCAAGGCTTAGTAAAAAAAATTAAGGGGGTAATAAAAAGATCTCTGAATAAATATAATTGTGATAACAAAGATGAATGGATTGACACACTGAACAACATAACTTTTACTTACAATGCATCACCCATTGAACACCTGAATAACATTTCACTGTTTTACATATTTTATGGTTATCAGCCAAGAACTGTTATAAACAATAAATTTTTAATACCAATGCCGAAGCAAGTTCAAGAAAAACAGAAACTGAAAGAGGTAAGAGATAAAATTTCCTTAAAAAAGAGAGCAGCTGAGATAAATGAAAAATATTATAATCACAATAGGAAAGAAGAAGAATTCAAAATAAATAATTTAATACTCTTAGGACAAACAAAAAATGTCGCAAATTACAAAGTAAAATTTAGAGGACCATTCAGAATAGTTAAGAATAATTCAGATATAAATTATACAATTTTGATAGATGAGGATAAAAACAATAAGTTTAAAAAAAAAAAAGTACATGAGACATCTCATACCTTACAATGAACAACCCTAAGAACTAGATCCTGTTGATACAAGACAACACATCCCAATAAAGATAGAGGATTGTTCAGTAAGTGAGAATGAAGAAGGAGAATCATCTCTAACAAATTCCCAAGAAAAGAGGCAAACCATGAAAGAATACTGAAAATAATATCAAAAATTAAAAATTACTCCATCAGAAAAATCCGCAAATTCAAAATATTAAAAAGTAAAAATAATCCCACCCGAAAAAGATACTCAAGAATAAAAAATTAATAATTAAAAATAAAAATTATAATAGAAGAATATGCTAAAAAAGAAGTATGAATCCATAATTTTCCAGAGTTTTTTGCCAACTCATTTCTTGATAGGCAGTCTCTTAGAAGACATAAAGTCAACACGATGTTTTGACAAAATCCACTTCATGAAAAGTTTGTCATAAATTTTCACAAACTAGTACTAAAACTTAACAGGAAAAGAAAAATAAACATTCGAAGCACATAAAATCTTTGAGTAAAAACAAAAGCTTAGCAGTAACAATTTTATCAGATTCGAATCATTCTTATCACCAACATTTCAAAATAGAAAAGGAAGAAAATAAAAATTTTTCTTTGACCCACTCTTTTTTGTCAAACTTGAAGTAAACTGAAGAACAATTGTCATATTTTTTGAATCTATCCATTAAAATCAACTTTTACAGAAAAACGAGAATAAAAAAGAAAAATCCATGCCATCAGTACATAACCAAAAGAACGAAATAACAAAAAAGCAAGAATTCATTATGCGGGAATAAACCCGTGTACACGACATATCATATTCTTGATTTTGTACCAGAACAGAATAACTGTAATCCAAATTAGGCTGAGATACCTCTTACATACACAATAAACTTACAAATAACTTGACTTGGAGAGAAAATAACCTTCAACAAAGACTTTTGAAAAAATTTAGTTACATCTCTATCTGTATATAAAATAAAAGAAAAGAAACAAAAAAATGATATCTGAGAAATCTGTCTTTATAACTGAAACAAAAAGTAAAAAAGTAAAAAAATAAAATAACAGGATAAAGTTAATGGAAAAACCTCAGAAACCGACCAAATTTCATTAGACAAAGCAACATCCTCAAAAAGGTTGACAAAAAACAAAGGAACAAAATTAGAAAAAACACAAAAAAAGTCACTCTACTGATCTTTTTATAACTTTTCAAACACATTCTATAAGAATCTCTCACATATTTAAATACTTCACCTGAAAAAAGAGAAAATAATTTTAAAAAATACAAGAAACAAAATTCAGCATGAACCAGAATCACAGGAAAATGTAAGAAAAAATTATGACATAGGTAATACATAATTTTTTTAAAGAAAAAACTACGAACATAAACTTAACAACAACACAAAAGGTCATATGGCACAAATAATATGTAAATTTGTCCACATGTAAATATATATGTAACTCTAACATATTCCACAAAATACATTAGATGAAGCGTAAACTAATACAAGACATGTATTCCATTATTGTAATGTTTAAAATTTTTGAGGAACAAAATACTCAAACTAAACATTTACTAGAAACAAATCAGGCATAAGATATATAGGTTGAGGACCAACACTAGTTTTGACAAGAAGATATATTTATCTTTTTAGTCCAAAACCTAGGGTTTTGAACTCCATTGTTCCCAGACCAATAAGAATATATTTTTACTTATTAACACTCATATTCATATATCGTCACATCAATCAATTGCCATTCACCCTTACAACTATATGACAATGAAATGCAGTAAACAAAATACAGATGCCACATAGGAATGTTATTGCATCATGCCATATAACTCTCTCACTCGCACATTCATGTGCACACCTGTCATAACCTTTACTTGACCACTGAATGCGTTGACATTTTACGATTAAATGAGAGAAGGTATAAATTACCCAAAACAATACCTATACCTTCCTAGAATCTTCTCAAATCTTCTAGAAGAACTATCTAAACCAAGCCACATAGTTATTGGAAGGATAATCAATCATCTCATTGGTCAATCATGACATCATTCAGTTCTCATCACTATTTTGTATTCATCCGCTTACAAATCTGTCGTTAATATAATTAGAGTACATGAAATGTAAACTTCATTTCATGAAGAACCTTTAAACGATCATTTTCTTTAATAACCATCTCTGGTAAGTATTTTAGTTACAGTCTCTTGTGAACATTAACTGTTAAGGAGCTCAATAGGCGAGTCCGCAACTGTTAGTAATAATCTGTACTCTGTTACATTAGAATCTGTTATTGAAGTCATTATTGTTTTGAGTTTATCAATCAATCATAGGCAAAGTTGTCATCACACTTGACTCTTGTAAGGAAGCTGATTTTAACAAAAAAAAAAAAAAAAAAGACTACATTTAAATTCCTCTTACATTATAGCATGATTGTTGTAAGTAATTGAGTTTAACTTTTCTTTGCACCTATGATAACTAAAAACAAACAAATTATGAATTTTTTATAAGAACCTTTTGCTTATTGTTATACCTGTCCTTAAGTGGTAATTTAAAAAATCCTGTACTCAATGTAATAATTTTCCAAGTAATGAGGTTTGTTTTTTTCTTTTAGGAAAATTATAATTATGTGGATAGTACCTAAGTATCTCTTTGATATTTCTATCTACATTATGGATTTTTTGTATCTCTTCTTCTTTAAAACAAAATTTTACCTTCACCATTGGTAAGAAGTTCAACATTCTAACTCTACCTTAACTAACAAAATTTCATCTAACACACTAATATTTTTTAAATAATTTGTGGAAAGAAACACGGATATAATCTGTAATTTAAAATCAACTGTAAGCACAATTATGGACTATCAAATGAGACAACATCAAACATTAAAATCGATTGTTGATATTCCCCAACATAAACTTACTTGTAAATTACCATTGACCAAAAATGAAGACAGTAGAAATCAAACAAATGCTCAAAAATTCTGATGAAGAGAAAAAAGCGTTTGTAAGCGCCACAATTATAGTTATTTTGCATTAAGGATGGTAAGTCAGTATAATATGTCCCAAAGGCAAGGGCATTTTCATCATTTTAAGCCTAAATTTCAGCCTAAATCAAATTGTCAAGTTTAAAATCAGAAGTTAAAGCCATATTTTTTTCTGAGTTCAAGTTTTAGCTATGTATTAAAATTTTAGCCAAGTCCTAATTTATGCTACCAAAATTATGATGAAAAAAAATTCTAGAAAGATTAAAAAAAAAGTTGAATAACTACAGGAGTCATGCAATGTGGGAAATAGGGGTCTATGACACCCCTTTGGTCCAATTGTTTCAAATATTGAAAGAAGTGAGTTGTTATTTTTTTGCTGCTCGAATTACCAAATGACGTCTTTTTTTAAATTTTGGAATAAACATGATATTAAAATCAACCAGTAACAGCCCCCTTAACAACATTGCTTCACGCAGCCTCTGAATAACTAACTGACCTAGTTAATATGAATAGAAAGTTATGATTTAGCTACAATCTATGTCTGCGCGCCTTCATCTGAAGCTACTTTAGCATACTTAAACCAAACCTTAAAATTTTATTTCTCAACCATGGCATTATTATAAATTGCTAATCTACATTACTTGGCAATAGGCTAATTAAAATAATTACTTTTTCTTTTAAATGTTAATCACTTATTACTTTCTTACAATCTCTTTAATATTTCATAATTCTTTTAATTTCTAGGAAAAATATGTAACATGATTAAAAATGAGTTGCCCCTTCATAAAGCAGCCAAGGCAGGTAATCAAACGTGTAATGAATAGGTTATTTTCAAAAGAAATATCTCTACTCTATAGCTGGACAGTAACAAAGGCGGAGAATTTGTGTTTTCAAAGATTGGAAATGTTTCCAATTATCACAGGTAGGCCAACTGATTATGACAGAAATTTTCTTCAATAATATAGTAACTCCATACACATTTGTCCTTTTTCTCCTGTAATTTTAATTCTTCTATATTATTTTTACAGGCATTTTTTAATGATTTGGAAGAATGAACCATTCAGAGCATTGGCAAATGGTTCCACTCATTCAACCAATTGAGAAAACAGCACCACCAAATGCATATGCCAATCAAAAATTACCCACCACCAATTTTTCATTTGGGGTACATTGTACTCTTGTATCAATTCTTACAACACTGCCACATTGTTGTTATCACATGACAATGATTTCTCAATATACTATTCAAAATCTGCGCCTCCTACGAATGTTTTGCAAAACATATTTGGATATATCAGAAGATCTAATAATACTTCGACAGATCTTAGTCTTATACTAGAAAACTCCAAAGAATAGGGAAGTAGTAATTTGTCGAGCAGTAGCAGTAATACTAGATCAAAATTATCTTCAAGTTGATCATTGATGTGGTTTGAGTGTGGACTTAATTATGTAAGATCTATAGTATTTTTAAATTAATTTTTGATTTCACAGTATTTGTTCAGATAACTCAGTCAATTTTAATCGAAGTTTGTTTTTAATGTAATTTCATGTTTCTAAAACGATACCTACCTGTACATATGTATATGTATGACTATCGGTATTATTTGCATTATGATGATTTAGTTCATTTTTAATTGACTGAAAAAAAAGGAGAGGGTTATCAATTTGAACCGTATAGGTATATGTTTCATTGTTTTGTTTTTTGTTTATTTCACATAATTTCTCAAACTGGGCATCAACTTTGATGAACTTTTTTTTAAATGTTAGAGGATGCATGTCTCATGGTAGTCCTAATAAATTTTTTAGAATCGATGTACTTTTTGAGTTATCTTTAAATTAAAAAACTCTAGCATAGCAGTGCTTTGCTGGAAAACACAGTTTGCAGGTGGAGGTAGAGTCAGAGATGAGGATGAAAATAGAGATAGAGATAGAGATAAAGATAGAGGTAAAGATATAAATGGAGAGAGAGAGCTTACTTGAAAAAATTGCAAAATGATATCGATAGTGATTGATACATATATCAATAGTGATTGATACATATATCAATATTTCATTGCTAGTTTCATGTTAAGAAATTACAAAAAACCATCGACATTTATCCACATCTTTAACAAAAATATCGATTTTGTTTCCAGTTTTCTCATGGACGTGTTTTCTAATAACGATATTTTTGGCTCTCTTTTCCTGAAACCCTATCCTGATGTCGCTACCCTCCAAAATCTTCTTCAACGCGACCGAGAAGTCGACTATTAGGGAAATTGCTAAGTACAAAAATACTAAGTAAATTCCTAAACAAAATACCGATCTCGATCGCATAGAAGAAGAACTCCTTATGGACATGGCTCCGCTCGTGGAGAACATTCTTGCGGAAATGTCCATTCCACTTCCTCCAATCATCTCCCCTCCAAGGTCCCAAGAGGAACCAACTCCGACTTTGGAACCCCCAAAGCCAGAGCCAAAACCAACAGAGACCAAGGAGCCGATGAAATTCCTTTTCACGGCAGAGAGAGCAGCGAATGAGAAAGCAAAGTTTGCCACCTTGGCATCGGAAAATTCAAACTCCCCGATGCTAAGACAGCCGCAGTTTAGACGCCTGCTGCCCTCTCACTCCTGCCACCACCCCTACACCTACCCAAAGAACCGACACCGAGGCATAGGGGAGAAGGAAGCCAGGCCAACTACCAGGCCCGAGCAGACACTCGTAAGCAATCTTACAAGTGTGTCGGGGCCGTGGTAGGCAGCGCCCTGGTGAAATGGGAGGTCGATCAAAGACGGAAATAAAACCCATATGTCCCCCCAGGCCCTGCGCATTTTGATCATTTTTGTGGTGCAAAAACTGGGGGAAGTAGCTGTGGGGACTCTATTGTATGAGGTATAGAGGCTCAGACCCATCGACGACAATCGCCGCCCCAAAGGGCAGGCAAATATTCGTCCACGCGACGTTAAATACACAAAATACGTTCGATCGTAATTACCTGCAAGTACATGCAGGTAATGTACAAGTACCAAATCGTGACACAATGGGATAATGTCACAATCTGTACACGAACCAGCCAACCAACTCTTATCTCGATAGGGGATGAGGTAACCTGGCTGTTCTCACCAACGTATGTATTTTCTTACATATGTGTGTTTGTGTGCGTGTGAATAAGCCGTATATAAACCGCCCAAACCAGCTCTAAAATTGCCAGTGTTTGCCTTGGTTTTGGCTTACTCATACTTATGTATGAAGTGGCTGAACACGCTTAAATTCTGTTGAATTTACCTTCTGGTGAGAGTATCTTATCACAACAAGGTAGGTATTCCACACATATTTTCCAGGAACTTTTTATTTTCCCGTCTTCTCAGAAACTAATTTAACAGACAGGCAAAAAACTTCTTTCAAAGCTCTCAAATATTAGAACTATCTCTTGTAAAAATTTCAGCCATTTCCTTCCAGTAGTTTTCTCCAAATGGTGAACGAAATTATGGGTGATACATACCTATATCATTATAATAAATGTACAACCCAATTTTTTCAGTCAGAATTTAACAAAAATTATTCATACAAAATTCAAAGCATTTGCCAACTATGTATGTTCCGTTGCTTTGTGAAGTTAATTTTAATAACCTATTTATAAGAAAACTTGGTAAAAACTGTTGGTTTTAAAGTAATATTGCCACTAATGCTAGAAATAAAGTCATTAAAAAAACTTTTTTTCAAAGAAAAAGAACCTTCTTCAAAACAAATAATAAAAAATGCATTAAAAAGTGAAAAATAATTATTTTAAAATTTCTCCAGCAAGATGTAAGTCCAGGGACTGGAATTATTGAAGTCGGCGCTCTTTTCTTTTGCCATGTAGGCTTTATACCTGCGTCAATTTCTTCCAATTTTATGACAAAACTTTTTAATTAACGCCAATTTCCATTTCCTAGACCTACATCGAATCGCTGAAATGATGGATGATCAGGATTAAAAATTCATTGAGTGTTGGACCTTATTTTAGTTTATAATTAGTGAAAATGAACCAAACGTATGAATTATACTGTTCAAATAATTCGTTGCTTCCTCTTGAAGTAATTTTTAAACTTACATTGGTGGCTTTATTGAGTTTCATAAACAGTAAAACATCAACAAACAATTGATCAAAAAAACTACGGTCAGCATTGGTAGCAACTATGGTGCATCAAAGGAGCACTTGCACCCGGATTTGTTTAGCAGCATGCAGATTTTCCGTATCTCCTACACTAATTATCTGTCGCCGTGAATCGAGAACTAACAAGGAATCTAAAAATTTTGTAACTCTGAAAAAAATTTAGGTTAGCACCTCTGGTTCAATATTGAGTAGTCCAAAAGTCTACCTATGAAAAACTGAACCACTCAACTTACTGACATGTTCAATAAAAAAACCGACGTGATCATTTCTATTTCCTCCTGCCAAATGCCAATATTAGGCAAATATGAGTGATCGTAAGGTTTCACGTTTTCGATGGTTAGCATATCATTAAAAGGAAGAACTCGCACCAAATAGACGGACTTTTTTTAGTTCGTGTTATCGAATCAACATAGCATGTAATCCATTATTAGAAAAAATTCAAAAAAATATCCCGCATTTAGAATTCAGGCAGCATAGTACTTTTGTGAGTTTTGTGCAGGTGTACATGTACTTGTAGGTTGATTTTCACTTAGGATTTTCGTCATATTAGGATTTTATATTTAGAAGTATCAATTCGAATAATCTTTAATATATAGTAATTCTAATTACTTATGGACCAGACCTGTTGATTTTAGTGCGGATTGGCTGGACGGTACTACCGGTACCACCATTTCTATATTTATTTTAATTCATTGTAATACTCTACCAATTATGGCGCGGATCGGCCGGACGGTACCTCCAGTAACGCTATTTTTGTTTTTATATTGGTTATAGGAAATTTTTGAATCATATGTACGAAATTTGAAACAAATATTCATTATAATTTATTGTAGCTTGCTACCAATTTTGGTGCGGATTGACCTGACGATACTTGTGGTAAAGCTTCTTCTTCTATTTTTTTAAAACTAATTTGCATGAAATTTTTTCTTTTTACAAAAATTAACCACATATTTATGTTTTATTTATTTATTTATTTATTTATTTATTTTTATTTCATAGCTTCACTATATTTATATGTTTTTATTTGAAATTATATGATTATTTACCATAAGTACTTTATCATCATAATTAATTTTTCATTTCAAAAAATAATGCTTTTAAATTTCACATTACAATATTTTGTCAGTAGCTAACACACTTCATACACAATCATAACATAGGTACATCCACATAAACTTACTGACAATTAATGTGACCGTCAAAATTCATAATTCGTTTTCTCGAAATCTACTTTTTCTAGCAAGGCTTGCTGTCCTAAAGTTTTTCTCATTATACTGCTTCAAATTGAAGCCTAGGTGACGTATTATATTCAAAGAATGTGTTCCTCCATTATTTTGAAAGTATCTACGCTACGAAAAAAATAGCTGTTATATGTCACATTTTTTACCTACAGTAAAACTAGAAGAGGAAAGTTTTTTCTTCTCATGAAGCGTGTCCATTAAATTAACTTACCTGGATAGTATAGCTTACCTGGCGAAGAATGTCTTTTCAATAGATAATGAAATCGAGCAGAATAGATCCAAAAAAAAAATTTCGTATATTAATTTGAATTAAGAAAATAGGTAGGAAAAATATTATTAGGACGGGGAGTGAGAGCAGTGTGATGATTATTTTAATTTGATAAAAATACTAGTATCGGGAATAGTTGGTCCATTTAGTGTGCGTTCTTTCTTTTAGAAACAAGATGGGAATGGGAGCGAAACAGTCAATAGAGAGAGGCATCTCCTCAAATCGAGGAAGATGGAAAAACGTCGAAATTTTTTGGGTTTTTATTAGGAGAATAGGAGTTTGTAGAAGATCGTGTACATTCCTAATGAAGTTATTCAGTAGTTTGTATAATTGACGACAGACAGCGCTACAATCGGTAGTAAAGTCAGAGAAATGTTAAGCTAAAATACTTAGTTTTCAAACAGTTTATATTAGGCGAATATGAAACTTCCAAAGGTTTCATATTTTTAAATAATCAAATGCTTGTAAAAAATTTAAGACAACTCAACAAGCAATTTTATAAGTGGACAAACGTTTAATTTAAAGCATTTTCATCAGGAGAATAAGAACTTGAGACATGTTCTCCGTATTTTTTAAACGTGACTATTTCATAATAATGCTAATAGAGAGCGTTACAAAATTAATGTTTTTGAAGTATAAATATTTTACATCTAAAATATATTAATAGGCAACTTACCATACAATCGTTCGTGTTGAACGCTTATAAAATTTCGGATTGACCGATATTGTTCACGAACTGATGAGTGATGAGTGATTAGTCAGGTGGGCCAGCTCAGAAAAATTAATGACTGGCCATTCTAGTCAAATAAAGGAGGCAGGAGATATTGGTAAAAGAAAATCTAAAAATAGATCAAGTAAAACTTGGCACTCCTCTATAACTATTATGTATACATGGAAATGAAAAAGGACATTTTTCAATAGGCATTCTGTCCGAGAAATCCTTCCTCTTCGATTATTTAGTACTGGATATCTTGGTAGATTTAAAAATTTTGCCTGTGATCAATGGTAGTACTGGCTGAGACAAAGAAGAAAATTATTATTTTTTCATAAAAAGGTTCATAACTTTTGAACTGTTTGAGTTAGAGCTCTGGGAATAGGTTCGTTGGATTTCTCTAGAAAAAATACCTATATTCCATATATTGTTTCGTCGTTTCGGAATAAAAATTATTCTTTCGGAAAAAGCTCCATAACTTTTAAACCATTAGAGTTAGAGCTCTTCCTCATTTGTTATAAATTTTTCATGTATGAAGGGTGTCAAAAATCGTTGATAAAAAGCAAAATCGGAAGGTCCTTTTTCCTTCAATTATGCTTATTCTAAGAGATGTCTTGACTTCACATTCTTGTCACGACGCTCAGTCTATATTGTTATGTATAGTTAAAGAGTTACCTACAATGAGATTGAAATATCCCAACACAATTCTCCTAGCATTTGTAAGTTTTATTTCTATGGATCTTAGAGATTTTATCATTAATTTGATAATGGATATATAATAAGTCGAATTCTCATCATATCAGTCATTTATTAGTGGGAAATTAGTTATGGAAAAAATATCTATACGAAAAAATATCGATATTTGATCACTACACTGTATTTCTGTACTATTTATGGTAAATAATTTGATAGCAGTGTAATGTACTTTGTGTTCTAAAGAAGGGTCTATGTTCAGATAAAGATTATATTCTTTCTTGTATTATCATATAGATATTTTAGGTCAAGTTCTATCGGTGTTGTTTAAAACAATTGTTTAAGAAGTTTTACTATTACTTCTTGTTATACGGCTGGTGCTACCAGTCCAATAACCCATGTTCGCGTCCTCGTTTTTACAGAAATATTTTTTTGTTGTATAAACATATTGGCTTTCGGTAGGGTCTACCAAGGACTTACATTTTACGAACATCAAGCGCCAGATTGTAAGTTTCATTGTGTTTTTGTGTGTGTGTGCCTAGTCAGTTGAAGTTGAACGCAACATTTCAATTTTGAAACAAGCCTCTTTTATCTTTTTCGATGATTACTAGGCTTTTATTTAAGTTAGTGAACTGGAGTTGGCATCGCTGGAAAGAAGAGAAAAATTTACAAAATTTCCAACAAATTTTCTGATTATATTTACCAATTTGGAAATCAACAAATGAAAAAAAATGGAAATAATGGAAAATTTTCGATTCTTGGATTCTAGAAACTTCTTATCTTTCTCTCCATAATTCCTTAGAAGATATTTAATCTAGAGAGCTGAGGTTGGTATCATTGGACAGAGGAGAAAATTTGCAAAAATTTAAAATCTATATAATTTTTCTATCATCTTCAGCAGTTCGAAAATAAAGAAACGAAAAAAACAAGAAAATTGAAGGAAAATTTGTCATTTGTGGAATCAAGAAACCTCTCCTCTTTCACTCAACAATACCTCAGGAGTTACTTAAATTAGCGAGTTGAGGTGAAAAGAGGAGAAAATTTGCGTAAATCCACCAACCATATAATTGTTTCTGGAGAATTTATGGTTTTAGTATTGTTTAGATATGTATTTTAAGGTTTACACATCACAATCTTTCATGAGTATAGCAGAGAGGCACTCACGTATTTGTTTTTAAAACATTGTTTTATTTTCACGTTGTATTTTTTAGGGTGGATGACCCAAATTCAATACTGCATAAAAAAAATTTTAAAAAAGTAATAAAACAGGAAGAAGTCTTATTACTTACTGTCGTATACTTTTTCTAACATTTTCTTTGTCTCATTATAGACACAAGACACTTTTGTGTTCTGAAGAGAAAATTTTCCGAAAAATCATCCAACGGAATAATAAATGAAATTATTATCCTGACCCCTCTAGGAGCCTTCAGGGAGCATAACGATTGATTCAATCAAAAGTATTAACCACAAATCTGAACTCGGCGCCTCGAAAAACACGTCCAACGATGTATGTATCACTCAATAATAATTAATCTGTGACAAGATATTATTTTAATCCTATTTAGGGCCGCAGAGGTCTTATGACTAGTTTAATCGGAAAATGGACCACAAATTTGAAGGCAGCGCTTCTTAAAATGTATCCCAACTCATTACAGGAATAACAAAATGTGAGAAAGAAGTCCTACACATGGGTGGATCGGGGGTCAATTGGAACGGGTCGGATAGATTAATACATTTTTAGAGGGCCATTATTTTTTTCAGGAATCCATTCCGAACCATCCATGGCTCCACCATTGGATATCACACACATTTTACTTACGATTTTTTCTTTTTCTTCGGTGCCCATAACGGAACGGGAAGAAAACAAAATTTCTCTTAATTTTTTTTTTTTAACAATTAATGATTAGCGAGTAACACTTTTTGAGAAGACATTTATTCAATACAGCATGTCATAAGGCGAGAAAATTTCTAAAATTTCAAGAAATAAATTTTTTTTGTTTTCTCTCAAATCACGATACAAAAGAAACATTTTGAAAATGATGTATACTTACGAAGAAAAAAGTGTGATGCATAAAAAAAGGGAGTACGTAGGTGTTAAATATTTACAAAAACCGAAAAATAAGACGGAACTAATTTTGGTGCCTCATTTTCGTCCGAAAAATATTCAACTTATTTAAAAATTAATTGCGTCTATTAGTGATATATAAGCTTGCTGATGACCGCTACAGGTTCGTCTACTGTTACAATAACTGTGCGCGATTACAGGAAATTAGGTTGAAATTCGTATAAAATGAAGTTTTCATTATAGTGGTTTTACAGGGTGCCGGCCGGCGACGAATAATATAATATATAAACAAGGGGAAGGAAAACAGAACAATAGTAAAAAACAAAAACAAAATTAAAATAACGCTTTACAATATTTCAATTTACACGAATTACAAAGACAACAAAACAGAATGTAAAAAGGGTAATTTGAGAGGGTAGGTAAATTTGTGAAGAGAAAATATATATTTCACAGTGCAAGAAAAAAAGCAAAATGGGTATTAGGTAGGTAACATCGGGAAGTTCGGCGTAAAATTGTTGAAATAATGAGGATTTATAAATGTTCCGTCAGGAAAATACTGGGGGTAAAATTTAGTGTATGCCTGGTAGTTGCTTATTGTTTGTTAGGTGTTGGAGAAGCAGAGCAGCTTCGACTAAGCGTTTTGGTGGACTCCAGTTGTAAGGTGGTCTTGGAAAACGTTTCCGACGATTTAGGCGCATTTCCGTCCTGCTCTGGAGATGGTGTAGGACAACGTCTTTCGCAAGTTGGCACGAATCCGATGAGACTGTTCAGCGGTATTCGATACAGTCGGAAAGGTCGAAATTCGGGAGATACTGTAAATGAAATGTGTACAGCATAGTGAAGAATTGAATAGGTACTGTGTATTCGAAAGCTGATTGTATCTTTGTATAACATGCAAGGGAAGGTCACCAAATGTTCGACTTTGATTGACATATAGGAGGCCAGTCACTAGTCACCAGTCAACCAGGCACCGGACCCGAGTAATGAACCGTAACTTACCAACGATGGGTTGGGCGAAATTCAGTGGCAACTGACTATAAACTACAACTAAACAGTTTGGCTTTGTCATGAAAATTAATTTATCGTTGGATAAGTATTAGTTTGTTCGTTAGGTACTCGAATACAACTGATATGTTTTGCAACTAAATTAGTTTTACTTGCTCGTGAGTAAGTAATTATTGAGACAAGTACAACTACTTTGGTGTTTGAAAATTAGTTGTATGAACAAGTAAACTAAAAAATAACTCAATCACGGCTTTAGAAGAAAATAATATCAAATTGAATTCAAGAATGAAAAATAACTCGTAGTATCATTAAAATGTTTAAAATAAAAGAGCCCATGATAGTTTTTTTTTTTTTTTATAGAAAATACTACGACGCTGTATGGTATGGGTACCTGTACTTCGAAACGTGTACCTCAAAACTCATTGAATTTTTAGGCCGATTCCATCAAAATTTTGGTTATTAGTTTAATCACACTAAAACTATTAAACTGTAAGTTCTTAAACGAATTTAACTGCGGAATATTCTTCTAGTATCTACAACTTAGCATTAAATTTGAAAAAAAATAAAAACAGTTGCAACTAACATAACAACTAATTAATTGAAATTGTGAAAGGTCGAATAAAAAATTAATTAAAAATATTCGTCTCTGCCTGACAAATACAACTAATTTTGTCGTGGAACTTTATTTGCATCTACTTACAGCTATAACAACTAAATTTAAAAAAAATTATTGCAACTATATATGCAGAAAATTAGTTGTAAGTTAAGGTGTTGTCAACTAAAAAATGAGTTGATTGTACTCGAATTTTTGTAATCTTTGAAATTCACTTATTTTTCCAAATTTTTATACTTGTCCAAATCTAATCCAAAAAAAAAAAAAAAATGACAACTCAAACTACAAAAAAATATTTTGGAAGTTTTTCAATATAACAGCAAATAATGTAAAAATTTTCGCTGAGAGTAAAATTATATCTTCCAGAAAAAATTTTTCGAGTAAATTGTATTAATCAACAGAATAAATCAATAATTTTTAACTGAGCCCTAGTACTGGCTGAGATGAAAAAAATTATGTAGGTAACCAGATTTTGCCTATTCTCAAAACTGACGGAGTTGTAACATAAGGAAAATTCAAAATATTATATAAGAATTTAAAAAAATAGCTTTTCAATTAGTGTAAAACTTTGTGTGAAATGAACCTATAGCCCACTCACACAGAAATACACAACCGAACCCAACGACGTTTGGTGGCCACGTCGAATACATTGGGAAATTGACATTTTGAGCAAGTAGAGCGAAAGCTATAAAAGAGGTGAATTTTAAATTTTAAAATTTTCAAAGCATTAAGCTCCGTTAATTTTAAACATAGGCAAAACATGGTTATAGATATATGTATATTATAATTTTATTTTTTGTCTCAGCCAGTTCCACACTTTTTCCTGGTTAAAAATTATATTCTGCTCATTAACATTTCTGCGGTGATGTATTGAAAATTGTGATTTTTCAATATTCGAAAATCTAAACAAAATAAAGCCTTCAATTTGGGAGTATGCAGATTTTTTTACATTGATATTTTTATTGTTTTATCGTGTTCTATCCTTCGACTATATACATAATGGACTGCGCATACTTATAAAATTAACATTGGCTTATATGGAGACACCATGAAGACGTACATTTCATTCAAAAGTTCCCTTTTTTCCGGATTTAACAAATATCAAACGTCAATTGATTAAATAATTTGGAGGGATTTGCATTGTCATTTTACAAAATGAAAGTGTTTTTAAAATTAAATAGCGTCATTTATTCTTTTTTAATATTCGTAGGTGAATTCTGTGAATAGTACAGTTTGATAAGGGAAGGAGCTTTTGAATGGAATGTACATTTCATTTGGTTGCCTTCAACATTTTATCAGTATGCGCAGTCTATCTAGTATATGGTCGAAGGTTCTATCCATATCTACCGACCAGCGAAACAAAGTTCGGACTCCTTGTGTGTAGACGTTTTGTAAACGGGTTACAATAAAAAACATTTTTCTTTGAAAGGTATTTTATACCTATACTTAGTGAAAATTTCCTCATCAATTATTGCAGATATAGATAATGATGAACTACTGACTAATTTGTCGGACTTCAGTTGAAGAAAATTTAATATCCATTAATATTTAATTATAGTTACCTACCTATAAATTTTGATAGTTTTTCATCAGTACTTGATCTGAAGAAGTTACGCTGGAAAATGATGAAAAATGAGTGAAATGTGAAAAATTTTAGGAATTTATAGGTCGGGTATACCTAGCAAAAATACGAAAACGGAGAAAAATGATGAATGGTGTGCTTCATCACTCGAGGAACAACTAACTAATCATTGACAGTCCTCCCACTTTAATCAGGGTCACTGGTCAGACACTTGGTGACGTTCGCTAGCTGAGGATATAACGCTTACAATGTGGTGATAATGGTGGTGACAGACTTTGATCTTTTTCCAGTTTCTGATCGAGCTGCAGTCGTTCTGTTTTACTCTGAAAAAATTCTGGCGCTGTCGTCGCGAAATAGATATCATTCTGAAAACATTTTAGATACTTACAGGTTAAACAGCTTAATTCGCATCGATTTCATTGGTTCAGAAATGGTGATATTTTTTTTTAGAATAAAGCAAAAGCTTTCTCAAGGATACTGCACATTCTCTTTGCAGATTCAAAGATACGCACGTACAGATGAAAAATTATAGAGATGTTAAAATTTTCAGGGCTCACCTTGCTGGAGATAAGCGTCAGCTTTGGCATCGACATCGTCTGCACAAGATTTCCATTAATAATTAGGCGTATTTCCATCGAGTCCGTGGTGAACGCGATAATATAAGGAAATGTGCACACTGCAATAAATAAAACGAAATTTATTACTTTTTCGAAACACGCAGTCTCATCAGCATTAAAAAAAAAAGGAAATAAATTCCCGAATAATATGTTTCTTTGAATTTACATGGTTTTGAGTACTAATAGAGGCGAAATTTTTTTTCCTCAAAAATGCGTAAGAGTAATGGTATATTATCTTAAACTTAAATGAGGTTTTTCCACTTTTTTGGCTAGAGAGAGGAGGGACGATTGTATTTCCCTTATTATAAGCACGTTTTTTGGTGTCATAGTTTTCATTAAAATTATTTACTTACGTACAATTATGAAGATAATATATTGTTCAAACTATTCAAAAACGAAAACACGACAAAATTTTCACTTGAAGTTTAGAACCACCATTTGACTGGGTCTTGTCTGGGCAGAATAGTTAGATATGTTTGATAGGTTTAGTTCCATCTCTCCATTTATATGAATTAGTATCCAACAATATTTTTTCACCAATTTAACTGTGTTTGATATGACAAAAAGTAGGGCACTTGAATTTTTTTTAAAAACCAGTTAAAAAGTGCGGCACTAGAACTGTGATGAGACTGTTCAATTTACCACGGTAGAATAAAATTGTAAAAAAAAAAAAATTTCTCAAAAAGTACGGATAGCTTGTCTAATCAATGAGAAGGCGCCGAAGTTTTCCTGAAGATATACACAAATTCATATCACATAATACCATTTTTACGAAAAAAATTTGTTTAGCCAAATCGTTTTATTTTAATTATTAATTTGTTTAAAGTTTTTCCTCTTCCAAAGCCAACTTTGCTTATCAAGCAATGAAGTAAAGCTAAAATATTGAAAGTGGTAACAGTTGTAACAGTATAGGGGCACCAATGGAGGAAAAAACGACGAAAATAATCAATGAATTTTATTTTAAGGAATAAAGAATGTAAAAACCAAATCTAAAACTCTGGTTTTCCCAAAACCTATTACTCCAGATGTCAATTTTACAATATTGCGATTTTCATTTCATGACTTGATAGGCAAAGCTTACTTCGCCTTTTAACAGAATTAAAGCCGCACTAATACTGTAATTAAATTAGAACTAAGAAAAAATTTTTCACCAATCTAAAACTTTTATTATTGCATTGTTTTATTTTCCCCTAGAGAGGATTTTAAATTTCATTTTTGTTTTCCTTTCAATTCCTTTCTGTCTGTCATTTTTCCCTCTTCTGTCTTCATTTTTGTTACTTCTGGGAAACCTCCTAACCTTTCTTCACTCCATCTCATCTTATCAAACTCAGCTGGGAGAACTCAAACAGATTTTACAGTGTTTCGTGACATAAAAAGTTCTCTCTGGCGCTCTAATAGTTACAGGTATATAGAGTTGAAAGAATTTGGGGCAGGACTTTTTCATTAGCGAACATAAATTTTTTTTTTTTTTTTTTTGCAAACTAGTTGAAATATTTTTTGGTACATCTTTTCTCTCCTGCTTTCAAATTTTTCCATTTCATCTTTCACAAATCTATTTCTATCTTAAATTCATTCCAGCTACTTATTTTCACGTCATTTTCAAAAATATAGCTTGCGTTTATTACCAATACCTATAACACAAAACTCTTATATAGTTTAGTAATTTTGAAGTAAATCAATTTATCCATCTGATATGGGAGCAACGGAATAGATAATGGAGAATGGAGAAAAATTATAGAAATTTCAGTAGTTGAAAATTTAGCCTATTTCTGATTTTTCTAAAAAATACTGTTGAGAGTATTATCGGTGGTCAGTTTCATATCAACCAAAACAAAATTGTCAAAAGGAATGAAGTGGACGAGTTACAATTTTTTTTCTAGTTTAGCCATTTTTGTAGCTAAATTGATTGGACTATGGTATTCAAATGTTCTTCAGCGGTCCAACAAAGTCGTTTTGTCATTCTTACGCATATTAATTCAAACCGGAATTTCTCATCAATTTTCCTCTAATCGTAAAATTTCGAACAGCTCCTATTTCTAATCAATTAATGACACAAATGTGACCAAAACAAAAAAAAAGCCTATAGGAGGGGACACAAATTACTGACAAAATAATCTGCCCCCATTATTTGAAACAAAGTTTAAATTTAGGACTACATCCAATATTAAATTATTAGTTTTTTCTAAAAATTTGAAGAATATTGAGGGCACGGGATTACCGTGGCCCCTGGACGCGAAACTACTTATCAAAAAAAAATAAAATAAATAAATAATTTAGTATTTATAGTTTATAACTGAATAGATTAGCAGCTTTTTACGCACCGATGGCAGCCGGTATTGAGTTCCAAAAAAAGTCGAACTCCGTACTGCATTTACCATCAAGCGATAATTTTTGAAAATGACAAACATCTGAAACGAAGAGGAAAACTTACACTGAATTAGCTTGAAAATTCTGAGATTTTATTTTCGTTAAAAATAATTTTTTTACTATTATAGCAAAGTAACAGCTCTGGTTCCTCGTCTTCGTACAGATCCATAGCGGCGATTAAATGAGCTTTACAGCCGTCTGAAACCGAAAATAATTTATGCGCATCGCCACTACGTTCATTAATGAGATCGAATTGGTGTCTGTAGCCAACGCATATCGAATTATCCGGAAAACCGCCGCCAGAACTGGATACCGACGAATCTACGAGTGTAATAAGCGATGGTTGCTCGTTCACCTGTATTTCCTGTACCAATAATATAGATAGGAGAAAAAATAGCAAAAAATATTCTTTAAATTTTGATAATATCAAGATCAAAAGGGATCTTAAAAACCTACACGAATGAACTGAAAGCCCTCCACTGTATCGGTGTCGCTGGCAGGACACCAAGCGGTCCACGCGGCCGAATGTCTCCACTGCATCAGCAGAAGTCGACGACCAAGACATACAACCTGTATTCAACACATTGCACAAATTAGTAACGCGATGAACCACACCATCTGTGAAATATGGCTAACTGGATGTCACCCGCAGCTCTTCCTGCACCCGCGATTCACAATCACTGTTTTGTTATTTGGTCTAAAGTTTCGTGTTTCTCCCCTCTCTTACAAAATCGCGAAACACGGCAAACAGTAAAAACGGCGAATCATGTGTAGTGGGCCTTTATAAAAGGTGCGACGATTAAAACAAAGAAAAAGAAAAAAAGGACTAACAGATATGTGACCCAAAAGTCATGTAACCCAAACATTCAAATGTAAAAATTCGAAAAACAGAGATAGAGAGAAGAAATGTTGCACTCTTGTAGAAGTGGGTTACTCGATTATTTATACAAAATTTCAGCTAAATATCTATAGTAGTCTAATTTTGAGTAATTTTTGATTTGTCATTTCAATTTTTGTATTTGTGGCAAAACAAATTTAAAAAATTTTAAATGGCCAAAGTTTTCCAAAAATTCTGAAACTCCCCACAATAATGGAGGATGATTATCAGATTAAGCAGGTAAAGTTTCACTATCTTCTCATTTTTTTTTTAAGAATTTTCTTAGTGATCTGTATGCATAAAAAACGAATCAAAAAATTTTAAACTGCAAAAATTTTCCAAAAATTTTGAAACATGGGACAAGGATAGGGAAATGGTTAGTCAATTATGTGATTATGCAACTTTTTGTACGAACTGAATAAAAACTTGCATAACTGCGCATTGCAGATGTTATCGAGAAGAAAACATTGATGTATGAAAAGTTGCATACCCAAACAAATTTAAGGAAACTGTTATGACAAAATTCTGCCGTAAAGTGAAGTACTGCACCAAAGTGCGGATCAATGGAGAGGATGAAATAAAATTTTTGAAATTAACAAATTTTTTTTATTTGTTTTGAAAACATGATATAGACTATGGAAAAAATTCTTAAAAAACAAGGATGAAGGTACTGAAGTGAAACTTTACCCGTTTAATTAGGTAATCATTCTCCATTAATGTATCAAGTTTCAGAATTTTTTGAGAACTTTTACCATTAAAAATTTTTCAAAATTTATTTTTCAAAAATTGAAAAATTATAATTAAAAATTAAAAATTTCTTATAGTTAAATTATTACAGATACAGAGCTGAAACTTTGAATGAATAATTGAGTAACCGACTTCTGCAACTGTGCCAAGATTCAGCCTTGAATCTCTTTTTTAAAAATTTTTACATTTGAAGGTTTGGGTTTGCGTGACTTTTGGGTCACCCGGTATAAAGTAGATAGGATATAGAGAGGGAGTGAGAGATCAGGTTTTTTCATTCTCTTTTATTCCTCTTTGTTCATCTTTACTGCCATGAAAAAATGTAAATGATAAATTTGTGAAAATTAACAACTTTGCCCACATAGGGGCTAAAGACTTCAACAATAACTTTAAACATTCCTTGATACAACGCATAATCCTGAAAATTTTCTTTCGATCTGTTCAGGAGTTCTGAAGTTATGGATGAACTACCATACTTACTTTGAGTTTTATAAATGTAGATAATCTGTTTTGTAGACAAAAAGGTAGAACATAGCTCCAGATGATGATTTTTCTTCATACTACATTATAGTCCATGAATTTTACAAAACATTATTGTTCTCCCACACATGCTTTAGACCAGTGCATACTTTGCTATAAACAACGCCGCAGACGTTGGATGATATTTCAAATGGGAAAGTGCGACTTTTTCATGGGTAACATCGATTTATCGGTCCTAGGACCAGAGAGACTTTTTTGGTCCTAGGACTAGAATGTAGTCTGCACATGCGCAATATACAAATTTGGAGAGAGAAAATTTTTCCACCTTGGGATCGTGATGTAGTCATCTGACCCTGAAAAAAGGTACAGTACCAAAATAAAAGCAGAAAAGTACTTTTTGGTACGGCATTGCATAAAATATTTTATGATAGGGGTAAACACGCAACTTTTTTGATAAACAAAGATCCCATAAATTCTGCTTTAAGAATGACAAAATTTGAATATTATCGAGGGTAAAAGTATTCGCACACAGAGAGCCAGCATAGCTTTAATATGAGAAGGCATCGCACGAGTGAATACATTTTATTCTCGATACACTTCCGCACAATCCTGTAATCAACTTGGTGAGGGTAGAACAGAACATCCCTTCAAGCATCATTGCTATAGCAGTGGGGCAAGGTACAGCAGCTGACTGGTGTGCCAATCAGACCTTTGCGGGTTTTATAATTGCTTTTAGCATATTCATCTTAACATAAATACTTACCATTCGCAAATGTGAACCTCCAGGTTTACTGGTAGCATACATGGTACATCCACGAGTACGTTCAATTTTGTGCTCTTTCAGGTCCAGTCTTCCTTTCATAATAAAATCACCGCAGCTAATTACATCACTTTCAAAATCCGATAATCGAAATACATGTATTTTACTATCACGACCTGTAGCCAATAGTGAAAGATGAAAGTATTATTAGCATGAAGTGAAATAAATATAATAAAATAGTTGAATATATTGTCGTGAAGAGGATTCTCAACAACAAAGTAGCCAACAGTTATTTGCGTGTTATGCCACTTCATATATAAATGTATGGGAAGCCAAAACCTAGGCAAACACTGGCAATTTTGTGGCCATTTTTGTACGCTTTTACAGTTGACTCCATACACACAACATAAACACACATATGTACATACACATACGTATATGTGTCATATAAAGTACATTGTTTCTTATTAATAACTGATAAGAAACAACGTACGAGTTTGTGTACCAGTCTATGACTTCACCTAGATCTTAATTTTTTGATTAGTCAAGGTCCAAACATAGTAAATTACCTGCCTGAATTTACAGGTAATTACAAAGGAACAAAAGTGTGTGTTTAAAGTGCTATGCACTAATAATTTCCAGCCTTTTGGCAGGAACTGTCGTCGAGAGAACTGAGCCCTTAACCTCATACAGAGTCGACAATCCCCAAAAAAATATCGACTGAACCAGCTCCTTATTTTAATGATTAGGTAGGTAGTGATAAATTAAAAATTGACAGCACATACGCAAATGTTTCAATAAATTCTTTCAGGTTTAATACAGTTTGAGAAATATAACTATTTATAGTACCCAAGAGCGGCTATGCAAGGGGGTGTAATGATGACATTTTCTTTACACTTTTATTGCAGTTAACAATACAATGAGATGTGACATAGTTCTGGTACCAATATCTGGGGGCACTAAAATCATCTTTGGTTTTTATCGGTTATCACTTATCAACATGCTTGCTTTCTCAACACTAGTTTCACCCTTCTTCTTCAACCACTCCTATGATACCATGGTAGGGACATGATCATTCATGTGAAGTACCTCATATTCAAATCAAATCCCATCAGGGATGAGAATTGTTTGTATGTTTTTTTAATTATAAGAGGGAATTTTTGTCAATTTGAAATTTATTGAAGAAAAAGTTCTCTGTTTTATTCCTTCATCTTTTGAGGTTTTCCCTGCCAAAACAACTTTCTATAATAATAATACACATTACCTTTATCAGCTCGAAATAAAAGAATACCATGTGCTTCAACTACACTCAGCTGTCTTATGGCGACGGACTTGTCAATTATCTGTCTATGCGATATTCCATCTGGAAAAAAGAAATTATAAAATTCAATCGCTTAAAACAAACAATGCCATGAGGAAGTAATAGCATGCCATTTTAAACCCATAGGCTTAACTGAGAGGTCGCTGCAATCGCAGGGCGCTGCCACAGTTAGAGAGAAAAAATCTGTTAACAATTATACATGGAAAAAAATGCGCCCTGGAGTTGAATTAAAAGATTACATCGTATGGTGGAGAATACTAGCTATCTACAGAATGTTTCATGCGCAGTAATTAATACTCAGAGGATATACAGAAAGGTAAATGCGATTCATGTTCGTTGGTTCCACAATTTGAGTGAGATATAGCACGCTATAAAAATTTTAACTCTAAGAACATTAGATACCTACGGCAATTTTTTATTTTACTATAACTGAATGCATGTGGAAGGCAGGACTCTGGCATTCAATTTTCAAACTTTTCGGTTTTGAACAGAATTCATACAGCAGCAAAAGTCATTATGAATTGGTGAATTACTATATGCAGAGTTCATTTATCTGATCATTTTGAAAGGAGATAAAATGAACTAAACCTATTGAAGGGATGAAATTCGAATTACATAGAGGTGAAGACTGCAATTCTCTCAGCATGCTTTCTTGAAATGTATTAAATTTTACATTTACGCATTGCCACATTAGTGGAGACACATGGAAAGGTAGTATGAAGAGGGATTCCCCCTGTTATTGAGATCTCGAATACTCAATAACGCGGATTTCGGTGGACATGGTTGATAATGTCTTCTTCCAAATCACCATATTCTTTCTCATTGACATATGTAGCCTTGTAAATATATCTTTATTAGGGACACGTCTTCGTCGGTGCTCTGGGCAAGAGGGATTTGCATATGTATGTTCGTAGAGGCACTTTGCCTCTCTCGAAACTCCGTTGGCTGAACCATAGAAATAATGCATACCGGCATATTCTTGGCAGGTATAAAGTGTGCGCCGAGCCATTTTTAAAAGTCAGAAGTTGTTACTACAGATGAATGATGATTGATATGTTATGGTTTAAAAAAAATAAAGGGGGTGTGAAATAAGGTTCAGTTGATATTTGCATAGCAAGGTATTTACCAAGACGTTAGAAAGATGTAACGGAGTGATTTATTGGCAGCATATGCCTCAAAAATTGAAATTTTAGACTGGTCTTTAACAAGTTTGCAATAAAAATGCTGCTGTTTGGGGTAAAAGCTTCATTAACGTCATGCACTCATCTACGGAAAGTTGCCTATTCAAAAATATTTAGGTGTGTTTTTTCATAATAATGCCTTGTAATACTGGTAACCAACTCCTCATCGTCGTTTACTAAATTTTTTCCACCAATATTAGGTATATGAAATTTTAAATTTTTGAAGTTGCAAGCACCATAGCTTCGTCAGTTTTAAAAATAAGGTATATGTAAGGAAAAACGTTTTTCTTAGTCGGATCAGAATATACTCAGATTCGAAGATTAGAGGCTCTATCCCATAATTTTTTGTTAAATTTATTCATCAACACATCACAAATTTTCAAATTTACGAATCGGTCATTTTTAAAATAAACCATATGTTGAGATTAATTTTTTTCTTGGTTGTACTCGGTTATATCCAAATCTGAAGTATAGCTCACCTCTCACCAAACACCCTGTATATTATTAGGCAACAAGTTATTTTGTACTACTTTTTTCTTTAGAATTACTGGACCAATTTTATTGATACATGTCTCCTTTTAAGTGTTCTAAGTGTAGGTGTGGAGATTCTAATTAAAAAATAAATAAAATTGTTGGAAGAGTGGAAATATGGACGGAAAAAGTAAAGACGCTTGCAGACTAAAGATGATTCTTGGCCAAACAGTATTATTTTTGTTTTTCAGTGACGTAGCTCTAAAGTGTTTTGTTAAGTAGTAAGAAAAGAGGAAGGCTAAATCTACTTAATTAAAAAAAAAGTGGATAGTTTTAAAAATTGAAGGAGTAGAGAAGCGGAAATAAAGGCAGAAACAGTGACGAACACCCACAAACAGAAGATTTATGGGCAAGAAACAGATTCTTTAATAAGAACAATGTCGTGTTTTAGTGACGTAGTTGTCAAGTTTGTTTTAGGCAGAGGAAGAAAAGAAGGTAAAATCTAATTTGACCAAAAAACTAAAAAAATTAGTGAGGAATGAAAATAAGGACTAAAAAAAAAAGGGGCCCAATAAACCAAATATCCATGTGCGAGAAACTTATTAATCAGTAAAAAATGTTTTTCATTTTCGGTGACAGCCGTAAAGTTTCCTTTATGAAGGAGAAAGAAAAGAGGGAAAGTAGTCAAGAAAAAAGTGGTAGCGGGCTCCTCAATAATAAAACATGAAAATCTCCACCATCGTACCTTATTTTTACTTCTTGAGGGATACAGTGGGTGACTATATTTAGATTTACTAATTTTTCTCAATAGTTAAGCCTATAATAAAGGTATGTGTGTCGGTACAAAGTTAAAATATTAAATAAAATTAGAAACAAACATTTTATATACAATGTTTTACTACTATATCATACGGACTAACATACAAGATGGTACAGAAGCTTTTTTTTTTTTTTACAATCCTGATAATCTGTATTATTATACGCTTTTGTTCTACATACTTGCAAAATTTTAATTCCACAAAGTATTTTAGCCAAAAAATGTCATAGCTAAGATTTCAATTGCTGGCCATTGTTTAATATTGTTATTAGTTTGTTTCGTCCCATTTTTGCGGATGATTCAGTTCGTCTACAAAAACGTGTCAAACAAATATAGACAACTATTATTCCTAATTCTTGGAATAATAGCAGTCTATATTAAACCTTGCTTCCCACAGACAAACACTAATAAATATGCTGACAATATAGTGTCATCATATTTGGCGGATGTTCCATGTTACGCCACCTTTTTGGTCGGCCATTTTTGATTTATAACAAAGGAAACAAAAGTGATGTCTTGTCTTCTATTTGAAGACATATTCATTCCTGATTTAGCAGCCGAGTAATAACGTTAAGGTCTATACTCGATGTTATAGACATCAGGTTTCATTAGTATTAAGTATTGATAATAAGTTCAAATTTTAAAGTGTTGTAATAATTTGAGTTTGAAATAATAAAAGATAATATTTATAAATTATCTTATCTGTCAAAATAATTCTGACATAGAATTATTCTAGCAACATAGTTGTTATATAATGTGTTTATTCTGTACTTCATCACTGAAGTTGTGGCACATGGGTAGCGTGATTAATCCTCATGCTTGAAGGCGTGGATTTGTACCTCAGGCTGGCCTCATTCTTGGAGTGGTTTTTTCCTGATTTTTTAATACTTTTTTAAAAATAATTCAAATACATGCTCATGTTTTTATCTAATAGAGAGACCTTCGTTTCACTTCTTACTACGTTTCGCATGTTTCATAAAAATGTATTTAAAAAAATCAATTTTTGACAAAATTGTTTTCTCATTAAGAAGCTGGAAATGAAAATAAAAGACAAAGTTAAACAAAGAAAATAGCATAATAATATATCTCATCAATATGTAGTCTGTAGCTTCGTTCATCATATTTTGTGTTTATGCATGCATGGTGCACCCAGTTATGGAAATTTACCATCAGAAAAAAATAATAAAATACATTCCTGTTCAGCTTCACAATAAGAAAATAATGCGGATTATTATGATTTTAAAAAACATTTATACAGCACTTTTTCATCAACCTTTATCTTAACTCATATGGAAATTATGAAAACAATGTGTTGAAAACTTTTTTGTAACAAATTTTATGTATATTATTTTTGTAGGAAGCAACTACTTACGTATATTTTATGTGACTTACAGCTATCGAGGAAAATTGAATAAACTAAAAATAATCACACATAGTAGGCCAGCATGGTGGAAACTCAAGGTATGGATAGATGAAGCATTGTTATCATTTATTGAAAGGTCCACTCGAACATATTTCAGCTATGAAACCTTTTATAACTATGAATTTCATTTTAACCAAGTATACATACAGCTCCACTTCAAAAAACAGGTTGCCTAATTATTATTATTATTATTATTATTAATTATTATTATTATTATTATTATTATTATTATTATTATTATTATTATTATTATTATCATTATTATCATATTATTATCATTATTATCATTATTATCATTATTATCATTATTATCATTATTATCAATCATTATTATCATTATTATCAATCATTATTATCATTATTATCAATCATTATTATCATTATTATCAATCATTATTATCATTATTATCATTATTATCATTATTATCATTATTATCATCATTATTATTATTATTATTATTATTATTATTATTATAATCATTAGGTTTGTGCAGCTTTACCAAATTGTCAAACAATCTTCTATCTATCAAGTAGAAAATACGAAACATAATAACTAAACGTAGGTGCAAACGTATGTTGATAAACGAGAAATCTTAATTATTATTGATTGAACGTTTCTTTCAATAGTTTCGGCATAAAAATGGGTCAGAAAAACAACCTATGTACATACAGTATACTCAAGCACCTAATATAAGAGCAGGTACGTATATCATAAACATGTGAATATCAAAGTGTTCAATAATGTATAAAATATTTATTTCTTATCGCTTACCCTCGACAACGAATACCCCAGATTCCGTACTGACGATAAGTTTCGAATCACCCCACGAATCTCCGCAAATTATTTCGTAATTGAAATCAGGATAGAAGCACTGCGGCTCCCAAGGGGCCCGTTTAAATAGGCCAGTCGTTGCCAAGCTCGTAGGAGCGTCTCCTTTCACTATTGTATCCAATTTTAAAGCTTGCCCGATGCGCACGAATTCCACCTGTCGAGCCTCCTCTTTGCGACGAGACCCCCTCGGCGGATCGGGGAGTACGTCACTGAACGCTCGCCTATTAAGCATCGTCTGAAAACCGAAGGAAGTTTACACATTTTAAAACGTGAAATGTTCTTTGAGCAGAATTATTTAGGTACTTGACGCAGATTAACAACCAATCGTCGTTGAAACCATAAAAGAGTAACCGAAAAAATTTATTTAGATCTGCTCGAAGGTTTTTCTTTGCTCTGTAACATCAGTATACATGCTGATAATCTTCAATCTGTACTTCCAGATGGCAGCGCTTCAGAAAAGGGACTACACCTATAAGAGTGGTTGACTGATATTGAAGAGAACAGATATTGAAATAAAAAATTCAGTCATAAGTGTTCGTTTTTACCCAATTCGCTTGCAAACGGCGAGTATTACTTTATTTCAGTTGTTAAAATATAACCATCTGTTAGACCGTAGTTTTCAACATTTTTAAGAACTTCGTAGTTAGTGATGACAAAAAGCACACGATAATACACGCTCTTAGTCTTGACCTCGTACTTGTATGCAGTCAAGCCCTTAAGACCTTTGTTTCGATTTTGATTACAACATTTTTGCTAGGTCTAGATATTATTTTTGGCGAGGTAGAACTTATTTCGTTTTTTGTTCTTCCAAAATATGAAATAGAAAAAAATTAAACACTACCTATCTAATATTGTAAGTAAATTTTGTAAAATTGTTTGACCGTAGTAAGGCTGCGAATATTTTATAGTTTGTTCACATTTTGTTAGTTTTTCGTTTGCCTTGGCCTTGATTTTGGTTTCAGAGGGTACGGTCTTGGTCTTGCATTTTTTGCCAGACCAAGACCAATTGTATCTACCACTATTTCTCACAAGAATTTCCAATTTAATGCGAAAATGATCAATTTATAAAGCAAAATATTTCCGGGTATTATAAGACAGGAACCGCTAAGATTCATCTAAAAATACACACACCCGCGTGAATTTGTAATCTTAACATTCCAGGCGTAAGTGAAGTGAAAACCAGAGGCACCGACTAAACTTGAAAACTGAAAATGAGTGGTGCGTAGTTTACCCCTTCGGAACTCACCAAAATTGGATATTAGGCAACTGTATTTAAAATGTCTTTTAAAGAAAAGGGCAAATCCAAATGTCATCTTTTCTAGCAGATATTGTTTAATCGGTATAAATTTATACATTATTTTGATTCTCCTTTCACCACATTCGTAGTTCAGTTTTAAAAAATTACCTTTCAGAAAATTTCCACGCCGTAAAAGGAATATAATCTCCAAATTTCACGTTTCGAAGTCCAGGTCGGAACCTGTCTCTTAGTAAAAAATAGAATTAAATGAAATTATAGCTACACAGCCGCCAAGAAACAGATTCAACTGATGTATACCACGTCTACGAGTTAAGGGAAAGAAAAGCTCCTTTGGTTTCTCGTGGTTTTTAAAATGCATGGATCAAGGAAATGCAGTATACATCCCTAAAACAAATCCACCTCAGTATACTGGGTTGGATTTGTTACTGAGGCGGATTTAATAGAAAATGCCTCGCGAGGTGAGGCGGATTTGTACTAACTCTGAATACCTATACGATAAATATATATAGCCTAATAGATTTTTTTTGAAAACCCACAGGCAAAAAATTCCGGATAAAGAGAGTACCTAATTAACAGCATTTTAATTTCGATTATTAATTTAATATCGGATGTATAAGGCTGGTAAAAATAGAACGACGCCATTGAGCTTTGAATACAATTTCCAACGCAGAAAATGAAAGAAACTCCTTTTGTTTTCTGCAATAAGATAATGTTATCTTCAAATTAAATAATTAGATACAGTAAAAATACAAACCACTCTGTTTGAATCATTCATATGTTCGCAGTATAAATCCTTTATCAACATGTCTAGGGTACGCTCACGTTTCTTGGCAAAAGTTGGTGTATTGAAGGCAGCTTTCTCCCCATTAATCACTGCAATAGAATGAAAAAATATAACAAACTATTATTTCCAATTAAAATGGGAAAAAAGTACGATAAAATGCAATTTCAAGGCCACTAGTGATAGCCTATGTACAAGTTGAAAATACTGAAGGCAACGAGGGCGGTACACACTGTAGCTCCTGTTCAACATTTCGTGACCAACCAAGATAATAAATAAAATTATTTTTCTCCCTCTTTTTAGCCCTTTTTCTTATTGTTTATTTTCTGAAGTCGATTCTGTTTTTTGAAAAAAATTAATTTACCATAGCCAATGCTTTGTTTCGTTTCATTTTAATTGTAGTACATCTGACTGGAGAAATTTTCAGATATAAATTATTTTTCTCTTTTTAGAGAATGTTTTGATAAAAAAATATTTTCAATGATTTTTCGTTTCCAGCGTTAACAGCAATACTACTTTGAAACTACCAGTTTTTTATTCAAAGATAACTCAAACGATATCTCATCGATTTCGATAACGATCTAAATGGACCACCATGGAATCACCTTCTATCATTTAAAAAAAAGTTCATCACAATCAATGCCCAGATTGAGAAGTTATGCAGGAACGAACATAAAAAAAAAAACATATACGAATCGAATTGATAACATCCTCTTTTTTTTGAAGTGGGTTGAAAAATTGTGAAAATTTGGGGAACAGAAAAGATACGAGCAAACACATAACGCAGAAGATAATGGGTAACTTGTACAATTTTTTAAAATAAATTTGACCAATTTTTTTTTTTTTTTTGAGAAAATTGGTTTGACACTGTTTGAAATACGTACAGTATCAAGCTCGTTTATGAAATTGGCTCAAAGAAGTGATTTTTACATACTTGACTTTTTTTTTTCTGAACAAATAGTGTTTTGTGAAAAAAAGTTAAATTTGTGCAGGGTTTCATTCCACCAATTTGATATCTGGTTCACTGTCTAGATGCAGACACATTTCAACATATTAACATAGGTACTTAAATGCGCAAGCTCTTTAAGATGAAAATCATGTTGGTACGTATTATGCAACGATTGTATTGAAGAAAACTCTTTCATCAATCGCTGCATATTAAAGCAAAATCAAGACAATCCTTAAAACCCAATAATTTCTAGTAGGATATCAATGAATGTCTCAAGAAATAATGAAATAAAAATTTTCAACAATTCCTCTTACATAAAGCAAAGGAATTTTTCGTACGGCATCAATATTTGCTGAAAATATAAAATTTCTTTGTTGGTTTTTAAATTTCTCAAAAAAAAGAAAAATACTTAGAATTTTCATTGCAGATTTTTTTAAATTATAATTCGTATCTATGAGTTGACCTTTTTACGCTTGTACCGGCATAAGCCAAACAGTTGTAATAACAAGAAATAAAAACGGCTAATGCGTGCAGTTACAATGCTAAACTATTGCAGGAAGACGTCATAACTCATAAGGATAATGTAATTAATAATAAAAAATTTAATTTATTATTTAAAAAAATAATCTATATTGACTAAATTTTATTTTTTTTCTCATTTTACTAAAGTGCATTCATTTAAAATAAAAAAACCAGGCATTATTTGGTTCTAGGACCAAAAAGAATCAGTACGATCTTCTTCAAATGAAGAAGGGATCCACTAAAATTTAGTGGGCACTATATACGTAAGGCAGATTCATCCTGCAGGAGATTCGGTCGAGAGCCTTGGTATCTTGACATTGGGACAATTTGACAGAGAGTATAAATCATTCATTAGCGTAGTCATCATATACATTTGTTTATGACCGATTAAAGAGATAAATTATTTCCCAGTCCAAACAATATTGATATATAGGTCACTATTTTTTTTTTTTCGTTTGTTTTAACATAATATGTTTCAAAGGACCAATAATTATTACGAAAAAGACGAGAATGCATGTCATGTTACCTACAATTAGATACTAATAAGTAAATTTTAAACGGCGTGGAGTCTCCGAAAATTATCACTTCTTCAAAAATCTTCGAAGTAACATCAAAAGATTTTAGAAATTTCTCGAAGCCGAAAAATTATAGCATTGTACAATATTTGAAACGTATAACCTCTTCTACACCATCAATAAACGATTCAAAGTACATTCTAATCATGTTTTCTGTCATTGTTTCATCTTTATCAAATAATCGAACACCAAATCGCATAAATGTATTTTCGTTTTTTTTTCAGACCATTATAATATATATATATATATATATTATATAAGAAAATTCGAATACCTACGCTCATTTTTTTAAATTCTTACATTTGTCTGAATTTTGCTATACTAACACGTACATTTTTGCAAAAATGTTACCTACTACTTAAATTTATTCCCCAACCGTACAGACATTATACTAACTCGCGGTGGATTGTCTTTTTTTTTTGTAAATGAAATTCGTACATTCAAATAGCAATCTGACGAATTAATGATGCAGGATTACGAATTTTACAGAATGGTTAAATAAGGAAAAAATGAATAGAAAGGCGAAAAAAATCGACTAAAAGTAGGTCACGTTTTCGACTCTTCGAATATGAATGAAAATAACAAGTTTTGGTAAAAAAAAATGGCACAAAAATTCGAAGAAAAGAACTTTTTTCAAGAATATAAGAAGGACGTAGCGAGATATTATGCAGCTGTACAGTACTCTCCTTTGCAAATGTACTTAGTAATTATTTCCTCCTATATATATATATATATATATATACACACTTTTTTTTGTTTCTCTCGCACTTACCATGAATGGTAAGAGAAAAAATGAAATATTATCATTGCTGAAAAACTCTAAAACATATCGTATAAAAAGTTTTAGAAATTGTTAATCGTCTGAAAAAATTACAGGTTCCAGAGTCGACCCGAAAGGGTAGTATAAAAAGTACAGTTTTCAAATAGTTCATTCAAGCGACTCACATTTTTCCCATTTCCTAACATCGTTGTATTCGTACTGAATTCCTTTTTCTTTTTTTTTCTTTCTTTTCTTTTTAACCTTAATCCCTCGAAACGTATCGAAAACGTTAGTTTGAAGAAAATGAGTACCTACGTTTTGCGTCATTTTTCATTCATACAGCGAAGATGAGCTGAATCCTCCTTCTAAAAGACATCGAAATGTGAGAAATCAGATTTACAATGAAGCAGAATCACAATTATTACAAGTAAATTTTTTTTCAAATTACCAACTTATTTTAAGCTTCTATATTGTCCCAAGTTTATTCATGTAGGTATTTCAGTTAAACCCTAGTTTGCATTAATAAAATCAGTTCCACCATAACGTAAACTTAAGGTGCTCTTTAATGTGCGATAAAATTACTCCATCTATTTTCAAAATGTATTCTTCAAGGGAGTAAAAAGTTCCAACATAGGTAAATAAAAAATTTAGATTTCGAATAAAAATAATATTTTTGGATTCTCAGACGAAATTTGATTTAAGTATGAATAAAATACTCGAAAATGTTTCCAAAGCGTTGAAAGGATTTTTTTGGATAGTGGAGATGAAATTATTTAAAAAGCCAGAGAATACTATACCTACATCAGAATACCTATTCCAAGTTAAATTTTTGAGAAAACGTATTTCAACAAAAACCATAATTTTTCCTCAATAGAGATTCCAGTTACGATAAAATATACGAATTTAACAAATCAATATTCTTTTTAAGGTAAAATTTTTCCAGGCTATGATTCTCCCACGCCACACCATTTAACCTCGCTGAAAAGAAGCCAATAAAAATACACTTCTTTCGCGAAAAATACTAATCATATTGAAGAAAACTGAAAAAATCGAATCGCTATTTTTGAACACAAGTAGGCCTACAACCATACTATACATATGGCGTTGTCGATTTGTAAATTTGGGCTTTTTATAAACAATGCCATCATTCCAAACAGAGCCGACATATCAGAAATTGAAAAAAAATTTTATTCAATCAGCCAGAAAATTTTAGGCTTATTATAAACAGCCTAAACACGTTTTTGATCTTTAAAATGAGCCCAAAATTTTTAGGTTGATCTAATGAGTTTTTTTTTTTTTTTTTTGAAATACCAAATCTAATTGGAAAGACAGAGCTGTTCGTAAAAAAAAACCTGATTTTACAATGGACTACGACACAGATTGATACCTACGTCTCTATAAATATGTACCTTTACACGATCAATGATACAAGCATATACCTACGTACACAACTACACAACAAACCAGTAGACAGACCTCCCCAAATTGACGAGCTCAGGGGGGCATAACTTCGCTAGAAGACAGGCATTTGTTTATTAATTCATACTTTAAAATCTTCGCATCATAAGTTTATAATAATTTTAGCAAAAAACGCACTGAAACATTTAATGTAGTAGACAAGTGAGTTTTGGCACCAGAAGGAAATGAATAAAAGAGAAAAGAGAAAAAAGTGACGTGGTTGTATGTTTGATGCCAAATATCACCCCAAAATCAGGGAAGGAAAGAGAAAATACAGGCATTGAAATAATTATTTTCTGATTTTTCAATTTTATTTTTATGTAAGAATTTGGAAAGAGCACTCCAGGCCTACCGACCCGGAAAATACCCCCTTTTCTTTCCAAAAATCTGCCAAAAATTGTACCAAAACTCGCGTTGGCTACATTCCAATTTCATTTCTTACCTTACCATAAAAATATAAATATATATACCACATTAAAATTTCCCTGAACAATAATATTCAAATTATTTTATTTTATTCAATATTCTTTTAAAAGGCTGTTCACATTCAGAATTTTTTAGGAAAAATTCTCTCAAGAAAAATTCAAACATCCTCCTAAAACTGTTTTTATCAAAGTAGAAGAGATTTTGTTTCACTAGTTCAAACACTTCGAACTAAGTGACAAAAAATTTGTTCGATTCCAGTAATTTTGGTCGTGCACAGTATGAAAATTCATAGCCTACGGTATTGAGTAGAAATGTGGTGAAAATAATTATTTTACATTGCTTAAAATTTCAACGGGCCAACAAACCTCAATTCAAAATAAAAGGATAAATTGCAGAAAAATGATCAAAGTTATTGATATACCTTTAATGGCCAAAAGAAGTGGTAATGTACCTAATTAGAACCACTTTCAGTGTTACACCATACACGAGATATTTAACACTGGAAAAGGATTAATACCTCTATAATAATTTAAATAATTAATTTATAATCCACATCTATTCTGGACCTTAACTTATTTGAGAGACTTTAATAATATTTCAAACACAAGATTGATTTAACACTTTTAATAAAATAATAATTTGTACGACACAAGTACATTAAATAATATTTCAAACACTATAAACTAGGTTGAACATTTGGGATTTAAACCCTTTAGACAAAGACTGTCTATTAGAAAGCTAACTGGTAGCACTGTGTAACAATTCCTTCCAATTAAGGGTTAATATATCTGTTTGGAGTATGTAAGTATACTTGATGGATAGGCTAAGTAAGGTAGGGACTTGTTTTTATAGAGTTGTGCTGACTTGTGAGAGAATTGAGGGACAGGCAAAATGAGGTCATGAATATACAGACATTATAACTATATTCATAAAATTAAATACGGGTAATTTAGTGGTTGTTTACAAAGAGGTATAGGATGTTTTGTTTATTGATGAATACTTACATTTCTGGTATTTGAGACTGTGTGGACGAATATGTTCATATTTAAAAATAGACAAAAATATACGTTATAATACCTATCTTTTTTTACACATAACGATCTATCCAGGTTCTATTGTGAAGGTCATAGACCCTTTTCAAGGTTTTTTTGGAAACTAATAAAGCAATAGTACCAAAAGTTTTACCAAATCCAGTCCGATATGAATATAATCTCCAACCAAAATTTCACTCCCATTTCTTTCGTAGTTTTTTCATAATACTGGAAAAACCAAACTATGGATGTTTCATTGAAATTGGTTTACCGGTTTTTACTTTTTTGGTGAAACAACTGAAGCAATAAGAAACAAACTCCTATAAGACCAAGGAGCTGTTTCGTAAACACTTTATGTTGTTTCAGCCACTTTTTAAATTAAAGATGACATGTGACCCCACAAAAAAACATACAACGGATTGAGATTAGGGGCCAAAATTATCTATGGTCAATTAGAGTATGCTCAAGGTGAGTTTACTGATTGCCTAGATTCATTTTATCAATTTCCTATCGAGCGTCACAAGATAACATGAATAACTATGTATAGTTCGCCCCCAATACAATAAGCTTCCAAGGGGTGAAATATTATCTTTATTTTTTCCTGAGAAAAATGGGGGTGGTAATGTGGTAAACCAAAAAGTTCGTCAAACTGCAAAAGATACACTACATTACTAGTTTAAAAAAAAAAGTCCGCCACATTACTTCTAAATTTACCTATATATATATATATATATATATATATATATACACTACATACATATAATTATGTGAATACATAATTAGAATACATAGAGGTAGATAAGTACATACGAAAAAATTAGGTCAAAATGGAAAAAACATTTCCAATCGTTTTCTTTTGTCGTAAAACGGATAATTTTTATCATCGCTAGCCCTAACGCCTCTGTGAGGTCAATTTTAACACATCGTTTGCAAGCAAACGAGGTAAAAATGGAAAGATAAAAAAATAACCTACAGGATGAAAAGTCAAAGAAGCCTAACCAAATGTATGCGACAGACTCAAATACATATTGCATAAGGCTCAAATCGAATTGTAAAGACATCCTTATGACCTTATCTCGTGCTAAAGTTGAAGTTTATTTACACTCATAAAAATGTTTAATTGTGGCTCATGTTCGACTATGAATGAAAAATTGAACTCTTCATCTCATTTCTACAAAATATTCACGTACGATTACTGCAGAAACTATGGATCTTAAAAAACGGGTAATCGACGTCCCTATCATTTATTAATTTTTTTGTTTTTCTGTTTTTGTAGAAAATTAGAGGAAATAACGGATCTGATGAAGTATCGCAAATTAGCTTCCATAGTTCCAATATATTCTTACTCGAGAAGTGTTTTCGCTACCTTATTGAGAGAAACATTGTGTTTTTGGTATTGGTGGGTATTCGATCACATTCCAGTTACGCATCAACTTGAGTAAAATGTAGAATCACGTTTGGGCAAGTTTTAATATTTACATTCCCAGATTTTCAGTATCCTACACCTCTACAGTCTCCACCGAAGAAGTTGGCCGCTCAAAATTTACATTTAAATATTCGACTTCAATGGCGAATTAATAGATACACTTCCCAGTGATCTGATACGTGCAGCATATTGCAGCGAAGGAAAAACAAAATGCCGCAGTCAACTCGCGTGTTTTTCAGTTTCTTTATCCACGAGTGACGAAACTTCATTTTCAGTAAATTATCAATACAAAGAATACTTGCATTTTACGAGAAGGAATTCACGAAATGCTTGCGGATCCCTGAAAACGGGCGGACACGGCAACGAGGGTCCGAAAAGCGGAACTGATTCTTCGGAAAACACAGTCAGCCTGTAACTGTTGTCCTCCATTTGGTAACTAATTAACGCAAAAATGTCTGCAAATGCTCGTTAAGGCCGGTTACCATAAAAAATATGTACTTAAATAAAAAATCTATAACATTAACGTAACAATACGCGCAATATCCATTGACACAGTACATCATCATTCAAGGTAAACCTTAAATACCTAATCGCGATAAAATAAGAATAGCAAACTCTGGTAAACAGTATATTGAATATTTTTAACCGTAAAAATCGCCGTATAATGATAATGAGCGAAATAGAATACGGCCCTTGGAGAAGTAGCGAGAGTAAGAAAAAAAAATTATTTGAAAAATGATATTACACCGTTTTTAGACAGATTTTTTAAAGTAAAAAAAATAAAAATAAATGGAAAGCCTAAATAGCGTAGTCAAAACTTTTTCTTTCTTAATGATAATGGGCTCTCCAGCAAGTTAGCAGAGGTTGGGTGTCGACAAAATACTATATTTGGTGCATTTAAAAGGACTGTCGCCTACGCTGTAAAGAGAATGACAACAGAAAAAAAAAAAATCAATCTAATTGAATTAAGTAGCGACGGTTGGAGTTTAAAAATGAAAAATAATTGGTCGCGGATGGGCACGCGCTTAAGAGTATTTTTCCAGAGGGAAAAAAAAATAAGAAAAAAGTAGTGTAAAAAACGTCATCATCCTTGATCATTTTTTTTTTTTTGTTGGGGGTTAGTAAGGTGGAGGAGAGTTATGTCTTTTTCTCTTTCTCCTAACAACAGCGTGTTTTTGTTTAAGCGGTAAATAACAATTTCTTTTCTCTTCGCCTTCCAAATAAAACACCTCATTTTTTGACCCATTGCTCTAGCTAATGGTAAGAATACTTTTTCCTTTCAATATAATACGATTATTAACAACAACCTTGTTTTAAGTTTTTTTTTTTTTTTTTTTTTTTTGACGATGTTAAAGGAAAGCCAAACACGAGGAAAAAAACCACCCATTAATAAAATCGCGCCAGATTGTTGTTGAATAAAAAAAAAAAAAATGTTTTTCAGGTCAAAGTTAATAAAGAAAAAAATAACTTTGCGGAAATTTGTAAAAGCTTGAAGTACAGCAGGGACAAGTCAAATAGCAAAAAATATTTCAAGTTGTATCGTTTTTTTCAAGATGATATTGATTTTGCAGAATTCCAACACGTACGTGATGCTCTTCGATTTTTCAGTACAATGTTCAAGAGGGAAAAATGGTCAAAAATAAAATGTAAAACGTTTGCCGCCGAATATTTGTTGATACAATTCATCCACTTCGTGAAAAATATTTTAAAAATTGAAAAAATGCTTTCAAATGTTAAAGTTTTAGGGAAAAGTACTAGAAAAGTAGTACCTATACTCTCTATCGCAGGTGACAATTCAAGTAGCATAAAACACACTCTGCGGCAAAATTTCATTTTTTTAAAACATCATGTCTAATTTGACACGATCAATTTCTAGTCACTTTAATAATAATCAGTCTAAATTCCACTTAAAGAGACAATACACGGGCAAAGAAAAGCGTATAAGAAAGACAGTCAAGTAATATGCTTTTAATCAAATGAGTGTAGTCGGTAGAATTTGAACGAATTTAAATGAAAAGTGATTTTAAAGGAATTCGAGTGTAGGTAAGGAATTAGAAATGGATGAAGGAAAGGATTGCAGAAGAATAACCGCTATCCGTTTGACTTTTTCTTTTTTTTTTTTTTTTTTATCAAAGAGAATGAAAACCAATCTATTGCCGATACACGTTTGAACATACTAAAAATGTCATGCGGGGGCGAAATTAGGGAAAAAAACAAAAAAGAACAGAAGAGAAATTTCCCAACAATTTCATTCCTAACGGGCGTGTGCGAAACTCAATGAAGAGTTACGTCCTTCAAAAGATTCTGGCCTTTTTATTACTCAAGATTCCTGGGTTTGAGATTGATTAAAGATGCTGACTCAAACGTTCTTAACTGAAATTATAGTTCAGAAAAGAGGGCATTTCGTCTTCATAACGATTTCGATCAGGTAATTTCATGCAAAAGGATACGAGTAAACTGAGATTTGATGAACGAAGGGTTGAACTGATTCATGAACGTTGGTCCACCGTCGATGAAGACGATATTCACAATATCATTGCCTATGTGACGTTTTCGTTCTACCTGAAAACAAATCAAAATATTATACTCGTATCGTAGGTACTATCAGCTCAAGTTTTCATATTAGGTACCTCTCATAAAACAAAAATGCTGGCTCAAACGGTCATATTGTTATTTGAATTTTTGTGAGGAGGCATAGGAGGATCAAAAAGTTCAAAAAGTTTCCTCGAATTTTTTCCCCCTGTAAATATAAAACATTGTCTACCGAAGGAGAAAGTCTTTTTTCTTTGCCACTGGCGAATTTAACAGGTATTCTCTAAGCAAAATTACACTTGGGCCTTTTTTATAAACAGGCTTTTTGCCTCTTCGTAGTTTCGTAAAAAATTATCAAGTCCTGCATCCTGTAATTAAAGTGGGCCTTTTTAGTATTTTGCACCTGAGCTTTTTTCCTTAGATTGGCTACTGAAGTTCGCAACTTTTGACTTCGGCTCAGCCGCAAAAAAGCGTTTCGCTCAAAAGTACATACTTCACCCCATGAAAAAAAAGTATAGGTAGAGAATATTTTTTGAATGAAAATTTACAGGTTTTATTTTCGTACAACTAAACCGATTTATATTGTAAAATATAGAATGAAAAAATTATAGCTAAAAAAACGTTCGAGTTTTCTCCTAATATTTTCCCTCGCCATTAACTCGAAATGACTTCGTTTTAAGTAAATTCTGAAAATAAAAATGAATTTGTTGTTAAAAAATAGGACACGTTAACGATGAAAATTTGTTTCTATAGTTATTAGTTTTTGAAATAATCAACAATTCAAAAAAAAAAACCGCAAATTTTCTATTTTTATTCGATTAGTGTGAAAAAGTCAGCGATGATAAAATAATCTCTTTTTTCTGAATGCATAAAACTATGCATGTATTTTGTATAACAACTGTATGGTGAAAGTAGAGGCGGATTTAGGATTTTCTGAAGAGAGGGGAAAAATCCTAATTTCAATTTTTTGCTTCTCTAATCATCCGTAGCCATTAAGCATCTTCTCTAAACGAAAATCTACTAAAATAACACAGACATGTCGACTGCTGAGGTTCAGTTGGATAATGGCGATAAGGGGGCTGTGGAAACGTGATCCTATTGGGATTCAATTTTGCGTGAAGCCGGTCCCACACGATGCGCGTATTCGGCAAAGATTTGGCATTTGTCTACATTAACGCATCGTATGGGAGAAATGCCAATGCGAATGTTTGGCATTGCCGAACATTCGGCGAACATTCGTCTAGGTTCCGGCAGTTGTCGGTAAATAATTTGCGAGTCAAAGGGATGACGAATATTTGAATGCTTGCAGATGGCTCCTACATGACGCGCGTGAATAAGTTTGTATATTCATGATGTAATGTAGGAGCCGCAAAGCAGCGAGGCAAATGTTTTGGCCGAATATTTGCCAAATAACATTCGCCGAACACGCGCATCGTGTGGGACCGGCTTGAGAGGAATAAGTATAGAATAGATTTTTTCACTGAATCATTCTAGAAATGAAATTATATCGACGAAGAACTACGCGAAAAAGTTATTTAGAGGACACATTTTCCACATTTCAAGACGAATGATGCGACTTCTTGTAAGTTATCTTGTAAGTCAATTCCGGTCTATTGATAAATAAAAGAACTGAATCTGAATGCAAATTTTGTCGAGCAAACGTTCTTTTTGTGTTACAGTACCAGCGCTAAGCGAATATAATTATCTGTTCCACATAGAAAAAGAAGAGAGGCGCTTATAGGTACGGTATTTAAAATTAAAAATGTATAGGCTATTCTATTCGGGAAACTAAGGCATTAGGGGCCGAATGCAAGGACTATACTCGAGTACTAACAATGAATTAAGAATAGTATTTTAAAAAACGAAAATTGGTAGGGATGAATGTTATTTGCAAGTAATTTAGTCTAATCAATATTTAAGAAACAGAAAAATGAATTGTTTATCGATACTATGTTCAAGTATTTCTTACACAAGAATCGTCTCAGGCAGACAAGAAAGAATTGCTAAAGATCAAATTTTCTGTCACAACTCAGCGAGTAGGTTGTGATAAAACGTTCTCTGGGAATAGTATATTACACACCGTGGTTCAAAAATGATGCATTAAATGTGAGTGAGAGTTTGTAAAATGAATGCAGTGATTGAGTAATTCCCGCGTCAGATAAACCAACTTTTGAATATTGCTGTGGAAAATATTTTTATAATTAATGATCAGGAAGCCCAAAGTTTTTCGCTGTCATAGCCTGTATTTAGAATGAATTATGAATCAACTGTAAGTTACTTCAAACTTGCCTATATGCAAAAATATGTGGCACGTTTTCACATTGAGCCTTGAGACATGTATCCCGAAAACCACCGAGTCAAATATATGCCTTCGTGTAAGAACGTGAAGTATCTTTTTATACGCAGGCACATTCACTTTACATTGAGATTACGCTTGCAGCTGATTCATCAATGATAGGCCCCACTTTTTACTCATAAAATGTAGCGTAAACATTGCCTTTCTGATTTTGAATTATAAAAAGAAATAAACACAACAGTGGTCATACCTTTTTGATGTATAAAAATTTTTACAGGCAGCAGGTACTTATGAGAAAATGAGAAGCTGGATAGGGAGTAAAACAGACACAAATATTGAATTTTGGCAAAACCACTAACCTGTAAACAGTTGTGGTAGGGGAAAACTTCGCGCATGGGTGGCTAGCCTGCTGTGAAATATTTTAAAATAAAATTGTTTCAAGTATAAACATAAATAAGAATTTTGTAAAATGGGTGACATCTTAGATGAATTCCTTGTCTTTCTCTCTTCTCAGTTGATTCATTGAGCAAACATACTGAAATTTTTTGAAGTGCCAAGTTGGAATTTTTGGTCCATTTTTCAATTAATTATTTCTTGGGGCCCACGTCGCCCCCAGGAAAGGGATTATAAGTAACTATTCTCAATTTATTGAATGATATGACATTGAGTATGTTTTTATAGGCCCAAAGCTCAAATATTCTGTCTGTTTTTAGACAAGAGGCAACAATTCACATTATGTGATATATCATCAAACCTGTTTTTTGTGGCATCAAGCTCAAATTTTTTCTTAAATTTTGGAGTCGACCATTTTATGGAGCTCCAGTGAACCTAAAAAAAGGTTTTCGAAAAAGTCACTCGCAATTTATTGAGTAATATTCATAATCAAGTATGTTTTTTCAGGCGCCTAGCTCAGATTTTCAGTTTAGTTTTGGATAAGACCATATGTAGGGACCAAGTGGTTCCCCAAAAGTGGGTTAGAAGCAACTGTTCATTAATTATTGAGTGATATATTGTTAAATATGTTCTTTGAAGTATCAAGCTTGAATTTATTATCAATTTTGATTTTAGACCATTATTTAAGGCTCGAGTGGCCCAAAAATCTGGTTTAAAATTAATTGTTTTATAAAATATTGGGTAATAGGTACTTTGAAGAATAGATTTCCACAAATCCTTAGTTTTAAAATCAGCAGCACATTTTGGGATTGGGACACTGTGATTGCAGATTGTGTAAAAGCAAATTTTTCATATATTATTTGGAATTTCATTATCGTTCATACATGTTTCGTATTATCATTTGTAAAGGACGGTTCTGATTATGTACGGAGATCTACAAATTGTGTAGAAAGCAAAATTGAAAAAAGAAAAAATTGAGCAGCAAAAACTGAATTATGAGATTTATTAGCAAATTTTCAATCATCTAATCATTTTTCTATGATTTATGCGGGTGACTTGACTAAGGAAATTATTTGATGAGTTTTTGAAAATGAATTTTAAAATAACTTAAAATTTTGAATCAGTATTGACTTTACAGATTAGGTTTTCTGAAGAAAAATTAAAAAATATTATACTAAAGGAGCACAGTTATGTGTGCCAATAAAGTGAGGAGTAAAGAGGGCATAGGCCCCCACTCCAACTTACTATAGTTCTGGAAAAGTGAATAGTTTCTCACTGGCACTTCCCAAAATCACATGTACTTCTGGTTTCTGATCAAAAAAATGGGCGAAAGAATTAATTAATGGATCAAAATTTCTGTGATGGGTCAACATTTCCTTGGCCAGCTAGCCTTGACCAGTGGGCCAAAGAACATTCCTACATTTTGAAATAATGCGAGTGTACTGCTTACGCAACCCGCATAAAAACACTACTCACTACACACAGGCACACACAGATGCATATCAACGAGACTTGTGATATGATGCTCTAAGGTCTAACAAAGCCCGTGCCAAGAGCTAAAATGTTAACATATAATAGTACATTACTATACAAGGGAAGAAAGTAATTGCGATTGCGGATGAGTTGCAAAGTTGCAGCACAAGCCAAAGGCGATTGCTACAATCGCATACGAGTAATAATCGCTTACTTTTCAACTGTGTATAGTAAGGTATTTTATTATATAGGTGAATGAAAAAATATTTTAACTATTAAATGTATTTATAATATTATAATAATTGGTGAAAATGGAATTTTTAATCCTAAGAATGGTCAAAATAGAGTTCAATGAATCATTATCAGTTATCACAGTAGCAACATTGGATGTCTATTTTCGCGAAATTTTTCATTCACCTATATAACAAAATTTCTTACACCTCCGAAACTAAAAATACGTTGTAAAATTAAGAACTAACTTTTTGCTGAACTTTTCCCAAACTTAAACTCCCAGACTAAGTGTGGCACAGGTGGTACATTTTTTCCTTATTGAACACAGCTAATTCTTGAAAAAAATATAAAAAATATTATAGTCAGTGCTGGGCCACCAATATGAATTGAATTGATAATTGAAATGAGTTGATAGTCTATCACCCGTATTCTAGAACAATACTTAAGTACAGATTCGCTACCTAAGTAATATTTTATCTGACTTCCATATGTGCAAGTATAGGATAAACCTGGTCGAACAAGTACTTAAGTCTTACTTAACGTTAAGGAACGTTCTAGAATATGCGTGTATGGGTTATAAACGGGATATATCAATCGCTTTCAATTATTAGTATAGTTCATGATCGTAGCTCTGATTACATACTTAAAGAAAAGAAATCAGGTATTGGTTGAATTTTCTCAGAATCAGATAATAATTTAAACATTTCCCCGATTTGGATATAATGGCTAATTTCGTTACCATGAAAGAAACTGAATACCCTTCGTATTCATTCCTCTTCAATTCTCTTATAAGCTAATCTACGCATAATTAATGTTTAAACTTACTTGCTGACGATTTTCCTTCGAATACGGAAGTAGTGTTGAAACGTGAAACATAATTTCATGTCCTTCGTAAATAGTGTACGCAGAATATTTACCCGTCATGTCGCCTGCAAATCATAATTAAAATTCAGAATAATTTTAATACAGAAGCTATTTCATTACATTAATGTTAACAAAATTTGTAACAAAACTGAAGAGAAAAACAACAACAATAACAACAAAAAACAGGAAAAATAACAGAAAATGATCATCAGACCCAATTCTAAGATATATTCTACACCTACAAAAATTTGTAATGTTTCCTAAAAAAAAGAATTTTTCAGTGTTCCACAAAAGAAAATGAATTGATAATAACAGCGATAAAAAATTTTAGCTTCCTCGTTTTAGGAAGAAAAGAAAGAATGTAGAAAAGTACGGGGACAAAAATATCACACAAAAGGATTTTAAAATTTTCCATCGAATAAGCGAAACGAAAATAAACCTCGAACTCTAACGATATTCTCTGCTTCATACTCACGGATGCTTTTAGCAAGCTTTTTTTTTTTTTTTTTTTACCGTACAATCACAGTCGTCGACTTATGCACGAAATATGTGAAAAACCTACGTCTCTTACAGCTAAATGCACGGCTGTTTTAGCAATTTTTCCTATCTAAAAAAAGTTATATTTTTTGTATTTATATGGTTTCCCATTTTCCAGACGAATAATATTTTCAAATTTATTAATGAGCGAAAGAAATTCAAAACAAGAAGGAGAGTAATTTACGCAAGAGAAAAAAAAAAACCAACACAATTTCGCACAAAGTAACGAATAACATATGGTAACAACAATTTGTTGAAAAGTATGAACGTATTTTTATGGTTTGCACACAATCGTTGTTGTTTTTTTTTTCTTTTTCAGTCATCAACTTTGAAAACGCTTGTATTCCAGTTGAACGAGTAAAAATAACGAAACGATGCTAAAGCTTAAACCATAAAAGATATAGGTTTGATGAAGGAGGTGAAAAATATAGGTACGAGTGAAGATAAAGAAAAGAAAATAGTTAAGAAAAAAAAAAAAAAACCAGATAATCTGTGAGTGAAAAATGTTTACTCACAATTTATCTTTTTATATACGGGTAAATTGACTCGTTAATTATTAAAATAATTAATAGCCTTTAGTATTCCGCGCACGAATGTTACGACTGTTAATGATTCTTCTACCTAAAGCACGGTTCTGTTCTTGTTTTCTTTTTCCCATTTCGAGGGTTTCTTTTCGCACTCCGTGATGAAATATTACCTTGGTGTTTTCTAACTTTCATAAGTTTTCATAAAATTCTACCAAAATTGAAATGTAAGTACTTACCGTTTTTTTTCTCGCTTTTTGAAAGATTTAAAATGTAGCATTTAGAAAAATAAATTCATTTTTCCTAGAACGTCTTCGTTTTCCACGTTTTGGATCTCGAAAAAAATAATTTATTTGTGTGAATGCGAAAAGATTTCAAATGACGTCTTACAGCGAAGGACAAATAATATACATTTACACCTAGACGATGAATAAAATTTTCTACGAGTAAATACTGAAAACGTAGGTACCTAATGAAAGCAGCAAATTCTAAGTAATGTAACGCAATGGATGAGTTTATATGCCATCCAAAGTGAAGAAGATGGTTCAAATAGGGCGACATAATTTAAGGAAATCTTCAGAATTATATTCTAGAAGAGCGGTCGTCTGCACGAACGTGTAATTATTTTTAAATTTAAGGTTAGTCGCATTCGACGTTTTTGTTTTGTTTTGTTTGTTTGTTTGTTTTTTTTTTTTTTTAGGACAAAATAACGGAGGATAGAAAGTTGCTTATAATGAGCAAAATCAAACAGCGGCCGGAGATGAAAATAATTTTTGAAGAGTTTCCTAACATTTGCAATCGATACATTTTTCTGAAATTTCTCTCGCCCGAAATTCATGAGAGTGTTCATTGAATCACCGAAAATGAGAACTAGGCAACAATCTCAAATTGAAACAGAGCCTACTTTATAAAACTAAAACTCACACCATCATTAAACATTTCAGTTTTGGACCATAAGCGGATTTTGATTATAATGTTTGGGGGGACTGCGGCCCTGGTCAAGTTTTATCCGTCCCTAAACACCTCCTTTCACTACTATCTATCAGTAAAAAACCCCTCAAAATTCCAATGGATATCCTACATTTTTTTGTGGAAAAATTTTAGGGGGGCTTACTAGCCCCCCAACCCCTTTCCTAAATCCGCCTATGGTTTTGAGGATACACTGAAACCTCTCGATAATGGGCATCAGAGTGACCAAAAATTTTGTTCACTGATAAAAGCCATGGGGTGTCGAGAAAAATGAGAAATTCAGAAGGAAAAAAGGATGTAGCAACTGCGCGAAGAAAATTTATTAAAAAACAATGCAACGTACCTACTACTGTACATACTAACACAATACTATTGTATCTACTACGTAGATCGAATAGGTATCCTTCAATATACCTATAGCTACAATAAAAACAACATACGACGTTAAGAAAAAGTTGACAAAATTAAGCAGTTTGTTTTTCACCGGTGTGGAATGAAAATTGGGTTTAAACCCATTATTAGACTGATAATAGGATAAAGTTTCGCTAACGAGGGGCAAAATCAGGCCTAAGGCTGTTCGTAGCTATTATCAAGAGATCTCAATAGATTGTTTTCAATGGAGCTTGACCAAAACGAAAATTTTTGTCCGTTACCTACAGGATTCTAATATATGGAGGAGTCTAATAAGGGAGTTTTCACTGTATGAGAAAAAGGACATAAGGCTCTTGTAGGTATTTATGATAGATCATTTAGTCAGGTACGTGTTAAGAAAAAAAAAAAAATTAACGAATGAATTCGTTATTACTGACTCACACTGAGAGCACAACCCATACACTATTATACCTCTACGTACACATATTTCATTAGGGCTGAACGAAAATTTAGCGATCTGTCCTGTAAGGTCCCTTGTACATAGTGAAAACAAATGAGAGAAACTGCTGGTAGTGGTCCTAGCTTTGTGGTCAAGACTGACATTTTTCTCTCAAGTTGATTGGTGTCTGGGGTTTGAATTTTAGCACAGGCAATACTCCACACTGATGAATTTCCAGCATGAAATGTAAACACCTGCACCCTACGCGTTACGTGAATTAAGCTGTGGATACAAAATGGCGTATTCCCGTACTTGTATCTATAGGCCTCTACAGACACTGCGGATATTCCATTGTAGAATCAAGGGAAAAAATATGTAAATACCTGAAAAATAATTTCACTTACAGAGACATTTCACAAATTCAACAACGAGTATAACTGCAATGTGTTATTCTGGATCATGAAATACAGCTTTTTGCCGTACATTTGTAACTCTCAAGTCACATAGTATGGGAAGAGGGGAGCTTCGCAAATGTGGTTTTTGCAGATTTGGGCCAAACAAAGAAGAAAAGTACTGGCTTCAGTCGGGCGATCCCTAAAGTCTCAAAGGACTGTGCGCGCAATGGAACTGAGAACCAGAACTTTTGAACAATAGGTTATCTGACAGGTGGAAACACTAGAACGGAGAACCAGGGTATTTCACTAATTAGAACAAAAAAATCGTTTTGCTCCTGCTTAGTACCTCACAGAGGAATAAATATTGTAAGAAATCAAATTACGAATAAACTGATATTATTAAATCTAAAATGAAAAACGAAAAATATGCGTGTTCCATAGAAGAAAAAAAACCAAAAAACTGGAGGAGCTGCTGGTTAGAAAACGTAGGTTTTCAAAAAGAAAGATTAAAATTCACTCAAAATTGTAAAAGTTAGTAGGTATACTTGGATAGAAAAATAATAATTGTGTTCGTAGCAATTGATTCAAGATTACGTATTTTCGAGCCCAAAATCAGAATTAAATCGAACATATCGGAAGTACCATCCGGCCGATCCACACCGTCTTCACTATATTGAACGAACGAGTGATTTAAAAAAGTAGGGTTGCTTCTTTTTTCTTTTAACGATTCATATTAATCATTTTCATACGAAATGTTGAAGATATAATGTATATGAAAAGCTAAAAATTTAATGAAAAATAAATTCGTACTCACCTTTGGTGTCCAGTCCCCCTCGGTATTTATCCCAGCATTTTAATCGAATTTTGTCGCCCAACAAGTTAATGAATTCATTAAATTCTTCGCTGCCATTCTCTGGAAAAAGAAATAAACAAAAAAATTCTTTTAATACTAAACGTGAATAATAAACTAAAAAAAAAATTGAAAATATCGTTTGAATATTTATTATAAAATGACCTGCAGTGAAAAATTCAGAAATACAAAAATAGCATCGTATCGCATAATAAATTTTTCCAAGTTGACATAAAAATTTAACGTCGCCAATCTAAACTTATTTCACTACAAAATTTTCATCGCTCTTCCAGTATTATAAGTATACAAGCAAAGATGAAGCGAAAACAATTTCAAATTTTTTAAAAGTGAGGAAATGCCCTCCCAAACCTAATTTCTTCGATTCACCGGCGTTTCTCTTTTCTTGGAAAAATTAAATAAAATTAACTTGAAGTACCTACTCTTCAATTCCTTTCCTTAGCGAGGAAAGATTTGATACATTTCGTTCAATTTTTAACGCCTTTCATTCTACTCTGTGTTTTTTGACAACCTACACCATCCTTTTTGAAATTACAGATTTTATTTTCATAAAATTTTACATCACAATTCTACTGACTAAAGAATTTTTATTTGGCGACTATTTTCATTTACCTACCTACTACCTTCTTAACAAGTTTTTTATAGATATACACATTTCACTAAAATTAATATTTCGAAAAGATATTTTTCGTACAAATGTTTTACAAAGTTTTTATTTTTTTTTCTTCAATTTCCAGTTAAGTATATTACTTGATTATGATTCAAGGGTTTTTTTCTTTCGATTTATGTAACACAAATGTAGGGGATAATAACATCTTCGCCAGATTTTGACATTAACATCGCTATGACACTTTTCAGCAGGTTTTCAAAAAAACAATAAACAAATAAAAAACTGTTTTTCTTTGTCAGGTAACTTTTTTCTTTATTTTTACAGAAATGATTATATCAAGTACCTACCCATATAATACATTGTTTCTTTTAAGAAAAGATTCCCAACCTGTGGGGGGAAATTCCAAACAGGATACAAGAGCTAATAAAAATAACTAAAATTTATGCTGAAAAGTTGAATTATTATATTTGTAACGAATATAGTGGATCATATTTTACCTGGACGATTACATTCAACACAGTAGTATAATAATTTTCATTTATTTACTATAAATTATTATATTTTATTGATTCTTCTTTTTTTTTAATACAAACCCTAACAGTAAATTATTACTGTTAGAATTCAACGAACATAATTCATTCGAAAAGAAAACAATGGTCTTTGACCTAATTAAATTACACACACACACGCACGCACGCACGCACGCACGCACGCACACACACGCGCGAGCGCATACACACACACAAATATATATATACATATATACAAACACAACTTCTTGAATTATCCTTCATAATAGAAAAATTTCAATTCTCCTTCTTCCTTTTAATAACCAATCCGTAAACTTTATCCTATAGTACTATTTTTTTATATACTATATCCCGAAGAAGGATTTGCATTGAAGAACACAATGTTCAATGTTCACACGTGTTTATTTTTCATTCTAATTTGTCTTACCTTTCCTACCTGTAAAATGCTAACTTAAAATATTATATTGTGTAGAAATTTATTGTGTTTAAATCATTAGAAAATCTTTTCAAACAAATAAAGTTATAAGGTCAACTATAAGAGAGTGGATAACTAGAAATTTTATTTTAATTTATTGAAGTTTATTTTATTTATTGTTCCAAGGTATTTGTTTGTGGTTTTACACACATAAGATACTTGGTAAAAGTGTGAACACCCAAGAAAGGTAAACTAAACCAATTTATACCTCTCTTTTGGCACTACAATATTATCTTATAGAGCCTATCAGGTAATTATTTGCTTTTTTTTTTTTTCCCAGAAAGTGACTGTTCCTCTTCCAAGGGTGGATCCAAGAGGATACATGTCTCCACCTAAATTTAAAAAAAAAGACGTACGATTCCAATAATTTGTAAAAATTTTTAAAAATTGTCCAAAAAATTTTGTTTTTGTTCCGCTTGCATTAACTAACAACATCCGCACTCAAAGATAACTCTTTCCAAAGTCCCGCTCTAGATCCAACACCATCCTCCTTATTTTGCTGCAACAAATTTCCTAGATCTAAAACAATACCTGAAAATAAAATGAAATTTAGAATTACTTTAATTTTTTTTTTTTTGTTATGAGTTAGGGGAGTGAAATTTTTATGATCTTCCAAGTAGGCGTAAACTGAGAAAGGTTAGAAACCTTTGCTTCTAAGGATTCAATTGAAAATTACTACACACAACCGAATGAAACTGATTTCATAAATTGTAAATTAGATTTATTTGGAAACTACTTTCTTTAGTTATCGTACACTAGGTTCTGAAACCCCTACGAAAATACCAAGTTCGGTTGTGAGCGAGGGAAACATAATGGTCTGTTCTTTTCATCGATAGTTTTTCATTAAACAAATTGAAATTAGTTTTTTTTTTTTTTTCCAAAAAGAAAAAAAAAATTTTTATAACAATAACAAAATTTACAACTGTTAAGGTACCTAGATTAGATAAAACGCAGTTAATAACAAAAATGCCCATCTTTCAACTTCAAAAATATTCCTTGAAGTAAGCGTCAAATTCTTATTCGATCCAGTCTTTTAGAAGCTGATTGAATGAGTAAGAACGAAGAAGTTTACCACCCTCTTTACGTTTTATTCTTCCTACCGAATTCAATTTCGAAGCCATCAAAATTTGGAAAATCGAAAACCTACAAATGTTGTTGAAACATGCACAAATAATTTAGCTAAACAGTTAGGAGTTCTATTTTACGCTAGAAATGATTTTTGTAAAGTTGATTTGGCGCGTAGGTGTTTTTAGAATGGGTGGAACTACATCGTTTCAGCTGATTTTCTTGATGGATTTTCAAGTGTTTCAAAAGTATAAAAAATAAAAAATTCGACGTTTGCAGGATTGTAATATCGGAACAATGTTTTTGTTATATTTTCGTGCTTAGTTTCTTTTTTAAACGAACAGGATCATAGCGAAAAAATATAATATTTTCGAAACAGATTTTACATGCGGAATTATACATATCGATGTTACCTAGAGAGAATTTAAAATATAATTTATAAAACACAGTTGTGTGTTTCATACATAATGAGAAAAAACCAGACGATCCCACTGTTTGAATTTTATTAACGAATGAAATTCATTATAGTTATTTTCCACACCATTACCACTCCACGAATGGAAGAAAGCAAGAAAGTATGGATATTTTAAATCAAAGATGGATAATGCATTCTCTCATTTGCTATATGGTACGTATTCGAGAATCAGATCCATAATATTTTGACTTCGGTGGTACCTAATCTCCTCATCTTCACTTCAATGCTGTACAGAGAAAAAAATATTTCTTTACAATAAATTGTACAGATTTATCTCCTTACTGTAGATAGAATACATCCCAAGTCCATCGTTAGTGGTCTCTAATTTGAGACTTGCATTGAAACACGTTAGTCTAAAAGTTTATTTTCTGTTTAGCCAGCACTCTAAAAATATGTAAGCTAAAGCTTACATCATAGGTAGACCAGTCTTCTCAGTACTAGCAAATAGTTCATGAGGGTACCTCAACATATACCTATTGCAAACACCGATTAATAGCCAATTTAAAACACGCAAATTGTGCAAATTGTTTGAGCAATATTAGTCATCGAAGAACGAAACTTCTGTTGCCATGTCTTATTATCCACGTAAGTATGGGACAAATAAATGGAATTTGATCAGGTTAGGACATGAGGGAATGTTTTGAAGTAAGCAACCTTCCCGCCCCCATTTTCTCCTACTTCTTCCTCCAGATTCTTCTTCGTGTACTTCTGACCTGGTGCTAGATATTACAGGTGACTATTATTGTTAGTTAACAGCCCCAGATCAACCCCATTGGTTGAAGCCAGTACTTTAACAGGAACATGCCAAAAGGTAGCACTAATCAGCTCTCTCCGTTTGCTACTCCCATTCAACTGCCATATTCCGGGCAGTATTATTGAGATGAAGGCAAACACCGGGTCCAAAACTTCTAAGTATTATGTGACATAAACTTATTGCGGTTAGGCACTTTTCCATCTTCTTCAGTGGTTTGAGTACGTGTTCCTGTTACTGTAACTATATGGGGCACTCAAACAGTGTCATATTTCTCTTATGTTACGCAGTTGGAGGACTCTGGGCTTCTGCAATACCAATTCTATGTAGATACTTGCTGAATACCCCATGGCCACTCAGCACCTGAGGAAGTGTAAATATTGTAATGAAATTTCTTTAAACTGCTAAAAATTGCATTAAAGATATAAAAACTATACAAATATGAAATCAACCTAAAAAGAAAATGGCAATCTTCCTCCATTACACAAAAAGCATTTGAGTGGGAAAAGCGAGGAAGTGTTATCGATATGCGAGATATGAAATGTCGTAAGAGTTGAGCAACCTAAATGACTAGTACCAGTGTTCAAGTGCAGTATCACTAGTAGTGAGCGAGTGCAGTGAGAGTGTCTCAATTAACAGTATTCATGATTCAACACATGCACACTAACACAAAACTGAATTCGTTGTTTCCTAGACTCAACAAATTTAGCAGTGTTACCCTGATATGAAAACTTTAACGCAGCATTATAAAATTAGGTAATCACTAAAAAGTTATTAATATATATATATATATAATAAATATTTGTTCAGAATTATGTTCCTATTAGTCCAAAATTAGGCATTTTATAGGCAAAATAAAAATGAAAATAATGATACCGGATATACCGTACGATCAATCTGCACCAAAATTTATTGAAAGTTATAATAAATCATAGTTAAATTTTATACTTTTTAATTGAAAATTGAAAGTTTTACAGCCAAAACAAAAACAAAAGTAGTCATACCATAAGTACCATACAGCCAATTGGTAAAAAAATCAATACATCAGGTTCTTGGCTTATTACTAATGCTTGTTCAAAATTTTGTGACTATCAGATAAAAATTGCGACCTGTACCCTGATAATAAGAAATTGACTTATATATATGAATTTGAGTTATTAGTGCAAAATTTTTCTTCAGTTATGAAATGAAAAATGTACCTAACTCCAGATTGTTCCACGACACAAAGATTAATTAGTCGATTTTCAATAGAAAACCTACTTAAAAATTGAATGTGTACGTTTATTTAATAAAATGAAAATTAATTACAGACATCATTTCCAATGTATCCTCGACTGTGCAAGAAATGCAAATCGTGTAAATTTTTCATCAGCTAATAACAGTCAACACATTTTCAACAGGTTATGCTTTTCAGTTTTTTTCAAAGAGAATAGAAAAATTGATTTTACCAACATAAATTTGAAAAACAATTAGTTAGGGACAACAAATTACATTTTTTGCGATAATATCTGTTTAAGTGTTACAGTGGTTTGATCTCAAAATCTTAAAAATCTCTACAGGTCAGCCAAGGCCCCTAGCGCAGTTGGCAAATAGGAACCACTGATGTCATCAGTTTCATGAGGATTATATATGTTTATGAATATGTATACACAGGGAGCCCAAAATTGTCTCTCAAGTCTAATGGGTCTTGTAGAACTTATTGAGAGAAACAAAAAGTTCCTGTTAACATAATCTTGAAATTGGTTGTTTCAGAGACACAAGGTTCTAAAATTTAAAAAATTTTAAAAGTTAAATCAAATGAGGAAGTTCAAAAAATTCTTCACAATTAATTTCTGATTAGTGCATATTAATGTACTTACTGAGTTAATTAAAAAAAATTCTTTTGACAAGGTCCCTATCTTAAATACTCACAAAGTAAAATTCATTTGAAATTGAAAAAAATTTGTTGAAATTTTAGCATGTTCAATGTTCATTTCTAAAAATTCTGATAAAAAAAAGTTCCACAGCCTGAATTCGAACTCACAATCTTTATACAATGTGTACTACTGTATCTTTTGTAAATTTTGCTTTCAAATGAATATGCAACCTATTTGACCCATGCATATGAAATTCTGTATCTCCAAAACAACATTTGCTAAAAAAATGATATGGCATTAACTTTTTGCTTCTATCGATGAGTTCTACAAGACATATTTGGCTTGGGAGCTATTTTTGGACACCTTATTTATAAAATCTTAACACCTCACATGGGTGGTATTTTTCTATTTATTGAACTTGGCTGACCTGTAGAGATTTTAAAGACTTTTGGCTCCATCCAACATAAAGTATACTCTGTTTAGGCCAGAGACATATAGCTAAAGATGTCTTCAACTGGTTATGAAAAATGTGACAAACATCTCAACCATCATCATTAAAAAACAATTTCTCAACTTTGAGTACTTTACTATGTAGGTATGTGTCATAGCTTTATAGTATGTGTGTGTATTGGTATAGCGATGTCTGTTTTTACTACAAAATATGCGCAGCTTTGGCTGCGCAGAATGTTAAAGGAAGTTGACTTTTCATTGATGATGATGATGATGATGGTCGAAGATATTTGTCAAATTTTTATACTACAGCGCATATAGAGAGTTGGACATCTCTTTAGCTATAAGTCTGGTTTAGGCTCAGATAACAGCATATTTTGCAATATGAGCACAAAGTGAGCAATCTTCAACAAGTTTGAGTTTGCAACACTGCTCCAGCTGCAAACTCAAATTTGTTGAGGATTGTTCAACAATTGTTCACTTTGCACTCACGTTGCAAACGCTATTTTTCCCAACACATCCGCCATGAAGTTGTTTAATACACCTGATTGGTTGATGGCCTGAGTAAAAAATTTTTGTTGAGGGAGCAAATACTAGTTTTGCTCCGTTATCGCATTTTTGCTCTCTCTACTGAAATTCGATCATAGGTTACGAATTCATAATTTTGCGCTTTTGAAGTGCACAATCACCTACTTTGTGGCATGCGTTGAGAAAAAATTGTTATTCATGTCACCAAAATACTACATAGCGGTGTCTCAAAATTAATTTTTCGTCGACTCCAGAGTCAAAAGGAATTTACTTTATTGGTTAGTTTTCCAAAAAATTGTCGGAAACATGTTTTAGCTTCAAAGGATAGTGGATGTGTACCTACCCTCTCATAGAAATTTCAGCCTTTTCGGAATGCTCCAAATTCGTTCGACGAGATTCAAAAGAAAATCAAACCACAAAAAACTACGCCTTTCTCCCTCTTCTTGGCGGCCACCATTACGCCGAAAACTTTTCTCCATTAGTATTTAATGGTTTTTCTTTGATTCCCTACTTTCCGTTTAGTTATTATTTGTTTCCTTTTGAGACGAAGGCGAGGAAAAATCACCTGCAATCAGTAGCTAGTTTTGTACAGTTTTTTTTTTCGCTTTGTTTCTCCGTGCATAGGCTATATTAGTATAGGCATATATATAGGGGTATAATTTTTTTTTTTTTTAATATTGCTTGAAGACGTCTATCCGCTATCGATGAGAAAGTAAAATTTTTTAAATTGTCAGATTGCGTGCTACGTGTTAGAATCCCCCTCAAGTCTGTCCGCGAACATTATTTATCAGAGGCCTTTAACGTAGGTGGAGGCAGTTTTTTTTTTCTTCGTTCCTTCTTTTTTCTTGACTTAAAAGTAGCGTGTTGCGTGCGATGAACTCATTTTTGCAAGCGCGAAAGTAACGAATTGCCTCAATTTGTCGCAAGTCATATTTACTTATCCCATGTCTGCAACCGTATCGATGGCACAAGTTTTAAACGACGTTTTTAATATTAGCGTCGTATACGATAAGGAGGGTGACGGTGAAAGAGGAAAGAAGGGAGAAAAAGTTGAATTCTCGTCACCATTTAAGGTAATTGAGATAATAAAAACGACGCTCGGAAACGAGCAGAATATAGAATGATAGGGCGTGAGCGATATGTGAGATAAAAGGGCTTTTCACAGCCTATTCTGATTGAGACGAAAATATATTTCGAAAGAGGAGAGTCCTCGATTTTTCGGAAGCGATTGGAATTTTCGATGCGAGGAAACTGTATATAACGATGCAGATTATCTATGAAACAGTAGAACAAATTCCAATATCGAATGTCTAGCACTCGCTACTCGACACACAAAAAGTACCTTCCTCTCCAAACGAAAGAGATACTTCAAGAATTTAGAATGCTATCCTTGCCTAAGCCATTTTCCAATAACAAACCATGAGTTTAATTTTATTCATTTATTTAAATTGAATTTTTGATTTAAAATGAACGCTAATACGAAGTGCTGGATTTAAGATTTTGGAAGCCCTCCTTCAATTTAAAAATAAAATAAAATAATAAATCAGTTCCGTCAGACCCTTCTGGTCCCCCTATTTGCGACTATACCGGTATTCTTGGGTTTTGTGATCTTATTTCATGCTATATTTAAGCTATCATAACAAAATTACGGAAGTTACACTCCAGTAGTGTCTATCTTCATGTTTAATATAGTGTAGAAATTAAAAATTAATTTATATATACGTATAATAGGAAGGATCTCATTCTATGACCAGTAAATTTTTTCCCTCTCTCTTTCACTCTCCCTCTCTCTCTCTCCCTCTCGTTCTTTTCATCTACCATCTGCAAACTGGGTTTTCTAGCGAAGCATATCTCCTATAAGATAAGGTGTTGTATCTTGCAAATCTTCTTCTGATCTCACTAATCAGTGAAACAATTTTGAGTAATTAGAGAAGATATAATTTTTTATAAATATTTTTTATTGGAACATTGAAAAACATTACTAATCTTTTTATGTTGCATATTTTGTTGGCCTCGACAGAAGAAATCCTTCTGTTTCAGTTGCTTTTATTTCTAAATTTTTATTACCTTTTCTATCTCTTACCTTTTATCTGAAAATAACCGATAGTTGTCTTTTTTCTCAAATATTTAATAGGGGACTTGAGGGTTTTAATTTTTTTCTCTCGGCGACAATTTTCCTCTATCTCTGTCTTATTACTTCCGTCCAAAAATTTTTCACGTTCCTTTCTTTCTAATTTAGTCATTTGACAATATCTTTTCTTTGATTTCCCCAAATGAACAAATTTCAAATTTTATGCCTATTGTCTTTGCTCCCACCTGATGATTTTCAAAAAAATTGGTGATGAAAAATTCTAGCTGGAAAATATGAGTATATAATCCAATGTTTTAGCCATTTTTCTTGCTTTTTGTGTTTCCCTTACAAAGTCAAGTAGTAATGGTAATGTTCTTGTAAATTAGCGAATTTTTTCACAAAGTTAGAAGTTTATTAATTTACTGCGTTGAATTTCGGAAGTATTCACATCAGTCATCATCTGGTTGTGGTTAAAATTTGTCTGTTGAAGTAATAGAAAATAAGCAATTAGTAGAGGTGCTTCGTATTCGCAAGATATTTGAATCTGACACCAAAAGGAAACTTTTTAATTGTCGACTGAAAAATAATTTTATTAATTTACTATCTTCTCCCAATAATAAATGGAGAAATAATTATTTTTGGTGAAAATTTTTGGAAATAAAAATTTTTGGACACTAAAATATTTTTCGTAGTCAAGTTTGGCATTTGGAATCAAAAGTTTGAATATTTAAAAAAAATCCAATTGGAGGATTTTTCAACTTTGCTTGTGGATGTCCAGAAAATTTCCAAGTTCCTGTGGTCAATTCCAGTTTGTGAGTTGGTAATAAAATACCGGTGTTTTTGATAAACTGGTTGATTAGTTGTTCGACAAAATTGAATTTATTGGAAAGCTAACATCTAATAGATCCAGATACTTCAGTTGTAAAATAATACAAGAAATGATATTGGTTTTTCATGGTAATTTTCAATTTAAGTTAGAAATAAGGTAGGAGTTGTAATAATAATTTTTGGTTAGTTAAAATTTGGTTGTATAGTCAATTGTGAATTTTTATCATGGTTTGCTAAAATTCTTAAGATTCGTTGAGGTGTTAAATATGGTGAGTAGGTATTGAAGGAGGGTGTGGTATAAAATAGAGAATCTGATAGTATAAAAATAATTATTGATTACAACGGTCAGGAAGAGTAGAAAAACCGGAGGGGGACTGAAGAGTCCCGTATTTTGGCTTATCCGGACACTCAAAAAACAAACGAATTTTTTGTTTTACTGAAATTTCGTTTAATTTTCAGCCTTTCAAAAAATATAGCGAGGGTAGTGTTAGTGAATTTTTCAGAAATGAAGCCACTCCCACTTGGAGACACAATAAATAATACTACCCTGGCATACATTCATGCTAAAAATCTCAAGAATGTCACCTCAGCTCAAGCAATTCTTTCCAACAGATGTCGGCATCAATACCTACTTACTCGAAAATCACTTACACTAACATATTAGCCCTACTTGTTTTTGAATACCTAAAGATAACAAGGGTTACAAATTATTTATTTTCTACTGCAACTATCACTCTTTTCCTAGACAACAGTCCCACCTTAGCTTCATTATAGCACTAATATTATAAAAATAAATACAATAATTAAATAAGATCAAATAAAAATTTCAATATCTTCGGACCACGGCCGAATGAAAATACCAACGTTTGAGTAAGTACTCTTGATCGAGAATTTACTCTCGAAACCGTCTGCAAAACGTTTTCATCTCCGGTTCGAAATTACACACTTTTTTGCCGCAGTAAAAACCAAAATCATTATTTGACACACGTTTCCAAGCCTTAAAATAGAAAACCACAAATTTATCGTAGGTCTATGGTACATTTCCTGTCTGGATGCCTTGACCCAAAACATCGACTAAGTTAAAATAATGGGACGTCTCACCTCCCACGTGTGTCTGGTTGGCCGAGTGAAACAAGAAAATTTTAGGCTGCAAATTGGGCCTGACGACCATCATTTACAAATACGAGTGAACATTTTTCTCCATAAGGGCTCACAGAGCACTTACATAGGTACACGACAAAAAATACGGTGAATAAATCTGAGGGGCATAACATTACGAGTGGGGTCGTGGGGTTGTTTCTCCACCAATTCAGCATTTATGGTGAGAACTGTTTAATTAGGTTGACAAAGGTTCGTGTCGCGTTTGGTTATTTTGTCGAAATTATGAGGTCGAAGAAGCGACAAGAGTACGGGCATAAATAGGCCACACGCATCCTCTAAGTTATGACAGGGAGGTTGAAAGGTGACAACCAAATAAACGTCGACGTAGGTATTGGCCGTACAATTTACTCGAAGAAACATTTGAACGCGGGATACGCCACTGCAAAATACGACCACGAGAAATTCTACGATGACAACAAGAGCAGGAGAGGAAGCTAATTTGGCCAACTAGCATGAATAATAATGTTGCTTTGACATACCAACAACGGTCTTCAGCTAAAATGAAATTCGACCACATCGGAAATGAAATGTTGGAATGGGTACGAAAGTACGAAAGATGAGGAGGTTCATCAAATATGAGAAACGTTTGATCGTAAAGAAAAATTATTAACCTCGAAAATTACCTTATCTGTTGGGAACACGTTTTTTATGGGAGAATATGAAGGCTCACAGATATTATTACTTTAATTATATCACTATATCGGGAGGAGGCTCAAAGAAGAACACTTAATAAGAAAACACCAACAATTTTTGTGAAATACTTAAATCAAATATTTTTTAATATAAAATCACATAGGAGTCATGTACAATAAGGCTCAGGGATGTAGCTAAAGGGAGATGTGGAAGACTCTTCAAAAATATTTGTGGAGTTGGAAAAACTGACTATTTGCATGCATGGTTGGAAAATCCTGAAAATTGATGACTTTTTTTTAAGAATTGAAATTTGAAATTGAAATTTGAAAATTTGAAATTGAAATTTGAAAATTTGAAATAATTTGAAATAAATCTTCATGTTTTATATACCTACAACTACCAGTTGGAAAATCATGTCAATTGATGATTTTTTTCTTTATTGGTTAGAAATTTCAAATTGGCAGTTTTCTTCCCCTCCTAAAAAAAGCTTTGTTACGTCCCTGAAGATGGATTATTTTTATTGAAAGAGGAATTTATCTTGAATTTTTAGGTACTGTGGGAAGTTAGATGAGATGGTTCGTTTTTTTTAGAAAAAAAATTTACATTGTGCCTTAAGGTCTAGTGGAAAGTTTGAAATTTTACAAATAATTGTACTTTCCATCATTTACGTTTTTGACGAGATGTTTATAATAAATTTAGGTTACAAACAAATTATTAAAAAGATAAGCTTTTTTTTATTTTTAACTTTAGGTTCATGCAAAATAAACAATATTTTGTTGCGGAAGGTTGGCTACGGTATTAGTATATTTTTAAATCGCTGTAGTTAGTAGAATAAAAGCTTATAAAAATGCCCAAGATGCATTATCCCAGTTATTTTTGTTTTTCTCCAGATATTTATGAAAATGATTAAAATTGTTTGGTCATTATCGATAATCCCTTAATTCTTTTCGATATAAAATAATGACATTCAAAAAAATACGCATTTGTTAGTTATTTTTGTAAATTCAGCCATTATTATTATTGAATGATTCACATTTTAGCCCAAATTATTTATATAAATAAATAAACAAAAACTAGTCAAAAAAACGTCAATTCCATAATTCTCCAACTTCCAAAAAAAATAAAATTTTTAACTGATTTTGCCTTGGCATTTACACATAATTTGTATTAATGGAGGACATCAAATCTTTTTATCTGCTCTTTCCTTTTTGCCAAGAAGTTTTCTCAAAAACCTGATTTATTTACGTAATTGATTACAACATGATTATACTTACCCACGTAAGTATATTTATGCAAAAATAAATTAGGTGAAATGGGAAAATGGTATCAATCGTTTTCTTTTCTCATGAAACGGATAATTTTCATAATCCCCACCCCTAACTCTTTTGCGAGGTCAATTTTATTACCCTGATAACTGGGTTAAAAAACGTTTTTTAAGGTTTTCGCACGAAATGAAACCAAACCCTTTTACAAACTCCAAGTTGGTTATTTTTCTTCTTCTTTATCGGCCAGTTTTATGTTTTATTTTTCAACTGTAAAATTAAAAGTTATTTATTTTTACGTCGCTACGTCATTATCTGTGACCTTTTTTTATTGTTTTTGTTTTTCATTCAATTTTGATGCGATATACAATCACAGTCATAAGTAATAAGCATACTACCTTTTTTAACCAAGATGAGTAACTTTTTTTATTTTATTTCATTTTATTTTATTTATTTGGGTAATAAAATTTTTAGCGATGTTACAATTACTGAAAATCGATACTATTGATAGATTATCAATATTTTATTGATAGTACGGATAGTTGGTCGCAAAATAGTGAGAATTATCAATGTATGATTCTAGCAAGTGAAAAAAGGCTTTAAAACAAGCTATGTGTGGCAATCGTCCATTGAAAATTTAGCAACACTGTTCACCTCCGACCTCATCAATCAGTATAATTTGTAGATTATATAGTAATCTGTGTAATGTTTGAAATTATCTTCAGTTTAAATAATGTCAATTGTTAAAATGTGAAGCATAGATTTTAAAGCGAGTTCATTTTAAAATTATGACATTAATATATTTGTTGTTATATTAATTTATTTCGAAATTCGAAGTCAATGATCTTATCGCTTTGTTGGCCACATAAAATACTTTTCAAAATTAAAATTATGAGCAAGCAGAATAAAAGTGTATAAAAAGTGAGATGTAGAACTATAATACTTAAGCATATGAGGTTTTTTGGGAAATTATGAAGAGCTACGGTAAGAAATTGCAGATAATTTCATTTCGCTGAGATTTAAGTACTTGAAATTTAGTGATGGGCAAAATTATTCATTTGCGGAACCTGGTTCACCTGCCCCTGGTTATTGAAAAAACCTAGTTTTTCAATCTGCTCCCTGCTCCAAAACTGCTCCGATCATATTTAAAATGAAAACCATTGAACCAACGACGAGTCTAACTTTTACCACATCGGAGTTAACACAATTTCGATATATCCGAAAATTTTCAACTCAATCTTACCTTCGGTTGTTCAGATTATCGCTGAAATTCAGTTCAGATTGATTAATTGAAGTGATAAGAATTCAATTTAGCTGAGGAGTTGGTGGAATTTCAACAATATCTCGAAAATCAAATGTGCAATTGAGCGGGAATTTTCACAGAATTATCAGCTAATAGGTATACTACAACAATTTATGAATATTTCAGCACTCCACAACAAACATTTCTTTCGTAATTCATTTCGTTATCTTTGATCGAATGAGATGTTAATGGCAAATGATATAAACTGCGTTAAGTCAATTTAGTTGATGGTTACATAAAACCAGTATTAAAAAAAAATAAAAAAAATTCGTTTTGGTCTTCGGAGCATCGGAGCAGAAAGGAGCAGGGAGCAGACTATATCGCACCGGAGCAGTTTCAGGAACCAGCTCTTTTAGAAAACCTGGTTCTTCAAACCACACTGCTCCGGAGCAGCCCATCCCTATCGAAATACAACAACCGAATTGCTCTAGTATCTAAAATTCTTGGAGTTTAACAAATAACCGTTGTAAAATAACGAGCTCATGGAGAATTGACGAGAATAACAAAAATCATGAGTGGGAAATGTCGAAGTATAATCAGAGGGACTTTACCTCCCTCATGCTCACTCTTTCGCGATTGTGTTCAGTTTTTCGCACATTTACCTTTCGGTTCATATTACGTCTTTTTGTTTGCAGAATTTAAGAAATTTACAAAAAATCTGAGTAAAATATTACAGATTTTTTTCTTATACTTACCTCGAATTGCCATTCGAGTTTTTCAGCGTTTTTATTTTTCGAATGTGTTTTTGCTTAAATTTCTGTCGCACAAATATCATAAATCACCGACCAGATACTTCCGTGGTCCGAAAGACTCGGATAGGCAGAAATTTGCGGAAAAATTGTTCAAAAAATGAGGATTACCATTTAGCCGTCACACAAATGTCAGAAAATCAGTCGCGTGGCAAGACCGGCCGCACGGGGGGTGTTTTAGGTGTCGGACACCCCATGACAAAAAAAAATAAAATAAAATTTGTACCAAACAAAGTTACCTTACGTATTATTTTTAATTATAAACATTTACACAAATCACACTTGTTTATAAAGAATGAAGGATTGGTACTTGACTTGGCGCCAGACAGACAAAACATGGCTGTCAGCTGTTAGTCTGAAGAAAAATTGGTGTGTATGTGTGTGTGTGTGTGTGTGTGTGTGACAATGAATAAGGACACCATGTGCAACCACATACTTCCTTTCTCCCATTACTAACAAGTAAAGAATATTATGCACTTGTCTGAATGTAATACACTTGTTGTCTTATTCTAAAACAAATACACCAAATTATCCAATACCCATTGAAATTGAACCATTAACATGCTCCTTTCTTTTAATCCTTAGTCGCGTGAATTGTGTTGCGTTGAGTTAATTTTAACATAATTTTGTGAATGCCAAAGTTTATTACCTAAGTATCTATATTATTACAAGTTTAATTGGTGTAATACTGTAACCATAGCTGGTTGGTTAATAAAAAAATCTAAGATTACTGAAAAAGAAACTATTGAAAAAGAAACTAGTCGTAATGAAATAGAATCGCAGCCACCCGAGCCTAAGTGCCTTATTCATCAAGAAGAAAAAAATTCAAACATTATCATGGGTAAGTTCAACACTTCAATACATCAGACTAGTAATTAGTAATAGTATATGTCTATATATGAATTTATAAAATGTTTTCAGTTTTCATACTCCCTTATACAGCCTTTTCATACATAGGTATATTCTAACATTCCATACTCTTTCTCAGTATGACATGAGAAACTCTGAAAAATTGATTACCTAATTTCTAACTTACATTTCATTTGATACTAAACAAAAAATTAAATTAAATCTCCTATTTATAATAAACTAGCTAGACTAGACTTGTCTTATAGTTACTTTTCTTATTTCCCAATCCCAAAACTTAATCTTAAATTTTAGAGTCTGTGCAGGTTCCAGTAATGATAGTAAATTTGCTAAGGCCATTAGCGTCGATATTTCAATTTATCTTGACAAACCTCCTACTGATCCGTTCTTAGTAGAAGCATTTGAAACAGTTTGGATTCCTCATGAAAAGTTTGTCTTTCCTACTTCTAGAAGCCAAAAAAAATTTGAAATTTCAGTGGAAATGGCTGAAACGTTTCTCTTGGTTAATTTATTCTAATAATTTACAAGGGACATTCCGTAAAATTTGTGTTTTTTTTTGGCAATGAAGTTAGTGGAGTTGATGATCAGCAATTACTCTCATTAGTTACAACACCTTTTGTGAATTGGAATCTTGCTATCGAGATTTTTAATGATTATCAAATAAATAAAAAAGTATCACCAAGATTCCGTTATAAAATTAGAAAACCATTGTAGAGTGGAGTGTGGTGATACATTACCCATTTCTATTTAACTTGATTCACAAATGGCAAAAATTATCGAACAAAATAGATTAAGGTTGATAGGTACCTGTGGGGACTCTACGGTATGAGGTTAGGGGCTCGGACCCCTCGACAACAGTCGCCGCCCCAAAGGGCAGGCTAACTTATCGTCCTTGTGACGTTAAACAAACACACAATTACGTTCGATCGTAATTACCTGCGAATACGTGCAGGTAATGTACGAGTACCGAATCGTAACGTCATCCATCAATCAATGTCACGATTCGTACACGAACCAGCCAGCCGTTACCTACGATAGTAGGGGATGATGCGACCTGGCCGCCCTTATCAACGTACGTATTATATTACGTACGTGTGTCTGTGTGTGTGCGCCAGAACCTGTATAAAAACTCTCAGAACTGGCTCTAAAATCACCAGTGTTCGGTTTGGTTCTGGCTTACCCATACGCTTGTATGAAGTAGCTGAACACGCTTAAATTCTGTTGAATTTACTTCTGGTGAGAATATCTCTCACGACAAGGTATTCCACAGTGGTGACACCAACGTGATTTTTGGCTACGTCGTGAGGTGTCTTAGGCGCTTAGGCGCTATTACAAAAAGTGGCGCGGTGCGCTGGCGAGATACTCGCTTGCTCGGCAAATTAAAAAATATTTTTTTGCAGACTAAGACACCTTCTTGGTCGTCGAAGTAGAGTCTGCTGAAGTGGGAATTTATACCCCTCTCTTTAAAATATACAAACAAAGAGAAACAAGACAGTAGACCTGGAGGAAGAAGGTTGGACTCATCCCCCAACTCCCCCGACTTCGACTCGACACTCTACAGATTTAGCAAATATAGTAGAAGGCCCTCAACACCCAGAAATAGCATGACTGGGAACTGCAATAAATAAAGAAGAACTAGCAGTTAAAACGTTGAGAAGTGGTCGAACTTTAAGCCAAAGTTCTGACCCGAAAACACCTGTCCTACAAACACAGGAGCCAGTGTTTTCGACCAGCAAGGAAGGAAGTAGTACTGTGGAATATGCTTGTCACCAGAAAGACACAGCAATGGTTCCACCACCAACTGAAAACCCACAACCATCGCAGGGAGGTAGTAGTCAGCCGCAGCTGACACCCGAAGTCTTGGCACAGATCTTGCAACTCTTGCAATTGCAGCCAGGACAGAACCCCAACTTCTACAGACAAAGGATAGATATCCTGGAATTTCTGCCGAATGAGGTAGAATTATGGTTGACACTATTGGAAGGCAGGTTCAAGACAGAAAACATAACTCTGAACCAGCGGTATACCCACATCTGTGGAGGCATGCCCCCGCAGATAATCCGCCACATTCTGGACATTATGGAATGCCCTTCGACAGAAGAGGACAAATATGCCTGGTTCGTCAAAAAGATCAAGAACGTTTTTGGAAAAACAAAAAACGAAATAATAGATGATGTGATGGGTGGTATGAAGATGGGGGACGACAAACCCTCGATCTTCATGGCGAAGTTAAGACAGAAGGCGGACAATATCGTAGCCCCTTCTGTCATAGTCAATCAGTTTTGCAAGCAACTACCAAAAAGTGTTGTGCAATGCCTAGCCGCCGTTGGTTCGACGGTAATTAATACATCCGAAGATTTAGACTTCCTTGCGAAATCCGCAGATAATGCGCTTGAGTACACCAGGTCAAAGCCGGTGGTCAGTGCAGTATCTGCAGAGACTGGAGAGCTCGCTCAACTTCGAGCCCAAATAGCTCAGTTGACTGAGGAAGTAAAACGGAACAAAAGCCAAAGCTCGACGAAACCCAATAGTAGCTGGCGACAAAGATCTAAGAGCAGAAGCAACAACAACAGCAACAGTAGCAGAGGACGACAGTCCCGGTCCAGAGACCGAAGATCTAGTTCCGGTAACAGGGGTCAGAGTTCAACTCCCCCTAGAACATCATCTCCCAAAACCCAGTCTCGAAATTGGGATGATAAGAGTTGCTTCTTTCATAACCGGTTTGGCGCGGAGGCCACCAAATGCAACAACAGATGCAGATGGTGGGGTAAAACTTTCAATAAGGAGGCGTCAAACTAGAACGAGGGGCTATCTATGCGGCCGAAGACCCTTCGGAAAAATACTCACGCCGCCTGTTCATAAAGGACAGGACAAACAGGAGACGTTACTTAATTGACTTGGGAGCAGACCTGAGCATATTGCCAGTAAATAAAACCCAAAAAGTACTTCCTCCGAAATACTATCTCCGTACTGTGAATGGTCAAAACCTTCCAGCTTACGGACTCGAGGCTAGCAAAGTTGACATCGGACTCAGCAAAAATATGACGTGGTCCTTCACGGTTGCAGACATTCCAAACCCGATCCTGGGTGCAGATTTCCTTGCACATTATGGCCTGATCATTGATCTCAAACACGGCAAATTGATCGATAGTGAATCTAAACATTGTGTGGATGGCAAAACGCTAGCTTACAGACTGGACACAAACATATCCAGCTGTACTAAAGTCGACGGACAACTCTTACGGATCCTGTCTGACTATCCTGGAGTCACTCAACCCTCAATTCGCAGGCATCCTACGTACAAACACGACACGGTTCATTACATCGAAACCAAAGGACAGCCTTGCCACGCTAGAGCACGGAGGTTATTACCCGACAAACTCAAAGCGGCACGAGAGTACTTCCATCGCATCATTGAGGAGGGTGTATGTCGCCCCTCAAAAAGCTCATAGAGCTCTCCTATCCACATGACGAAAAAAGCAAGTGGAGAGTGGCGAATTGTTGGAGACTACAGGGCCTTAAATGCCATAACAGTTCCTGATCGCTACCCAGTCCCCAACATAATGGACTTCAACGCAAATATGAAGGGTAAAACGATGTTCACAAAAATCGACATCAACTGGGCATTCCACCAAATTCCTATAGCCGACCAGGACGTTCCAAAGACAGCGGTTATAACCCCCTTTGGATTATTCGAATACCTTCGAATGCCGTTTGGACTCCGCAACTCAGCACAAACTTTCCAACGATTTATCAATGGACTGTTTAGGGAATTGCCGTTTGCATATGCATACCTGAATGATATTTGCATCTGCTTAGAAGGCGGTGAGCATCAGCACGAGGAGAATGTGAGAGCCGTGGTACAGCGTATACACGCAGCCGGACTCACTATCAACGTAGGCAAAAGCTTATACGCACAGACCGAAATTGACTTCCTCGGCTACAAAGTCTCGACCGAAGGCATTTCCCCCTTGAAGACCAAGGTAGAGCCAATATTGAACTTCCCGAAGCCCTCAAATGTCGCAGAACTCAGGCGTTTCTTGGGGATGGTGAATTTCTATAGATGTTGAATGAAGAATGCAGCAGCTGAACAAAGTAAGCTGTTTGCACTAATAAAAACAAGCAAAAAGAAAGATAAAACTCCACTCGAATGGAACAAAGAAGCCGAACAGGCCTTTGAGAATATCAAAGAAACACTGGCAAATGCAACTCTATTGGCTCACCCAGACGAAAGTCTGCCGTTACGTGTAAGTACCGATGCATCCGATTTTGCTATTGGTGCAACTTTGTACCAATTGGACACAAACAACATCAAACTACCGCTAGCTTTCTTCTCGAGGAAGCTCTCAAAAACAGAAAAGAATTACAGCACATATGATAGGGAATTGCTCGGAATTTTTACTGCGTTGAAGCATTTCAGGCACCAGTTAGAGGGTAGATGTTTTTCAGTGTATACTGACCATAAACCCCTAACATATGCCTTCACACAAAAAGCAGAACCGGCATCTCCGAGAAGATCACGACAATTAGACTATATTGGTCAATTGACTACCGACATCCAGTATATAAGTGGAGAACTTAACACTCCAGCTGATGCTCTGAGTAGAATCGAAGCTATCTCGGTTCCTGTCCAATTGCCTTATGCTGAAATAGCTAAAGCACAGCTTAAGGATGCAGAATTGCAGGAGTTGTTATCGAACGATGATACTACTCTCAAATTGAGACAGCGAAAAATTCCCGGTACTGATGTTTTATTAACATGTGACATCAGTACAGGTAAGAATAGGCCATTTCTACCGGTAAAATATCGCAGGTTGGCTTTCAACAGTGTACATAATCTGTCACATGCTGGGCCAAAATGTAGTGCTAAACTAATTTTGGAAAGATTTGTATGGCCACGAATGAAGTCTGACTGCAACAAATGGGCTCGCAGTTGCCTGAACTGTCAAGAATCCAAAGTAGGAAGACACACTCATTGGCCCCTCAAATCCTTCAAACAAACAGAGCGGTTTAAAACGGTTCACATGGATCTGGTAGGCCCATTGCCACCATCCCAAGGACACAGATACCTGTTGACGATAATAGACAGGGCAACACAATGGCCGGAAGCAATCCCTCTACATGAGATGTCAGCTCCCACAGTAGCTGCAAGGTTATACGATACCTGGATTGCGAGGTATGGCATACCAGAAGTCATAGTCACAGACCAAGGTCGCCAATTTGAGAGCTCGCTCTTCAAAGAGCTGGCAAATAAGCTTGGTGTTCAACACAGTCATACCACAGCTTACCATCCTCAAGCCAATGGCAAAATCGAGAGATGGCATAGAGCTCTCAAAGCCTCCATCATGTCTCATGATACCAAGAGATGGGTAGAAATACTTCCTACCATCCTCTTAGGCCTTCGATCTGCCCTACAAACCGATACAGGTCACTCTGCAGCGCAATTAGCGTTCGGCGAAGAGCTACGCCTCCCAGGGGACTTCTTCACAGAATCGAAAGAAGTTAGCCCCGAAATAATGGTACAAAATATACGAAATGATGCCAACAACTTTCTAAAACAGGCAGCTCGCCATGGCCAGCCCAAGATTTACGTCTCAAAACGCTTGGCCAATACGTCACACGTATTTGTTAGAGACGAAAAAATGAGATCTGCTCTGGAGAAACCATACGCCGGTCCTTACAAAGTAGTATCACGAGATGAGAAAAACTTCGTGATACTCATAGCAGGCGAACCTCGAACAATTTCAATCGACAGATTGAAGCCTGCTTATGTGGTAAGTGACGACAAAAGAATTAAAAGGTTACACAAGGAAGGCACAGAAAATATACAGACGGATTCACCAATAAACACAGAAGAATCCGTCGAGAAAAGTGAGAAAAATACCTCACTAAAGAAGATATTGAAAAAGTCAGTAAGATTTACGGACAATGTTACAACTAAAACATTTGATCCCGAGGCCCCCTTATGCCCACGTAAAAGAGGCAGGCCCCCTGGCAGTAAAAAACGAAAAAATTCCCGACCTTCTCGCACGTCTGAGAGGTTAATGCGAAAATAAATAAAATTTACTCCCGAAAAAGTAATATCCGCTACGAAGTTAAAACCCGCCTAAAAATATGCGAGGAATATCGGAACTCCGTGAGACAAAAGAAACTCCGGAGATAAGAGAACGAGGAATGCCAACAAAAAGAAGAAGACAGGAATAAACAAATCCACGTGCAATACGGAAACAAAATATTGCAACGTGCGTTTACCGTTAAACGCAAAGTTTATCTCTACGACGTGACGTCACAAACGGAGATTCCTTTGTAGTAGAAAATTCAAAAATTATATTCACTGAGCTTATTTCAGGCATAACTCTGTTTAAACCGATCAGAACTTAACCGGAAAACTTGTATATGGCCGAGAATTTTAAGCGCTATCCCCTCTACATGTCGATAAGAAGATACGGAAATAAAGAAAAGTAACTGTAACGGTAAATCGAAAAATGATGTAAAATCACCCATTTCAGAACCGCCAGAATACTTGGACGTGTCTTCTGATATTTTTTGCTTCCTCTTTTCCTGTAATAACTCTATGTCGCTTCCACGACCTTTCCTGAAATCCGCCACCTCCCAACTTGCCCGGAAAACTGCTGAGCCTTCACAGACTCAGCGGAAGACCGAGCAGAAGTCGGAGCTGGACAGGATAGAGGAGGAGCTGCTTATGGACACGGCTCCTCAGGTAGACAAAGTCCTAGAGGAGATGACCACTCCGCTTCCTCCCATCATTTCCCCTCCTCGGTCACCCAAGGAATCGGTTCTGACTCCGGAACCACCGAAGCCGGACCTGAAACCCGAGGAGACGATGAAGTTCCTGTTCACGGCAGAGAGGGCCGCGAATGAAAAGGCGAAGATGGCCACATGGACATCGGAGAGCTCAAACTCCCCGATGCTCAGAAGGCCAGTATTCAAACGTCCGCTGCCCCCTCACTCCCATCATCATCCCTACGCCAGAACAAAATCTGTCCAACCGAGGCGTAGGGGAGAGGACAGCCGGGCTGCCTATCTGGCCCGAATGCACGCCCGTAGGGAATCCTACGAGTGTGTCGGGGCTGCAGTAGGAAGCGCCATGGCTAAGTGGGAAGCCAACCAGAGACGTAAGTAAAACCCGCACGTCCCCCAGGCCTTGCGCATTTTTGGTCATTTTTGCGGCGCAAAAACTGGGGGGGAGTAGCTGTGGGGACTCTACGGTATGAGGTTAGGGGCTCGGACCCCTCGATGACAGTCGCCACCCCAAAGGGCAGGCTAACTTATCGTCCTTGTGACGTTAAACAAACACACAATTACGTTTGATCGTAATTACCTGCGAATACGTGCAGGTAATGTACGAGTACCGAATCGTGACGTTATCCATCAATCAATGTCACGATTCGTACACGAACTGGCCAGCCGTTACCTACGATAGTAGGGGATGATGCGACCTGGCCGCCCTTATCAACGTACGTATTATATTACGTACGTGTGTCTGTGTGTGTGCGCCAGAACCTGTATAAAAACTCTCAGAACCGGCTCTAAAATCGCCAGTGTTCAGTTTGGTTCTGGCTTACCCATACGCTTGTATGAAGTAGCTGAACACGCTTAAATTCTGTTGAATTTCCTTCTGGTGAGAATATCTCTCACGACAAGGTATTCCACAGTACCTATTATATAAAAAATAATATTATGTGGTAGGCAGGGATTGGCTTTGCGTGGAACAAACGATTGTGGTGATATAACAGAAACTGAGCCAATTACTAATGATGAAAACTTTCGTGCCCTTATTTAATATCGAGCAAAAACTGATGATATCTTGAAAAATCACTTTGAATCGAGTAAAAAAAATTGAAGTTTCTTCCTACACTTAAAGACTTAGGTTGTTATTCATAGATGATACTTAGGATTTCCTTACCTATAAGGGACAAGGGTCCATTTTAAACCTGCATTTATCAGCTATATTTCTCATCAAAACTAATTATTATTTGTAGATTTGTTTATCTTAAGGAAGCTACCTTTCTCATCATTCTCAACTAAACTATTTTTTTTTGCAGCTCTATTTCACTATAGTTCAAGAATATAAACTAGGGTGAGGAACCTCAAGTTTTATGTATGGATACATTAAACTCTTTAATGTTTCTTATGCATAAGTCTCACACACTTTTTTATGTTATTACCAGGAATGCAATCCTAAATACTGGGTGGAAGTGTACAAGTTGCTGAAAATATTAGCGGTGATCCCTGTGACCGCAGCAACAAATGAGCAATCATTCAGCTTATTGCGGCGTTTGAAAACATATTTACACAATTCAATGGCTGAAGATCGACTCAATGGATTGGCAGCTCTCAATATTCATCGCGATATTAGTGTTGATGCTACTGAAATATTGCATTTATTTTCCGAAAAACTTCGTCGTCTACTATTTAAAAAAATTTATATAAATTTTAATTAAACTTTGTTCAATTTTCATTTTCAAACTTGTTTTAAGAAGGTACCCAATTTGTCTTACTAGGAGGGGGAGCTTTTAAACAAAATCCAAAGATGTGACTTTCAGGGAGCTTGAAAAATTCCTGCGGCCGGGCCTGCGAGGAGGAGGACGTTAGACCTTCGTTTCTATTCTCGCTCGATCGGCTATAAGATCTTTTGTAGGAGATATAGTAAAAGAAAAAAATAATAATAATAATAAAAAAATTCAAGAAGAAAACTCCCGACTATAAAACCGGTCATGATTAGACTTCAGAGTACGACTAAAAAATCGAACTAAATTACTCCTTGAGATAGATTAGCGTTGATTGCATAAGACGACCGCAGAATAACGCTGTTAAGATTTACGCGCACCACGTTTGCACTTTTTTTGTTCCGCTCCTCTCTTAAAAGTTTCGCACTCGAGCGAATAAATAAATAATCTACGCTTTTTGAACTTTCCTTTTCCTCATAATAAGAGGTCGAAGTAATTCAATTTCGTGACGAAAAATTTTCGTATATTTTCGCGAGGGTAAGTAATGGTGGAGGAAAAATTAATGTTTCAGAACTTTCGTGTAGTTCTGTCTGGCGCCTATTTGATAACTTCTCTCGCAATCCCCAATTCCTTATCGCATTTTTTGGAAGAATAAGTTTCTCGTGCGTTTCGTCTTACAGTGTGTCTTTTCTCCTTCGTTTTTCTTCTGCAACCCCTGTCCGTCGTCTCTATTCAACGTCCGATGTTAATGGCACTAAACTCTTTTCCGCATTTATTCCCAGCTCGAGCTTTTATTCAATTTTCCATTTCTTGGCGCAGGTAATTCTGATAAACACGTTTGGATTATCGAAATTCTCGTAAATGTTTACGGTTTTAAATGTATATTATGTATACATATATACATACATACATAGTATACGAGTATAAGAGTATATATATATATATATATACGTTTCATTCTTCGGGATATGTGAACGTGTCTGCGTGCATAGCTGAAATTCGACGCGCTAAATTGGATAATAAACGTTCAGACATTCGTAAACGTTTGAGCTTTCGAAATTGAAACTTTTACGAAGACGATACCATTGCGAGTGGCCGATTTTCGAACGTAAAGTTCGCAAGAGTGACAAAATTACGTCACTATATTTTAACTACGTTCAACGTTTCGCGCATTCGGATGAATTTTTGCGCAGTGTTTACCTTCTTCTTCGAAGTATCATGGCCACCAGCCGGCGGTGGGGGGTAGAGGGAAGACAAGATTGTGCATTTGACCACCCTCGTCAGATGGAAATGGTAATGAAAAACGTACATATAACCAGAATTCGTAATTTTTTTTTTCATTTTTATTTGTTCGTACAATAATACGAAAATACGTGCCCAGCCATAAAAAACAAATTATTGTTTGTTTCAGAGGCTAATTAACTGAAGTGAAAATTACGAAGGGAGTGGGAAAAATAATATACGAAACTACGGGAAAATGTTGATACATAGCGACTAATTGAACTGGGGAATGGAGAGGGGAACGGAAGTACGTCCGCTACTACACCGATATGTTTTCATTTAAAAATATTTTCTTTCTGATGTAGGTACCTAAAGGTTTTTCAATTTTAATGTCGATTAAAAACGCAAAATTTTTCAATAAGGATGCAACAAAAACGCGGACTGATAAACTGTTTTGCTTCTAAACGCGTGCTTTTTCAATTTTTGACTCTTCGCAGATTCACCACTGATACGAAGTCAATCTTAGGCTCGGATAGAAATTAAATGCAACCCATACCCCTTTCTCAATACTACAGAGTTCAAAATAGGTACCATTAAAACTGAACACGAAGAATGTAACCGAAAACACTTTATAAGTATAAACAACGCTAATTCACAACATAAAATTTAATTTTTAAAATTTTTTTTTTAAAAATTAAGAACTGAAATTTCTGAAAGCGCTTTTAACAATGGACCAAAGGAGACAGTTGAGATCATTAGCCGTTTTTCAGCCTTTACACACCATTAGGCCTAATACACAAAAGAGGAAAATGATAAATCAGAAATTTTAAATAATTTTTCTATTTCATCGATAATTAAATTGAATTATCAATACAATAACGAAGCTATTTAATCGTAGTTATAAGTTCAAAATAAGTTTAGGTTATAGAAAAGAATTTTCAAAAGATAAGCTTTTATTTTTTTATTTTTTTTTGGTTTTAGCTTCATGCGAAATAAACATTATTTCGTTACGGTAGGTTGGCTGCAGTATTGATATATTTTAAAATCGCAGTAATAAGTAGAATCAAAGTTTACAATTATAATAAAGGAATTTCGAAAGCTTGTATACGTGTTTATATTTCGAAAATTATCAAGACGATGAAACAAGACAAAAGTAAAAAAACTCCTTATTAAAAAAATTTTGATAGCCAGCGATGAATAACCAATAAAGAAAATTTGACAAAGGAACATAAAGTGAAGAGCCATTTTCTCAACAATAGACTTATTTTTTATCGTAGATTACGGTGAGAGCCTCATAATACCAAGAAAATATTCTAAAATAAAGTGCAAAATATTCGTCACAAAACGACCTTCAGCACTAAGTACCAAACATTTCACCGGTATGAGGGGGCTCCGTCATGAAAATTTTTGATTCATTTTTCCACATTTATTACAGAATAAGCATTCTTATTACGAAAAAATTTGTAGGTACTTGTAGGTATTTTGTACCATTTTAACACAGATATTTCAATACCATGAAATTCGCAACAGTAGTTTTTGAGAAAAAATCATCATTTTTCAAAATTCAAAAACTTTTTTTCTCAGCAAATACGAACATTTCACAGCTGATATTTACCCAAAACTGAATGTCAGCCTAAAAGCAACCTCTCAGAAACAAATCAGCCAGCAGTTCGGTTCAAAAGCAAACCCACGATCATCCAGCTATAATTAGCCTTTCCGAGACATAGATCTACCACTCTGACAAATATAAACGTCGTCGTTCGGTTAACACCCAGTAAATTTACGAAAATAATTTTGTTTTGTGGACTTAGAGCCTTATTCCAATGAGCGCTTCAATTTAAAGGCGACTTTGAACTCTTAATTTAAAGTGATATTATCGTACGGCCTACATCAACTGAAACGACAAAAAAACAAACAACAAAAAAACGAACAAAAACAAGAAGAAGGGAAAAATCACCTTATGCAATCTTGCAATCTTCTCATCAACCAGTGTTATTTTTGGGCTTAGAAAATACAGGATTTACTTTGTCGTGCCACAGTTCCCAAAGGGATTACCATTCTGTTCAACGTTTACCTTCAACGATTAGTTGAGTTACATGCAAATTCGCCGACCTTATCGCGTTTCGCATTTACTTGCAGGTATCGCGTGGCCATTAAAGAAAAAACAACTTTACTGCCTTTAATTTTTCGCCTTGATTACACACTTTTTATCGGGTGTTTTGTTTTTTGTTTTCATTTTGATTCTACGTCGTAGATACAAAACGGCTGAAAGTCGTGTCTATACTCCAGGTGTAGGCTGAAGGTTAAAAAGAACCAAAGTTAAAAAAAAAAAAAAAAATCTGTCCATTTGATCGATTTTTATCGTTTACGATTTGGAAAGCCGCAATCGTTCACGAACAAGAAACCTTCATCCAACCTCAACCTAAAACCCTCCCCACCACCCCTCAATACAAAATATTTCCCCAAATTCGTTTTCGATAATTTAAAAAAATTTTTATTTTAATTAAAATATTAGATGGTGATACGATACGAAATATATTCTCATCGCCAGAAAGTAGGCCTACGTATACACCCTCGAACGGAAATGTGATTTTTTTGTCGCTACACAACACGCAAATCTGAGCATCGAAAGGTTGGCTCTTCGACCTCTTTCGATTTGTTAGATGGTGTTTCAAATGTGTTGGAATTGGGTAAGTAATTTTTCACATTTCGTCGTCGCCAAATAAATGTATGGTGGTCGTAGAAATAAAAAAAAAAAAAAAAAAATCATCGAATGAATTATCGAAGCGATTAACTGAGGATAAAATATTATTACAAGCGTAAGAAGGGGAAAGGGGGGAAGGAAAAAAACTAAAAAAAAAAGGGTTTTCGTGTTCTTCGCACCCAACACCGTTGTTTAAATTCTTGCACCACTTTGCAACAATCCCAAGTACATGTACGCTTGAAGAAGGAAAATCTGGAGAAATAAATGAGTTATTTCAGAGTCGAATTTCATCGTACGTTTAGGGTTCGTACAACATAGGTATACCTACGTCTACGTTCTTTCACAGCTTAGGATTAATACGATACAAGATCCATTAATAGATTTTATTTTGAAGGAGAAAATTAATTTTATGTGACGTCGAAGTGATAGCTCGAGACCCCAGCGGTTTGGGTTCAAGCCTTTCCCCTTTGAGTCGCAAAAAAATTATTAAAAATTTTACCGTTTAACAAAGTTTTCGTTTTTGAAGCTTTTGTTTACACATATTATTCGAAATTTCAACTGTTTGTATCGACATTTTTTCTAATAAAGTCATAATTAATAAATACGTAGGTAACAACATTTGACTTTGCTCCACTGAAAAAAACATTTTTTCGCCTTTGATTTTATGTCAGACAAACGTCTCATTAACATTGTGCGTAGGTAAGTATTTGAAGATTGCGACTTAGGTTTTTCCTGGATCGTTCATGAACTAGTTAGAAAGTTGACGGAAAAATTATTGAAATTATCGTCGTCCTGCTTTCATAGATGGACAAGCAATTTGATGGCTGGGTCAAAATCTCAATGAATGGTATACACACCACATAGACTGATATGAACAAAAAATGGGGAACAGATAAACTGGATTTGTTTGACACCGAAATAATATTAGCAATGAGGGTGAGTAGTATATGACTTTTAGCGATATATGATACCACACAAGTATAATAATTCAGTGTACAATCACAAACTAAACAGAGAAGATATTTAACACACACTTGGTAAATCGGCAAAGAAGTCATAGTCAAATTTCTATGGTAAAGAAAAAAGTTATAACCAATAAAATAGTTTCCTAAAAAAAAGGCGTGAATTCCACTGAGGACTCGTGAAGGATTGATGGGTAAACGCAAAAATATTTGAATGTAATTCTCCTTGTATAGGTGTGTGGTTGTGTGCAAACGCAATGCGCACTCACACAACCACGCACCTATATGTCACAAACACAAACAAACGAGATTTACAGTTGAAGGGTTAGAGTTACGTAAATCTGACGATCGTAATTCTCATTTAGCCTCTATCGTAGACCGAGTGCTAAGATATTTACACATTAAAAATCTAAATGATGCAGTAGTTAGATGATTGGTCTAGGTTATAGTTTGAGACCAATAGAGGAAGTTTGTAACTCATAAATATCTCCGGGGGCATAGGGCATACCTTTGATGGAGGTTGATGATAAACCTCCCGATTAAAAAAGGACGATGGAATGCCAGTTGGAAAGGTATATTTCACAAAGAATTGACAGAATTTCAAATTAAGTAGGTACTTATGTATACTGCAGGTTGCGCCCCTTATGGGTTATAAAAATTTTGTACCGACTATAGTGAAAATTCTAAAAAGCCGTAATTTGGAAACTAATGAACGGATTTTGCCAATCTTCGAACTTAACTGAGATATAGACCCGCAGTATGCACACGCCAAAATTTGTCTCAATCCTTCAAGAATTACGCCCTGCCCATGATGTCTACAAATTTAAACTTCTAATAGCCACCATTTTAAAACTCACGGGCGGATTTGGTTCATTTTCAAAATTGACTGAGACATTATGGACTCGAAGTATATACATATGCTCTATTTCGGCTTGATCTGTAAAGAAATACACAATCCATTATGTGCACCCAAGCAAAAATTTGTATTTTCCCCTCTTATGCCTCCTGGAACTCGAACAAAAAAAAAAATCAATAATAATTTCCATTCAAAAACGCTGCGTCATTCAATTTTAGCCTGGGTGTCACTTGGACAATAAATATCGGTTCTTATACATTGCAAATTATCGTGTTTATCAGTAGATAGCACTGCTTATTATACATTAAGTACAGATACAAATTTTAAAGAATGGAAATGTGGCATCTAGACACCAATTATTTCTTATATCATCCAAAAATGTGAAAACAGTAATTTTCATGTCTTCGGCAACAGGAGTAAATGTTCAACTTTTAGGGGAAGTGTGTTTTTTGGGTCTGGGGATAATGAATGGAAAAACTATAATGAAATTTTCCTGGAAGTCGTGAAATCCCACCCTTCTCAATCGATAGATTCTCCAAGATTTACCTAAAAACAAAAAAAAAAATTAATATAAGGGTAAACATTATCAGATGGATTAATATAAGAGTAAATATTATCAGATGGTAGAAATGTTATCATTATGAGGGCGAAAAAAAGTGCTGAATAGCTTAAACTTTGCTGGAGGAATGAGTTAAAAAATGTTTTCGCAAGTAATCAAAGGCATAATCCACTGGCACGTAACTGAACGAATCCGTTACGACTAGGTAATAGGTATAGGTTAGAATTCTATTAGAAGACTACGTATATGTAAAAAATAAAAAAAATGAAAAAAACTAGAAATTAGTCACTGAGACATGAAAGAACCTACAGAATTCCATGGCCTCAATGCAAGAACCCAATAAATAAATTAAAAAAAAAAAACTTATAAATAATTAGTGCGGTGTATTCTATTTTATTTACAACCCAGGTGGCATAAATGATTACCTATCTATTCAGTATTTACCATTCGCAACGGAGCAAATTAAAAATTAACTTAACTTTTCCACCATTTTTCTTGTAGTCTGAGAACGATGAAATGGGAATTTTATCGCTTGCCAGTGATATTTTTTCCAGTTGATACAGTTCAAACTCAACGACTAAGATTTAGAGAGACAGGAAGGGCGAGAAAAAACTTGGCTCATTAACACTTTACAGTAATCGACAAAACGTGTAATTTTTTTCCAAGTTTCTACGTACTCTTGTTTTTCGCTTCTATCGCAACGAATTAAATAAAATTTTTGGCAGACATAACAGTGTGTTGAACGGAATGGGAATGACGTTCTCTTTATCCCCTTTTTTATCCAGTTTTCCAGCAAACGGAGTATTAAAATTGACCTGATAAATTGGTTAGATAGTATGTTGCAGTTAATGATGTAAATAAGGCTTTTACGAAAATTCCTACGCAAATGGGAAAAAGAAAAAAAACTTGATGTCCACTACTGACTCGAATTTTATGAACATGCCTAGGCAAAATTAGTCATAAATACAAATTTTTTTGAGAGTTACGGAATTATGCCGGTACCCACTTTTGGCCGATCAACACCAAAATCAATAAGTCAGATCCTTGGCTTAGTACAAATGTTCGTTCCAAATTTCGGTACTATCGAATAAAAATTGCGACCTGTACCGAAGTAACAAGAAAATGACTTCTATGTATATTGAATGCTTTCTGAGTGAACCGCCATACTGCATCAGTGAATAGTACCTACATTGAGAAAATAAAAAATTGTTAAATTTTGCCTCGAAACTTGCGGATATGCAATGAATCATACACATGTGTATAAATGATTGCATACCCGCAAGTTGCAAAACAAAATTACAAATTTTTTCTATTGAGTCAAGATGAGGGTTACAATAATTATTGATTGATGATGGCGCCAAAAAGGTAGTTTTTGAAGGAATTGTTTTTTTGATTCCATTAATTTTCAGACTTACGCAACTTCTTCAACTTTAGGGATAAGCCATATGTGGAAAGGAAGTTTTTTTCCTCTTTAGACGAGTTCTATAACAAATCTTTGGTAGATAAGAAATTCTGGGCCATTCAAAATTTTCTTTTGATAATTTTAATGCTCTTCAGCCTCTTCATTTTTTAATACAGACCATTTGTTGACAGCATTTTCATCTTTTTTCAATGTACTATCTACTGATGCAGCATGGAGGACCACTTAGAGAGCACCTTCTATATGTATCTATGAATTTCAGCAAATAGTGTCAAAATTGTCCTGAAGTCATGAAACGAAAAACAGATCCACATTCACCCCTGGGAACTAATACCGGGTTGAAATTAATAAGTAGATTTTCATAGAAAACCAAGTCGAAAATAGAAAAGGACCATACATTAAGCTGAATGTATAGAGTAAAACTCTGTTATAACATTCTCCTCTAAGACATTTTCACCGCATAATACGGTGTTTTATCAAGGTTCCTTGATTTACCATACTAAACCTATGTAAAATTTCTCAGATAAGACGTTGTTGGTTTAAATGTTTTCCCATATATTACGGTCTTTAGGGAAAATTTGCTTACGTTTACTATTAGAAATTTGGAAATTTTTGAGTAAAAAAGTTCTAGTTCAGCACCAGGAAATTCAATAGCCTTTTCAGTGCAGTACTTTCCAAACTGAAAGTTCAGTTTATATAAAGTGCTTGAAGTTCCGCACTTTTGGCCAAATGAAACGGACCTAATTATTAATTATGCAATAAGTCCCTTGAAAAACGTATTAACGAGGTTTCACTGTATTTAGAATTTATTCAAAAATGTCGATTTTTCTTGATCAAATTTACAGAAGTTATAAGGTGAGAACATAAATAAAACAAGTATGTAAAAAGATAGAAAACTGATACGAGTAAATGTCGCTTGATACGTGCACAATGGGAGGAGAGACATGGAAATTAGTAAATACAATTCAAGGGCGTACATGGTGGTCAGGACCTCACCCCTTAGCTCTGAAAAAAGGCTTGATGTAAAACAATTATGGGTAGGAAAAGTAAAATTATGCGCAAAATTTTGTAAAATATGCGCATACTCTATGCGTTTTTTTGAGACAAAAAATGCGCAAAATGTACCCAAAAAAATTCAAATATGCAAGAATATGCATGCGCAATATTAAATGCACTTTTTTAAGCCAAGTACAATTGTAACATTATTTTTCTCTTGAATAGCAAAAATAAGACTAGAAACAGCAAAAACTTATTTTTATTTAATTATTTTGAATTACAGACAATGATTAAATACATTTTTAAATTTTCAAAATCAAATTTCTGTCGATTAACACGGTACAAGGCTTTATACATTGAAAATGACGCTCTACGTCACATGATATGATTTGAGCATGTTTGAAATTAGCAAGCTCTGATGGTGTCATATCTGTGGTTTGAGAAATTGTTTGTAAAAAATCCATATCAAAGTTTGCTATAGCCAATAATACCTTATACCCTTCATTTTTTTCTATTACATAGCTCTTTTTTTTTCACGTTTTAATTTCGACTCTATTCTATTTTACCAATACAACTGAGTTGAGTGTTTGCGTAGTGGCTTGCGTCTTATAGTTATGTTATGCTTGTTTTTGTGAACAGGGCTAAACAATTGAATCTCATTCAGTGTTGCCTCCTACAACAACAAGAAAATGTCATTTAAAAAAAAAAATTAACTAAATTAATGGAAAAACTAAGACAATTAACCAGGTAAATGCAAATATGCGCAAAAAACGATAAAATTCAGCATTTATGCATAAATAAGCCCAAAAAAAGGGGTAAATATGTGAAAATATGCGTTTTTGGTCCAGATATGCGAAAATATGCGATAGTAAATAGGACTCATTTTTCAGGAAATTCATGGATATGCGCACTTTTTATGAATGGAAAAAAATATGCGAATGCATAATTTTACTTTCCCTAATTATGGGTGTTTCTTCATGGAAGTAGTATTGTGGTGAGTGGCGGTTTAAAATGCCGATCGAGCCATCTACTCCCTTTATATGATCATTAATTTGCGCAACTATTGGTCTTTATATCAAATTAGACTTTTTCTCAACAACGTAACTTTATTTCGAAGTTTGTCGACAGAAGTTAGCAGTTAATTTTTTATTAAAATTATATTATCTCCGCTAGGGGCGTAAATAGGTAAGTACATCGTAAGGAAAGATCCACATCTAAGCGGCCTTCCAACATCAACACCGCTACCACCAATGAAGACACTGAAGGGTAAAGATTTTTTTTTTAGTTAAGGGAGGGTCCAGAGGTCCAGATCCCCAGAAACCGTCCCTCTAATCTACGCCTATATAATTAGGATACATAATAATTATTAGGATTTTTGGAATATTGTATAAGCCAAATTAACAAACTTACTCGTTAGAAATAGTTTCGATTAGTAACAATGGCTAGTTTCCTTTGCTTCAGTTTAATTCATTTTCAAACTAAAATATATTGTAGTTATCGCTAATCAGTCAAGAAATCTATAGGTACTTAAAAACAGCTGTTACGGGTTGTTCGAAGGATAAAAGACTTGAGATAAATCGGTGACGAATAATGAATGAAGAGAAAAAAGGTCAACAAGTTCGTGACAGACCTGGGAGGTACGATACCTACGTTAAAAGTGATATTAATGTGGGATTTTGCAATTCTATTCGCAGTTGCGGTGACTTGCGTTCTTCTCGAATTCCTCTTTCTAGTCTGACATCAAAATTTCTTTCTCAGTTATTAATTTTAAAATTAACAATATTCTTAAAATTTTCCATAAAGACTCTTAAATTATTTTACAGATTATTTGCATTCGACTACGATTACCTATACGTAGATATACGTAGATACCTACGTTAAGGCAGGGTTTAAACTCGCATCTCTATTCTCCAATCTCCAATATGTATTCTGTAAAGTTGAGAAATTTTAACTTTCAGAAAATAAATCAAGAGAAACAGTATAAACCATATAGGCTCAGTGTTTCCTTTTATTAAACCTTTTAGGTATTTGATCACAGAGAATAAATCATCGAGTATAAACCATCCTTAAATTTAATACCATCACTTACCATTACTCAACATTTCGTCATCTGTCAGCTGATTAGGTTTCATATACAGTACACCGAATTTAAAATTTACAGAACCTTCTTGCTCTTCCAACAGCAACAAATCCTGAAAAAATTCAAAATTTAAGAGATATTAAAATATTTCAGATCTTCCATATAAATTTTAATTTAGACCAAGTTCTACCTATTTTTTATTTTTTGTAGGATAATAAATTAATATTTTGATATCGCGTAGGCCGATTGAATTGTTTTCCTCGTCGAATTTATTTTAATTTAAGGAATAGATGTTGCTGGTACTTTTTAAAGTTTCTATACATAAGTATAAGGTTTATATTTTCTACGCAGTTTCAGTTCATTAATAGGAATTAAAAAGATGGTAATTTTTCAAGCAAACACGATGGTTTTTCAATTAAACTTCATTCGCTGGAAGTACAAAACAATATCAATCGAATATTTTTCCATGGAAGTGTTTAGCACAACTAAAACTTGTCTCTGATGTATGAACTCTCGATAAGTAGAAAACTGTTGAGTGCGCAGACACATGGCAGAACACATGAAGGGATATATCCAGAATACAAGGATATCAAATACCATTAGAAACAGACCTCCATAAACTGAGCAAAAACATTCAATTTCCAAACCATAAGAAAGGTGTTCAACCAAATATTTTCGGCTTGGAGAAACATATTTCATTTGCCAAAAGAATACCGCAAAATCCGAGCCGCTTAGGGCAGAACAAAAATGTCAACTTTAAAATAACGTTATACCTTGTTCGAGAAGGCTTCGAGTATTATTGTGGAATTAAAACGACCAGAAAACTTTGCGGCCGCCTTAGGCATAGGTATCGAAGTTATGAAACCAGAAAAGATAACGAAGTATTTTCAATAGAAAAAATAGCTGCCTCGAAAGTATTTTTATTTTATTTTCCAAAACGGAAAAGGTGAGTTACAAAAGGCAAACGAAATCAAAGAAATAACTATCTGAACTGCCATAAATTTTGTAGCCTAATGTTAAGCAGAATGGACCAGGGAATGAAGAAAGGTGGCATTTCAAAAAAGTTTTTAAGCGACGGTTCAGCATATGACCAACGGGGAAAAAACTTTTAAAAGAGATGAAATAACAAAGGATATAACTATATTAATAGTAATTAGTTCCCCCTTTTGTGCATTAACCACGACCTTATTTAACGGGGTACCTATCGTAATGGCATACTTTTCGGAGGAGTGTTACTCCCAATTTCGATTTTAGATGACGCCTTCTATTTTCAATCAAAGTGATACAAAATTGTTCGTTAAAACTTTAAGCCTGTCGTTAACGAAGATGAATTTTTTCAACTTTCAACTTTCAACTGATTTTGATTGGTCAATTTTATGTTTAGAATGTTTCAGGAGGGTCTTATTTTGATTATATATTATGAGTAATGATTTTACGTGTTATACATATTTACATACACCAATATTGATTCGGCTGACCGAGTGGAGTTGTTTTGACTTTTCTGTGAAAAATGGATGAAAGGCAAAAACAATTCTTATTATTATATGAGGTATCGTAAATAGAGAATATAAGAATATGATCGAGGAATTTCCTCGTTTTATTGCCTCTCTCTTTACGAACTTGAAATTTTTTATTAGAAAAACACGAAAATTGGATTGACTGACAGGTTTTTACCCAAAAATTTTACGTAAAATTCACAAAACAGCTGCGGAACGTTTCTAAGTTATTTGAATTAATTTCAGTTCATAATTCTTTTTAGGTTTAACCTGACTTTTCTCATAAAATCTCACCCACCGAAGACGTTATTGTATTATAACAGTAAAATTTAATATTGAGGAGTTTTCAATAGTTTCGAACAAGTCTTTCATTTATTTTTATTTTTTCGTTCCAGCCATTGACTAAGTATATGTCTCAGCCAAGAAAACAATTTTCGTTTATGTTTATACATATCAAATAAAAGCTAATAATCCGCAGATATGGTGAAACTACTTATTTTTTCAATTTGAACTTTTGTTTGAGCTTAATTGAGCTTTTAAAAATATTTTGAAGGAGGATTAAATCTTGCAGTGAATTTGAATATGGAGGAGCCAAAAAAAGGAATGTTTGGCAACTGCGCATTCTGTTGCCACGAATATTTGCAATAGGTGCATCTTGTTTTTTTAATAGACATTTCTTTGCAACAGCCTTGATGACTTAGTACCACGGGGGATTAAGTGGTTTACAAACCACTTATCACTAAATTTCAAAAAAACTTACGACAATGTATTTCAATAGAGAAACGAGAAGAGTGAGCAAAAACTATGACTAATCACAGTGGGAAGGTATAGAGAATACGACATCACGTTTGGCCCTACAACTGGGTGTTATCTCATCCCTCCACGAACAATATCCAAGAATTAATTCAGTTTAAGAGGTCGCGATTGTGCACATTTCAAATCTTAATTCTTCAAAGGCATAAATGTGAAAATGATTTATTCTTTTTAAATGGGGGCTTCACCCCCAAACCTCTTTTTTCTTTTTGTTTTCATAAATTCAAACCCACTCCACCTCACCAACTACTAAAATATATTATATATAAACCTGTATATCTACTACACATCGATATTTGAATGTATCGATACACCAACATCACATCGATGCTTCGAATGCCGCTACTGTTAATTAATTAATGAAAATGTTTTGGTTGAAAAGTGGCGCAGTTTTGTAAGACTGGGGCTAGCAACCTGGAAGTTGCTGGTTTGAATCCCATAAGAATAAGTGAAATTTATTAATTCAATGAATACATGAATATGAGCATGTATGTGAGAGAGAAAGAGAGAGACTGAGAGAGAATAAGAGAAAATAAAAGAGAATAAGAGAGAATAAAAGAGAATAAGAGAGAATAAAAAAGAACAAAAGATAAAGATAGAGAATGAGAGAGAGAGAATGAGAAAGAGAGAGAACGAGTGACAGAGAGAATGAAAGAGAGAGTGAGAGAGAGAAAGAAAGAGAAAGAAAGAGAAAGAAAGAGAACCAGTGTGAGAGAGAGAGAAAAAGAGAAAAAAAGAGAGAAAGAGAGAGAACGAGTGAAAGAGAGAGATAGAGTGAGAGAGAAAGAGAATGAGAGAAAGAGAGAGATGAGTGAGAAAGAAGAGTTGAAAAATAAATTTTTTAATTTGAATCAATTCTTGGATATCATTCGCGGAGAGATGAGATAACATTCAATTGTAGAACGAAACTTGATATCGCACAGAGAACTGAATGCTACTAAAAGGGACGTTAGAAGAGAAATTAACTGACAAGGAATTAAGGAGGAACTTGGGATAAATTATAGGGACAGAAATTCAAACGAGTATGTAAAATTGTAGAGTTTACTTCATTATTTTCAACTTAAGTATTCACTCAATGCTGAAATCATTGCTAAATGATAGATTAATCCGCAGGTCAACTTATGCATTCTATCTAATTTGAGAAGTGAATTTTGCCACATTTTAGTAGCTTTTTTTACTCAAATTTAACGCAAAATACTTTTACGCATGGAATATAAAAACATAGTATTTTCTACGTTATTTTGAATGCAATTGAAACCTTATCTTACATTTTATAAATAATAGCTACCTACTTCAGCAACGCTATCGCGTGACTATAGTTACAGATATATTTGGCTAGGTGTACAATTATGTCTTATGATTTTAATTAAAATTACTGAAAAAATTGAGAACCATTCAAAAATTGAGTTTTGGTATCTAAGTCAGTTTTTCATTCATTTTGGTCAATTGAACGAATTTATCGAGATTCTTAGGAATTATTTTTGAGAACAGAAGAAATTTACAGTCAAAATTTTCTGATGGTCTAGAAAAATTAGAATAAAAACAAAAAATTGTTTTCTTGGCTGAGACATATACTTAGTCAATGGCTGAAACGAAAAAATAAAAATAAATGAAAGACTTGTTCGAAACTATTGAAAACTCCTCAATATTAAATTTTAAATATAATAACGTCTTCGGTGGGTGAGTTTTTATGAAAAGAGTCAGGTTAAACCTGAAAAGAATTATGAATTGAAATTAATTCAGATAACTTAGAAACGTTCCGCAGCTGTTTTGTGAATTTCACGTAAAATTTTTAGGTAAAAACCTGTCAGTCAATCCAATTTTCGTGTTTTTCTAATAAAATATTTCAAGTTCGTAAAGAGAGAGGCAATAAAACGAGGAAATTCCTCGATCATATTCTTATGGTCTCTATTTACGATACCTCATATAGCAATAAGAATTGTTTTTGCCTTTCATCCCTTTTTCACAGAAAAGTCAAAACAACTCCACTCGGTCAGCCGAATCAATATTGGTGTATGTAAATATGTATAACACGTAAAATCATTACTCATAATATACGACTAAAATAAGTCCTCCTGAAACATTCTAAACATAAAATTGACCAATCAAAATCAGTTGAAAGTTGAAAGTTGAAAAAATTCATCTTCGTTAACGACAGGCTTAAAGTTTTAACGAACAATTTTGTATCACTTTGATTGAAAATAGAAGGCGTCATCTAAAATCGAAATTGGGAGTAACACTCCTCCGAAAAGTATGCCATTACAATAGGTACCCCGTTAAATAAGGTCATCACCAAACTAAGTACCTAGAAGTTGAAACATTACCAAGGTGTGTATATTTATAGTTAAATCTGAAGCGTACAAATCTCACAAATATTATATGTATTGTGTGACAAGAGCGTAATGTGGGCTATTTTTTTATCAATTGTGAAGAATTTGCAAACAAGCCGAAGAAGAGTGCTGCAAACTTGACACGAGTTAAAATAGCCCACAAGCACTTGTCGCACACCATACTTTTTGTAACTAATGCACAAAAAAAAAGGATAGCAACAACTTCCTCTCCCAATAAAAAAAAATTCTTAGAGAAAATAAACTTTGTAAATTATATCCAAAAAAACACAAAAACGGCAAGTTTTTCATTATTTTGCATTTTTTTGTTCGTTTATTTTCAAATAACTAAATTATTTAGAATGTAATTTCAAGTAAATTTTTTCCTCTTTCTAGCAGTACTAATCTCAGATTTCTAGCTTAAACAGGGGCTGAGGAATCATTGAGTAAAAGAAGAAAGGTTTCTGAATTTGAAAAAAAAAATTTTTCCATCAATTTGCGTTTTTTTCATTTGTTTATTTTAAAATGTAAAAGATGATAAAAAATTAAACGAAAGCTAAATTCAGATAAATTTTCTCGTCTTTTCAGGGATACTATTTTCAGCTCTCTAGCTTAAATAGCGACTGAGTTATCATTGATGGAAAGAGGAGAAGTTTCTAGATTCTAAAATACGGCAAATTTCCCATTAATCTGCGATTTTTTCATTTATTTGTTGTCAAATAGCTAAAGATAATTAGAAAATTATATGGAAATTTTTTTAATTTTATTCACTTTCGATCATTACGAACCTTAGTTCTATAACTTAATTAGAGGCTAAAAAATCATTTGAGACATATTTTTTTTTTTTGAAAATTGAATTGTCGTGTTTGATCGGATTGGCAACTTGACGAATAGTTTTTCACGAAATAACTAAATAATATCAAAATGATTATGTTCTAATATTTTACATCCTGTTGCGCAGGATTTAGATGCGCGAGAGATTGTAAAATTATCGTCTACTTCACAGGCCAAAAATTTGTTTGTTTACATTCGCTATACATGCATGAAAAACTCCATCTTTTGTGCATGCGTTGCAATAACATTGTTTTACTGAGCGATTGTTGCCATAAAATTAATATTGAAAGATGTAGTCTAAACCCAAAATCTAATTCGGGGAGGTACACTTTTCGCATTTGCCACAAGCGTTAGGGTGGCAAGCGCGGCGGGGTCGAGACTTTTGGTACGTTATTTTGAAAGTTTATCCTCGTTCATTCACAGAGTGAAAACCGTGCGTCAACTTTGTCGAATAAAAAGTCTGTAGTGCCTGGACAAAAGTAGTTTTCGTCTTCGTACATGGAAAAATTTCGCGTTTTGGACTCGTACCATATTATTCTGTAAGATGGGTACGAGGGAGGGGGAGGGGAATCGATAAAATATACCACCGTTCTGAACTTCACCCTCACTTTGAAAACATTTGCACAAACGTCGACTACAGCAGGAGCAGAAATAATAGACCTAAAACAGCTATAACAGCACACATGCGGTGAGAGGCCAAGAATTATATATACCTCGAATGGTTCGCGTATTTAATTAAAAATATCGACCAAGAAAACGCGACATTTACGCATTCTAATTACATCCGTAGCCACCGTATTCGTTAATTAAATTAAAACTATTTTGTATTTCAAATAGGATTCTGTTCGACGCTGTGCAGGCTTCGGTGTGCGAGTGTGTGCTGTGTGTGTACACAGGCTGCAAAATATTTTCGCCTAAACCTAATCCGCAACCAGAGATGGTTGCTCAGTGTCTGGACCGAACACAAATCGTCTTGCAAGCATAAATTCTAAATATTTACAATAGGCACGTATAGCCTATAATAATATTATAATGTAGACGTACCGATTCCGTATTAAATTAAGCAAATTTTTATAACCCGCTCGACGACGTTTTTGGTAAGTAGGTACTCATCGAAATGCAACATAGTTGTCGCCTACAAACGTAATACAAGAAAATGATGGTAGCCCTATTAAAATTAACACTGTAGGTAATCTTGGTACACGATTTTTAGGTTAACGAATTCCTTTTTAAACGTAATACACTCGCATTTTTCTTCTGGAAAACTAATCTTCCTGTCAGCTTCCACAATGTGAACAAATTCCCATGCTGCTTACACTGTATTATTTACACGGAAGCCTGGCTATTTTCAACTAAGTTGGTGCGGGGTCTGCGTGGCTTAGGTGGGGGTAAGATGATCGGATTTACAATGGAAAGGTTGCGACTGCGAGTTCGAACGCAGCCGCCATCACATTCCCGAACCTAAATAGTAAATATTCGGTTTATTCCAATTAATGTTTAAGTATTTAATCGAAAAATTCATGTCAGTCGACCATAGACATCCGGATTTCGACCATCCCTCTCCCCTACTTCGACATCAAATACATCCCCCAAACGCTGGGTAAAATAGCCAAGTGGCCAAAAGCCAATTAATTAAAAAAAAAAAAAAAAACTAATTTGGTGCCATTTGAAGGGCGTATTTCTAATGGATAATTCCACAATATTGTGAGCCGACACTTCGGCGCAAAAATGGATAGTTATTTTAACAACTTTTCAGTTGTCAACGGATTAGGGATTAACTTTCAAAATAAGGTGCTAAAATTCTCACCTCACCGCACTGGCCATCGCAACGAACGTGGCAAATGTGCCCTCTTATCATCAAGTTTTTTTTCGTAAATCTTCGTTAGTACAAAAAAACAACATTGCAACAACTGCCCTTTCCAAAAAAATCAAAAAAATCAAAAAGAAAAAAATTTTTGGAAATAATACCTACCTAAAAAAAAAAAAAAACACAAAAACGGCAATGTTTTCATTATTTTGCGTCTTTTCGCTCGTTTATTTTAAAAAAAGCTAGGGATTATTAAAAAATTACAAGGAAAGTGGTATCAAGTAAATTTTTTCTTCTTTTCAGCAATATCAAACTCAGTATTCTAAAAATCGGCTAGTCTCCATTAATTTGCGTTTCTTTCGTTTGTTTGTCGCAAAATAGCTAAAGATAATAATTAAAAAATTATATGGACCTTTTGTAAATTTTATCCACTTTCGAGCATGACAAATCACAGTACTCTAACTAAATGGGGAATTATGAATAAAGGGGACAAACAAACGAGATAAATGCATGATTAGTATATAGCAGTGTTCAAATTTTTCTTCGTAACTCTCTTTAAGGAGCACTTGGCTTTTCATTGGATATATCAAGTTAAAAAGGAGACTCTAAGGAATAAAATGAGATCAAAAACAATAATTTTGAGCCCTCGGAAGACAAGATGATAAAAAAAAGAAGAAATTGTCTCAATTTAACCGTTTTTGGACCTTTTCATTGGTTGGTTGTATTGTTTGTCCACACAGTTGAACTCTCTTTCCGAGGTGCTACTGCACTATATACAATGTTAAAAGTAAAATCCCTCATTAGATGGTGAGGAATCATTTGAGATGCTTTTTCAAAATTGAAATGTCGGGTTTGATTGGAGTGCCAATTTGACAAACAATTTTTCACAAATTAACGTTAATAATATAACATTAAAATACTTGTATTATTTTCAAATGTTTTACAGCCTGTTAAACAGGATTTGGATGCGCAAAGTGTGTAAAAATATTATCCACTTCACAGGCCAAAAATTTGTTCTTTTGAATTCGCTGAACATGCATGTAAAACTGCATGTGTTGCAAAAAGTATGGTGTGCAACAAGTGCTTATAGAATATTTTTAACTTAAAAATTAAATACTCTCAAAATATTTCAAACAGAAAAATTGTAGTATAAGGGAGATTCGGGCATAAGGACTCACCCAGGCAAAAATAATTTCCTTAATATTTTCTTATCAAATTGTTGCAGAAAACTGGAAACACAGTCATTCCATAGAGGTTCCTATTCTGCATAATTGGCACCATTAAGATCCCTAATCTGATTATTTTTATTCTTGTAATAAATAAAAATGTGAAAACATGCTGTCAGATTCGTTGAATCAAGAAAATGAAAATTGAAATGATTTAAAAATTTGTGTAGTTATTAAACTTCTTAAAGATTCTGAGTTATGGCAAATTTTATGTAGTTTTCACCAGTGTTCATTATATTAATGGTATTATTGAGTAAGTAAACTTTATTTTTCATTTTTTCAAACCAACTTCCGGGAAAAAAGAACCAGGCAAAATGAATCACGGATTCCTTTTGCCCATACTGTGCTTCTATACAAAATTTGCAGTAACTTGGAATCTTTTACAGCTGAGTGTATAATTATAAAAGGAAAAAACCAATCCGAGAGAATAAAAAGCCAATAAAATCAAAACCATCGAAAAAGAATTTTAAGAGTGTTTCTAAAAAAAAAAAAAGGGAAGGAAGAATGTACAGTCTATGATTCTATTGGATTTTATGTTTGTGATTTCTGCATCTATTCAAGCAGAAAGTCTTTAAATTTGAAAAAATAATTAATTTTCTTCTTTTTGTATTCATCAGTTGAAAATAAAACTCTAATCCTAATTTTTTAACTTTTTATGCATAAAAATGAAGTTTTTAGGTTATGATTCCTTTTGCCCTGGATGGAGATTCATTTTGTCCCGGTGATTTTGAGTGGATCCAAAAAATAGACATTTTCTAAATTCAAAATTTTGACCCTTTAAAATGTTTTTAAAATTTTGAAAAAAATATATGTTAAAGCCAAATGTTTACCCTTGCTGATGATGTATTTTTGAGAGATTTGAGTTAGTAGTTTTTTTTTAATGATGTTCCAAACTAAAATGAATCCTTATGCCCGAGTCTACTTATTAAATTAATAATTCATATAACCGCAACAAGAAAACTTTTCTATATAGTGTCAGAATTGTAAAACCGTAGTTTACACCAATTATTAAAAAAAAAACTCTAGCATGGCAATACTTTGCTGTAAAACCCAGTTTGCCAATTTTCATCAATAGTTCACAAAAAATAGATAAATAAATAAATAAATTCAAATATTTGAAAAAATTTTAAAATAGTATCTGTAGGTTTTATCAGCTCGGGGAATCGAACCTGGGACCTACATATTCGCCAGCTAAAAACGGTGAACTTAATCACACAGCCATCTCACCACCAATTATAACTGGCGAATGTATTTTATATTAGACAAAGTATGACAGTTCCCACACACTGCCCCCCTAGAGAGACTCAACACGAGTTGAACGACATTAGATACTGTGGGAGGTTGGGCAGAGTCAGAAACGCCTCTTATACCTATACACACAGGCTTATACTACCAATAAGGGTTCTATTTCCACTATATAGGGTGCCATCTATCGGCAATTCAAGTTAGGAAGGAGAGTTGTGAATTCCACCATGCACCACTAGGGTGCGTGCGTGTCCAGCACACGTCAAGGATCACCAGATGTAGGTTTTGTCGGCTTGGGGAATCGAACCTGGGACCTGCATATTCGCCAGCTAAAAACAGTGAACTTGACCACACAGCCATCTCACCCCCAACTATAACTGGCGAATGTATTTTATATTAGACAAAGTATGGCAGTTCCCACAATATCTATAGTAATCGATATTTGTATCATTAGTTAACGATATATTTAACAAAAATCTCGATCTATCGATGTTTTATGGCTAAAAACTGAATTTCCTAGAATTCTTTGTTTTCCAGTTTTCTCGGAAACTGCTGAACCAATAGGCACCAAACTTCTATTGGACCTGGTTCCACGTATGATATAAGGAGTACTTTTTGTAAAAATATTAGAAACTATCCCTTTTGCAGTTTTTTCAAAACCATGAGTACAAAATTTTTAAAGAATCTTGGTGCGAATTTCTGTGCAAATAAGAGAAGAAAGAAAAATTTGTTAGTACGCGTGTATATTAGATTGCATACAACTTGCACACACTAACCAGAAAAAAATTAATTTCACCGAAATAATGAATTATATAGTGTTACCAATCAAAAAAAAAAAAACGCATTAAATTACTCAATCCGCTGACTTTTTTTTTCCTAACAACTTTTCTTCTCAAGTTTTTTCTGAAATTACTAAATTAATAGGCATTAAACTTCTATCAGACTTGCACCTACATAAGGATAATCTATCGTGAAGATTTCAGTTCAATCTTTTTTGTCATCTCCTCAAAATCCGGGAAAAATAACTTTTCCTGGAATTTTTTGTTTTCCATTTTTCTCAGAATCTACAGAACCAATAGGCACCAAACTTCTTTCAAACCTGCTCCTATATAATAATTATTACTCGTGAAACTTTATGCTATACCTATTTGGTAATTTTCTCAAAACCGTGAACATGAAATTTTGGTCAATACATACATATCTGTATGTATATTATAATATACACCCAAGTCGGTATATGAAAAAATTAAAATTAGGTCAAAATGGGAAAATGGTACCAATCGTTTTCTTTTCTCAGAAAACGGATATTTTTCATCATCCCTTGCTCTAACACTTTTTTGAGGTCAATATTAATATCCCATTTACAAGCAAACTCGGTAAACAAGCAAACTGGGTAAAAAATATAATGAAAAATTGAAAGACTCTTGCTTTTTTTTTCAATACAATCAAAATTCTTCAAAAGTCGGACCTTAAAGTTCAGAAATTTTTTTTATAACATCAAATATAACAAGCACTTCGATTTTCGACGAAGTCTTATGTTCCATTAATTCCTAACAATCACGAAATAATGCAGTAATAATGGAGAAACATAAGTTGTACTAACCTTTTGTATTTCCGGCGTAAATATTTCTTTTGGTCCCTTTTCCAGTTTATCCATGTTCGGAAAGTTGCTGTGAAATAAAATGAAAAAGTTTCACTTGTTAAATGGAAAAATACGAAAAAAATGAAGAAAAAAAGACAGACAAAAAGACAAAACAAACCGACAATGGAAAAACAAAAACGAAGCTACGATACGAGATAAAATACGGGACAAAGTTTAAGAATAAAGAAGTTAATCTTGACAAGTGTTAAAATTAAAAGTTTCTTTTTTTCATTTTCTTTTTTTTTTTTTTTCAGCTACAAAAAAACTTAAAAACTTAAATGAATGATTCGAAGTTTGTTGTCATGTTTCATGAAAAATATGAATGATAATATTGTTTCTCAGGACTTCTGCATTCATGAAAGAAATTTGTAACTGATAAAAAACAATGGGAGATAAAAAAAATATTTGGAGAAAAAATTTGAAAATTCATAAACTAGTTTGTCGAGTAAAACAACTAAATACAGTTTTCCTTAAATTTTCCCAAGACCTTAATAATTTGTTGACAACCTATTTTGTAAGAATTCACTGAAAGAATTTTACGAGGAAGGTGACTGACAATAATTCAGTCATAAAAACTATCTTCGGAAACGAGATAGGCAATTATTGATAGAAATAAGGAAAGTCAAGCTGAATTTGACAATTATAAATGCTGTAATCATTCGAAAGGTAGTTTTGAAGAGGCCTATTTTCTACAAGAATAATTATTGCTAAATCACAAAATAGGAACTGAAGAAGCCTAATACTTTCTTTGAAAATACTTTGTAAGGAGTATGAAAAAATGAAAAAATTTAGGAAAAATTATAATTTGGTTGTGGCACGTCACCATTCATTGAAAAATTTATTTTGAACCAAAATAAAAAACGAGAATGAAGAACGTCGAGTTTCGAAAATATACTTCTCAAATTACCGAAAAAAGTTATTGATGGAGGCAACGTAACTTGAAATTATTAAAATCGTATGAAAAATCCATAAAAATAATCTCTTTATCGATTAAAATGACTGAAAAGAACTGAAAATTAGACCTAGATATTTAAAAGACAGAAGACCTTATCTTAAAAAAATATAAGAAATTTCACCAAGTCAGTTAATACGTAAAGCATCACGTGAGTATATAATTATATGTAAACATGTAGCACTATACAACTTCAAATTACGTCATAATAAAATCAGTGCATTTTTGGTTTAGTATTAAAATGAAAAATTAACAAAGAAAAAATAACCAAGAACCAATGCTTCAAAAGGGTTCCCGGACATTTTCCCGAATGGACAATTTCTGAAAATTTTATTCACGAATCCATTATCCCAAATTCCAATTTTCGAAACGGATAACACCCGGAAATATTTTTTATTTTCTTTAATTTTTCTCTACAATGAAAACATAAAAACTTGAGTGATGATATAGTGGCAGGTTAGGTGTGACGCATACAGTCTAGCAGGATTATAATATACAAGCCAAAGTGCTTTGGGTTGTACTGGCCTGGCAACACTGATCAATTCGTTATTAGGATGGAAACAACGAAATATCTTTAGTTGACGCATGTGCCTTGAATTTTATCTGAATAATTTTTGTTGAATTTTGTCTTAAAAAATCGGGTTGTACGTTTATTATAATGATTTACTACAAAAATTTTAACTCTCGTATAGGTACTTGTTCTTTTTCTGTAAATCCGTTAGAGTATGCAATTTGCATGACTTTGGCAAAAACTCATTTTTCCCAAGTTTTTTGGCGGCAATTCCACGCGCCAAACCTAGCTTGTTGTTCACAACGGCAGAAGATGGCTTGCCATGGTGCTCCTCTACACCTAAAATAAACTTTCCAAAAACCTGTTTTTCCTCTATATTAATCTCTTTTCTCCTCTTTTCCCCTCATATTTCCAATCGCTAGTACACTGGACCATGCAACTGCCTTACATACTTTTTTTCTTTGCTCTGCTCTTCATACAAGACAGTTGTATTTTTCTTCATAAAATGTTCACCTTCATCACAGATTACAATGCTAACTCATTTTTTCATTAATACTAAAAAAGAGACGCAAGTGTTCCCTACTCATATACTTAATTATTTATGTCTTAGTTGCTATATTATTCACTTTTTTACAAATATGAATGTAAACCTACGCATTTTGCTTTTTTCCACGAATCCGATTAACCGACTTTTTGCAGTATCTGATTTCCATTTCCCCGATTAACTCGGATAATCGGGATTTTATTGTACTATAATAGGTTAGGTTGAGTGAAGTTTTTTTTTGAAAAATAATTTGTAGGTGTTCATTGGAAATTTTCCATTTGAGAAAGTAACACTAAGTGAAAAAAAATTTGGGAAAATGGATTTGGTACAAAAAATTTTTCGGACTTTTTCATTCAGGCATATAGATTTGGGAAAATGACCTAGAACCCTTCAAAAGTTTAATAAGAGGGATTATAAAAAATTTGTGGTAATATTACACAGAAAATAACAACTTTATTTAAATAAATACTTTAAATATTGATCATCGAATTTTAGTAAGATATCTGCAAATTTTAATTAATTATATATTTTGTTTTAATTTTCAATCGATCATGCTGGTTTACTGTACCAATTGTCCTAGTGGAATGTGCTTCCATGACTGGAACAGATTTCATATAACTAAATGAGTAGTATGAGGCTAAAATTATCATGATCTACCAATTACCATAAAAAATAGAAGCTGAATTTATTTCAAATTCAATACATCCTAAATAGTAACTGTGCACTTTCATACAAGGACTTTTCTTTGCCGACAACTAAAGAAAAATTTTCGACCTAATAGCTTGATTTTGGTTTTTACTTTTATCCGAGAAAAAAACATAGGTCCAGCATTGTAGCCTAGTTATAATTTTGTTACTTGAGTCGTCCTTGAATATTAATTATCAAAAACTAAATTTTTTTCTACGTCAAGAAAATTGTTTCAACTGGTGATCCAGATATTTTCACGAATCAAAAATTACGACAACCATCTTCACGATAAGAAAATTTCCCGAAAATCAATTTCCACGACCTCTATTTTCAGGAATCGACTTTTTTGACAGCAAGTTTCATGAATGTTTTTTTAGTGTGTTAGGTCAGGTGGTTAATTTTTTGTTTTAATTTTTCATGTAATTTTTCGTGATTAATAGATTTTGTAAAAACAAATATCGGAAAATTTGATTTTCCGGAAATTTTTTTTTCCTGAAAATGAGTGTCGTGATTTATGATTTGTGAAAATGACCGGGAATCGTTTCAACTCCAATGAAATGTTTCTATTTGAGAAATAGCTCATCCCTGAGGTTCCCAAAAAGGTAGTCTGTGGACCCTCACGAGTTCACAGGATGCAGTCAGGAGGTCCCCAACGAATCGCCAATTTCGAAAAAAAAAATCAACATTTTTAATATACATTGGGGAAGGTTCTAGAGTTTCCGCTTACTCTTTCAAAACAGATGTTCATCAGAAAAATTAGGGTTTTTTCTAGAGTTCGTGATCGAAATCTAATCGAGAATCACTGAATCATCCTATAATATAACTCAAAATATCAAACTTGAATAGAAATACTTCTAATGATAATCATTCTTACCTTAAAATTTGTTTTACAGTCAGTGGTTTGCTTGATCCATATGGTAACAATATTTTTTGGGTGCCCTGCAAACAAATATTAAACTCCAAGATTAGTAATGAGAAATACCAAAACATTCACCGATAACGACAGATTCAAGCTATGTGAGAATATGATAATATAGAGAACGTAACGATTAAGGGTCGTAATAGTAAAGAGAAAACGAGATATGATACCTCAACTAAGCACTCGTATAATGAAGAATCATCATCATAAATTATATAAAAAATTACTTTCAATAGTTTTGTTCAAATTTTATGCTTGGAAAAAATTTCAATTTTTTTAATCACATCCCTTTCCAAAAATAGATAACTATTTTTAGTTTTTTCACGAGGTGATAATTTTTGCTTCAATTCGAACTTTAAATAAAACGTATACCGCCATGTTTTGGCTAATAAAGATCAAAAATTGGGAACTCTGTATTTTATTAGGGATTAATATTTCTACGTAAGTCCAAATAAATTACTACACTTAGGTGTGTACTTTGAATCTACCGGATATAGGCCATGCATAAGATTATTAAAAAGTGGGGAAAAAAATGAGGGTGAATATCTGTAAAAACCTTATTTCCTATTAAAATTAATATTTCCGTTAAGAAAAATGAATTAAAATAATCTAAAATGTATATTAGATATTTGTCATAAAAAGGTAATTGATAAAAAGTTAAAATATCTCAAAAATAATTAAACATTATCGGTTAAAATGATTCAGGAGGTGATAATTATGCGGCTAAAAATTTAACTTAAGAAATAAAAGCTGAAGTATAAATGATGCCCACCAACAGCTTACTCCAGGACTAATGGACCAATTTTATTGACATAGGTATCATTTGAAAGGGTTTCAAGTGCAGGTTGGTAGAATCTAATCGACAAAACAAAAATAAAAAAAGGCCACAGGAGCGGAAGTACAGGGCAAAAAAAGTATAAGTGCTCACAAACGATTCATGGGCGCTTAATTGAGTAAATAAATGGTTCTTCCGCAACTTGGATGTAAAATTTGTTTTAGGTGAGGAGGACAGAGGAGGCAAGAATCTAATAATAAAAAAGCCGTGCTGAGGGTCCCCCTCACATATTTAATGTGTAAACATTCATGACTTTAACGTAAACAGGACAAAAAATGCTTGTGTGGGTAGGTGTCATTCCCCCACGGATGTCTGCTTGTGAGAGAGAGTGTGTGTGTGTGTGTGTGGGTGTGTGTGTGTGTGTGTGTTATGTGATAAACAGAATTTGAAACTGGACAGTGCGCCATGCAGTTTTTTTATGCAATCTCAACTTTTTCGTATCTAATATTTTTTTACACCTGGGAGGAAGCGGACTAGAGAGCAAGAATGTTTACACATTAAAAAAAGAGTCGAGGAGTGGAAACAGAGGCAAAAAAAGTAAGGGCCCCTTGGAAACTGAGGATTCATGTGCGATTCTTAGCTAAATAATGTTTTTTTCAGTGACATGGCTGAAAAATTTTTTTAAGAAGAGAGGAAAGAGAATAGGTGAATTTATAAAAACAAAAAATGATTGTAGAAATGGAAATAAAGGTCGAAAAAATAAAAGGCACCTACAGATTGGGGCTTCATGTGTGAGAAACTAATTTTTGAATAAATAACGGTATTCTTCGGTGATTTGATTGAAAGATTTTTTTAAGAAGAGGAGCGAGTGAAAGTCGAAAGGTGAATCAAATTTTTAAAAACAAAAATGAATGGAGGAATGGAAATCACAAAGTACGTGATACAAAGGAAGTTTCACTTTGAAAAACAAAACACTGAATTAAATTCGTGCCATATAAGAAAGAATAATAAAACATCAAAAAACTTACTTCCTATCATTAAATGAATAAATAAATATAACTGCAAACTCGGAGATCAAAACAAACACAAATTACGTAGGTAGATGAAAATGAAATTGAAAATTGTAAGGCATAGTAGGAGTGAGGATATTTCGTCTTGAAAGAAGTGCAACTTTTCATTTTGTGTTCATTCTCTATTATATTTAATACTCCGAGGCGAAAATAAGGCAAAAATTATCAAAGGGCCCCTACAGACTGAATCATGTGCAAGAAATTGATTTTTGTATACTTAAACAACGTTGTTTTTCAGCGAATTAAATTATAAAGTTTTTTAAGGTAGGAGGAAGGAGAAGGGAAGAATCTAATTTTTGAAACAAAAATTGATGGAGGAGTGGAAATAATGGAAAACAAAAATCAAGGTGATTACAAACTGAATATTCATGTGCGAAAAACTGGTTTTTCAATACAGAACGTTGCTTAATTATCATTATAAATGACTCAACTGGAAGATTGTTTGTTTTAGAAAGGCGGTGAGGAGGAAAAAATGTTCACGAAAGGTGGAGGTGGGCTCCTCAATTATAAATTATCAAAATGCTCCACCACCATACCTTGTGTTTCCACTGAGAGTGAAAGATATGAGTATGTTGAGTTTTTTCAATTTTCTTCAATATTTAAACATCCATAATAAAATTACAGCAGTACACATAGTTAATGTCAATGATATTTGAAATAAACAGTTTCTATCAATTTTTTTATTGCTATCATCATAGTGAACTGATATACAGAAGGGTAAATAAATAAGGGTAGGTATTTTTTTTTAAATCCTAATAATCTGTATTATTTTCTTATTAGGAAGCTGAAAATGAAAATAGATGACATAAGATGGCCAAAAAAATTAGCATATTGATATTTCCCATCAATATGGAGTCTGTAGCTCTGTTTATCATATTTATTGTCTGTGAATCAATGGTTTCCCCTATTATGAAAATGTACGATCAGAAAAATAATGAGGAAAATATATATTTTCATTTTCTGCTTCACAATAAGAAAATAACACAGATTATTATGATTTTGAATGATAGTTATGAAAACGATGGGTGCAAACTCTTTTCAATCAAATATTATGTACTTAACTCCATTAATTTTGTATGGAAATAGGTAGGAAATAGGTACTTACTCTTAGTATATTGTATGTACTTTGGTTATATGGAAAGTTGAAAAAACTAAAAATATTCGCATACCTAAGTCAATCATGATAGAAGCCCAGTAAATTGAGGAGGAGTATTTTATTACTTAACAAAGAGGCACCAAGTTGAAAAACACGTTGACTGAACAAAAAGTATCGAATTTCAATACAACGTAATCTCAATTTTTTGTTTTGTATAAAATAAAATTATACTCGATTCTAAAAAAAATTTTGAGTTTTTTTTATGGGGTTGTAAAAATGAGAGAGGTGCAGAAATTTTTTGGTAAAAATAAATTAAAATTATTAATTATTATTTAGTTCCAAGAAATCAAATTTTTGCCATTTTTTTTAGGAGGAGATATTGAAAAAAGTAGGGAATGACACGTGTGCGAAGTAGGTGATTGATACTCCTGTGATTTGCAGCACTCATCTTCGGCTCGGACTGCAAAATTCACATTCATGTTAAAATTACCTACTCTTTGCACTTGTATCATAAATAACTATTGTAACTATTAATTTAATTTCAGTACCATTCCTAAACTTACTTTACTAGGCTATAAATAATATTGATGTAATATTATGAAGCTTCGAGTATAGGTCACACATTAGGCTAAACACAAAAATTGCTCTATTTCAAGCAACAGGTTGTCTGCTAATTTAAAATTTCATCGCACATTTGGAACCAAAAAAATTCCATCCAAAAAGTTTGATGAAAAAAAATGATGGATTGTGTTCAAAAAATCAAATAAAAACTTGTAAAACTAAGTAATTAAGTTAACAAATTTTCAGTTTCAGAACTGATCAAACTTTAATTTTCAAAAGTTTTAAAACAATAATTTTTTCTATCTCTTGATCTTGAATTTCAATTTTTCCACCATCATGAAAGAATTTCGATGAAACTGTGTAATCATTCGTTGTAAGTATAACTTCAATAATCTATACGGCACTATTTTTTAAATTTTATTTGAGAGAGAAATTTTGTCAACGATATTTTTCTGTGAAAAATTCGAATTTTTGTAATGTGCATCAAGCGATCCACTACACTAAGTTTAATTTAAAGAAAATTGTTAGTAGGGAACTTTTTGAACGTTCCTTCATGCATTTTAACTTTAAAATTAAACCTACGAAGAATTATATTCATCTTGCTTAAATTAATTGAATTTACTGTAAAACAAATACAATAATGAACAAACAACTAAATTGCAATTTAAAAAAAACACTAAAAAGGAGGGAAAAACAATCTCACAAAATATTTGATCCTCTCATAAAAAAGCATTACATAAAAAATTATAAAATACGTTACAAGCAATGGAGATGCGTTTGAAATACGCTTATATGTCGAAAACATCGTTTCAACCCCCTCAACTAAACATTTTTCATCTCCGTCTTTCAATAAATAAATAATAAAATAGCTGTAAAACACGAGTGGGTCAATCTTAACCCGCTACTTACAAAAAAATAGAGTCTATCTAACAACAACTAATAAAAGTAAATCTAGAAAAGAAGAAAAAAAAAAGTGATTTTCTTTGGAGAGCAATTCTGTATTTCTCGTTTTAAGTCACTTTCTGAAAAAATACTTATACCTTTTTCTTTTCTTTTTTCTTCTTTTCAGCAAGAATAGGAAAATTTCGCATGAAAAAATTTTGAGTAACCATAGGTAACCTAAAGAACTTATTGTACCTACTGTCAAAATAATGTTATTTGCGTTTTTCCTTTCTCTTCATCTCTCTTTCTTTTCCTTCTCTTATTTCTCACTCTTTTACATTGAAAAAAGCTCAGACATAACGCAAGCAAATAAATAAGTTGGGAAACTTGTGGAATGATTTCATCATTTTACGAAATTTTCCTCACATTTCGTGATTGGTGAATTTCATTGGCCTGCAAATGTCCAACATTTTCTTAACCAAATGACAATTAAAAAAAGTACCAATACAAAACTTTTTCATTTTATTACTATTCTCGAACCACTAATTAAATTAATGCTCCAAGAATCTCAATTTCTTATTTTATTACACTCCTCAAATTTGCATCTATTTTCTCAAGAATCTCTCGAAAAAAATCTACTATGAAATTTTTCTACTCATACAACGTTAAAAGGTGTCATTTCGATGATGAATACGACGAACATGTCACGGCGTGTAAATAAGTACCCTGAAAATATTTCAAGGCTAATATTGTTTAATGGGTTCGCGAGTGAAGTACCTATCTGAGATATTACTTGAAACGAAAAAAAAAAAAAGAAAAAAAAGAAGCAAAATGTGATATAGGATCTGATTAAAAAGACCTCCACAATAATTTCATCTTCTAAAAGGCGTTCATAAATGGTGTGAGCTTATATTTTGCCCAGAGAATCGAACTCATCACGTTCATTCTCAAGTCTAAATTAGAAAATTTTTGGTCAAAATTTGCCCAGAACATACGGCATCACATATCAACCATCAAATACCTACGACAGATATCACGAGAATGTAATGAATTTTACTCACCGTGTTCCTCCACAGAATGACTCGATATTGAGGTAAACATTGATTATTTGCGTCGGTGACAACAACTGATAAAAAGAATGGAACTTTTTCACAATCTGAACCAACGTAATTCTGATGAACTGTGCCACAAGAAAAGAAAAAATAATAATTAAAACTCAAAAACAGAATCGCACCACAAGTCGAACATGCTTCGGAAAGTTCACACTATTTGACTACCAAAATTCATCTTACCTTTTCCTAGAAAAAATTTAAAGTACCACCTGGTTTGGTATTCGGGATTTTCCAATACTGGAGTGCTTGGTGAACCAAATATCTAAAACAAATGAGAACAACGACGTCCATTAGTTGAAGAAATTATGCAGCCACACTAGTAATATTGAATTATTAATCAACAATAACGTTGAACCATGAAATAAAAAAGACTATAATCTTTTTCTCATAGATAATGAAACTGTAAAAATAGTATATTTCCCTTCGAGAGCGCAAAGTGAGCAATCCTCAACGAGTTACAATTTGTAACACGACCAGAGGTGAGTGTGGTAAATTGTACCAGTCAAGGTCACTCACCTTGCGCTTGAGTTGCGAACGTTATTTTTTGTAATACATGCGCATGCGCGATTAGGGAAGTCATCTGATTGGTTGGAAGGAGGAGTCAAACATTTTCATTGTGGGAGCAAATGCTTGCTTTGCTTCTGGTATTGACTTTTGTTACCTATAAGAAATTTTCACTCCCTAGACGGAAATTTTATGTTTTTAGCCTTGAAAACGAATATCTAATTGCGCATCTTGTGACATGCATTGCAAAAATGTTTTTTAGGAGCATCCTGAATGTAAATCCAACTGCTTCCTTTACCAAAAAAGTTGGATTGTTGGAATTGCAGTACATATAAGTGAAGAAATCAATGGATTGATTACTGACTGGATGACTCTAATACATCGTATCATGGTTAGCGAATGATTGAATTTCAGACTGGATTTACCGGAACATGATTTACAATAACAATCATGTATTTTCCACACCTGTATTTCAAATTATTGGTTTGCATGAATGTATAATAGATCAACTTCTATACGTTTACACAATGACCCAACTTCAATGTTGAAAAAAAAAACTACAAATTTCAGCAGAATTCATGAATCTAAACGTTTGAATTTTTTTTTTTCTCAAAAAAATACTGGACCAAAAAAGTAGGAATGGGTACCTACCTCAAAATTTTCCATAAGACAAATTCAAGTTAGATTCAGATAAAATTTAGGAAAAAAAGGTGGTAAAATGATGATTAGTAATTTCATTTTAGTATTTAATTTTGCAGTATTAGTTTTTATTATAGGGGTATTTCAGACTTAAATGATTTGAATAAGACAAAATTTGACAAAAATTAATGTTCACTTGTTATTTAAATTTGATTAAATACAAATTATGACACTGCGGATTCAAATATTAAGCCCCTCAACATATATGGTGGTTACAAGAGATAATTTTCCAAAATTATTAAATGTACAAAATTGATAAAAATATAACATAAGGGTAAATAATTATAATTAAAGAATACATAATTAGCAATGAGTACGTACTAATTACATACTCGGTTTTACCATTTGCCATTTGCAGGCAAACATGAAGACACATCATCTATATGATTGCATACAGACGATGTATTTGTTTAAAGTGTAATGCACTCATAATTTGGGTTACAGGCTTTGGTCTGCGACCTGTTTGGAGACACAGGGCCAAGCCCTGAATAGAGGAGGTGAGGGAAATGTCCCTATACTTACGATTGGAAAAAAAAGAAAGGAAAAAAATATCAAAGCTGGTCCATGATGTCATTGTTCCAAACGAATTTTTCTGTCCATCCACTTTCCTTCAGGCTCGCCCTTTCAAAATTATACAAATTAGTGGCAAGTATCTCTAGAATGCTAAAATCATTCCATATTATAGGATCATGGAGGTGATTCTCTTATCAATGTTATCATATTTGTGTGAGTTTCTGTTCACAATTTTTTTCTTCATTAAAACGTAATTTTTAGGATATAATACAGCAAATTATTATGGAGGTTCATTTAAAATATATAATAATAAATTTAAGTATCAACTCATTACAGAAAATTTAGAAAATTTTATCCTAAATTATTACATTCGTATTCTTCATTTATCCTAATTTCCATACAAATAGATGAGAATGAACGCCATCATCTTATAATCAGAAGTCTGAAAATCTTCATCAGAGGGGGACAGTTTCGATTTAAAATCCCAATGGAAGTATAAACCAACAAAAATTATTCTCATAAAGTTGGAGTGACTGAATAATTTATAATTGAATTGTCTAAATTGAAAATAAAATGCAAGGCTGGAGTATGTATAGTTCAGGGGTGTATTATCGAAAATATTTGTCTTTAAAATAATTGAACGAATAGAAAACAAGTATTATCTACTGCTCAAAATACATTAAATACTTAATTTAAAAATATTGTTCAGTGAAGATTAGTTAGAGCCAAAGTTAATGATTTGTGGCAGAAAATAATATTTTATCAAATAAGGTTGACTTTTTTTTTTTTGTAGAAATAATTTTAAAAACTTATGCTATTAACCTAAATTTTGATAATTCGCTGCTTAACCTTCTATATTTTTATTTTCGGAAAATAAAATAGAATAAAAATTTATCGCCCGTAACAATACTGATACCAAATTCTAAAACAATAACAATCAACCTTCATAACGTTAAGAAATAAAAACTACCTATATCCATCAGGTAGAACAAAAACCAAACTCACGAGGGGTTCCCATTACCATCCAGGTTCGCTTCGTTATAAACGTCTCCACATCCCCAAGTACTGAAATTAACAACGCAGGACGAGATTCGGAATTCCTAAGCAAATTTAAAAATGATAAACGGGATATGAAGTCATCTCGAACTATCCTTACTTCCTTACTTATATTATAATTAATGTGAAAGTGCGTTTGGGTGTCTGGGACTCAATCATGGCATAAAGGCAGCAACAACTGATTTGAAATTTGGCGCAAAAAAAATTCCTGTTCAATTAAAAAACATATTTATTTTTTCAGCAATAAGCAAAATTTCATAGCCCATATATTTTACAGGTCTGTGTGCGTGTCCTACGTTCACACTACATTTTACTTTTTACCCACAGTTTTGCACGACTGTGTATACGTTCTTACTTTACGTTAGTCAAGTATGTTTGCATGTGTAAACCTAATTGTAACTCTTTAAGAAGATATCAAATGAATTAAGATAATTTTTTTACATGGAGTGATAATATCTCGTGGAAAATGTACGTTTTTTGGGGCGTTAGATTCAAATTTTGGGTCAAATTTTCGATTGAATCAGTTGTTCCGTACACAATCACAGTTTTTTACACATCTATATTGTAAATAGAAGTTGTTTTTTTTTCATCGCAGCACCACGCCTCTCCAACTTGACAAATTTTCTTAACGTTTTAATCTCATATAGGCGTCTATTTTTGGATGGTTTCTACCAAGTTTTGTTTCGAAGTCCTATTCTGAGAGCTGTCATCAAGTTCGAAATATTCAGTTTGGAACCTATTCTTTATAACATTAGTTATCAATTCTACCAAATGGTTTTTGTTTTGTTTTTGAAGTGAAATTTCTTTGTGTACAACAATAAACTAAAAAAGTCATGAAATACATCACCGTGACTATGAGAGCTTGACCCGTTCAACTCTAGCTGATTCATCGAACAAAAATTATGATTCACTGATAAGCGGACGGAGGAAACGTTTGTAGTAATGTGCACTAACCAGTTAGTTCAACTAATCGATTTTTCGCTTATCAATTTATTTTTACAACATTAATCAAATATAATTGAGGCTTGGGCAAGAATCACAAAATTTTTATGAATGATTGAATTTTTCAAGTTTTTATAGTACGTATCTGTTTCTTTAATTAATTGATTAATTGATCAATCAAATTTCATACATTAGTTTCTTCAATAAATTGTTACTTTTCCAATAATTATTAATTAAATGTACACCATTTCTGTTTGTGTCCTGCGGTTTTTTCGTCTTTAATATGAAGTGAACCAAATTGTTTTTACAACAAGTTGTTATTTGCTGACATCAGATAGAAGTTTCACTTCAACTATGTGTATATGTGTACCGGCAAAGACTCATTTTTACCCATATTCTTTTCAAACAGGGTATTAAAATTGACATCATTTTGGGGCGAGGGGTGGGGGTCATGAAAATTATCCGTTTCACCAAAAAAGAAAACGATTGGTACCATTTTCTCATTTTATTTTAATTTTTTGATGTGTACGTATATATATATATATATCGCCTAATATTTCAGGTTCACGGTTTTGAGAAAACCACCAAGTGGATATGACAGAAATTTTCACAAGAGATAGTTCTTATACTAGAGCATGAAAGAAATTTTTTGTTTATCGGTGGATTTGTTTCTGAGAAAACTGGAAAACAAAAAATTTTTGGAAAAGTCATTTTTCCGGGATTCTGAGAAAATGACGAAAGTGATGAGGCTGAAATTTTCACGATAGATTTTTCTTATGATGGTGCAAATCTCTTAGAAGTTCGGCACCTATTATTTCAGTAGTTTTTGAGAAAAATGGAGAAGAAAAATTGCTGGAAAAATTTTGGGTTCATGGTTTTGGGGAAACTATCGGATAGATAGTGCTGCTATTTTTACGAAAGGTAGTTCTCTCATATTGAATCAGATCTGAAAGCAGTTTTTGTCTTTTGGTAGATTAGTTCCTAAGAAAACTGGAAAACAAAAAATTCCTGGGAAAGTCGTTTTTCCGAGATTATGAGAAAATGATAAAAGGGATCAGGCTTAAATTTTCATGATAGACTTTCCTTATGTTGGAGCAAATCTCTTGGAAGTTTGGTGCCTATTAGTTTACTAGTTTTTGAGATAACTGGAGTAGAAAAATTGCTGGAAACTCTCTCTCTCTCTCTCTCTCTCTCTCTCTCTCTCTCTCTCTCTCTATCTCTATCTCTATCTCCTTCTCCATCTGCATCTGCATCTGCATCTGCATCTGCATCTGCATATCTATCTCTATCTCCATCAGCAAACTGGGTTTTGTAGCGAAGCATTGCTGCGGTAGAGTTTTTTTTTGTATACTTTCAATTTACATTATTTTTCTTTAGTCTTTTTTTCTTTTTTTAATGCCAAGCCATATGTCTTGGCGGGCGCAAATTGTTGATTGTTGATGTCTGAACATTTTTACAATATTTTAAAACGTGTTCCAATACCGTAAAGTTAAAAATTTTCGATGTTAAAAACACAATACCTACATATTATATTCTCATTCGTATTACACAGAAATTATTAGTAAAACTGCAGTATATTTACAATTTGATGATTCCTCTTATATCGTTATTTATAGGCTATCTATGAAATTGGTTAAAACTTTTTTTTTCGGATACCATTTTAACCTGTCTAACTTTTCTCAACAATGCTCTCGTTTCCATTGCAAAGAATGACGATATAAAAATTCGGCTAAAAACATTTTCCAGGTCAAATATATACCATCAAGACATCACGTTATCAACTACTGTTAATATAATTATAGACAGCACCGAATACCATGTTTTATAAACGTAGATATAATTTTTTTAACAGCTTTAAAGAAAGACTAAAAAAAAAAAAAATCCACAGCCAATAAGAGGAAACTTTTCGTATTTTTCGAGCGAGAAAATTGCGTAAACGTGAAATAAAAGTGCGACGAAGTTTTTCTGCACACATAGCGTAAGATAAAAAAAATAAATCGGATAAAAATTTAATCGAGATAAAACGATTCGTATGCTCCATTCGTGTCGAGACTGTCGTTACTCAATTTAATTATCACTTTAGTAGTTTTCATCTTTCTCTACGAGAATCCCACTTCTCTTTTCTTATTTTTTCTCACATCTTCCTTGCATCCAATGCTAGCCATAGAAGAACAATTTTTATGGGGAGAAGTTATTTCAATCAGATTTCACGGCACAAAATTTCGAATTAGGACCAGCGAAAGATGCATCTTTGGTTTGTTGAAAACTAGCGTAAATCTATACTTCTATACTTAATACACAAAGAGGAAAGTTTGGAAAAATATACGTTAAGGGTAATCTCAGGATCTACCAAACCGGTATTGTGAATTTTTGTACAGGCATTCTTTACGAACATAGGAAGGTTTTAGGCTTGACTCTATTATTTGATCACTTCGTTCTTTACAAAGAAAAATCAATGAAGGTTGGATTAGTAGCGCTGAGTGTATATAAAGTGAACAGAGGAAAAACAGTATGCAAACTTATTAGTGTTGCATTTAGTGGCCTTTTCCTAATTCTGAAATTTACATTATCGGACATGTTTTCTGAGGCGCTGAATTAAAATTTGATGTTAATTTTACCATTAGACCCATTCTTCGATCCTCATTGGACCAAAAAGGGTAGAATTCAGATTTTATTACGTAATATTATTGGACATATTTTTTGATTTTTGAGGCGCAGAATTTGAATTTGACGTTTGTTTCATGAATACAACCATTCGACACTCATGAGGCCCAAAAAGGGGACAATTTTTTACTTTCATATTTTATTACGTATGTGGGGACATCACTCGTATGAGGTATTAGGGGCTCGCACCCCTCAACAACAGTCGCCGCCCAAAGGCTGACAATAATCGTCTATATGACGTTAAACAAATACACACTGGTGCGTTTGTATGTTCATACCTGTACGTACGTACAGGTAAGATAAATTGCACGGGCCGAGATCAATTACCTGATAACGATCTTGGTGATGTCACAGCCTGGTACCAAATGCGCTGCGTTGTTTTTTATCACCTCAACGGAGGCAAGAAACAACGTAACATATGACATAATTAGGTACATGTACATATGCATGGGTGTGTGTGTGCGTGTGCCAAATTCTGTATATAAACTCTCAAAACTGGCTACAAAATTGCCAGTGTTTGCCGAGGATTTGGCTCTCCCATACTTAACTGTATGAAGTGGCAGAACACGCAAAATACTGTTGAAGACCTTCTAGTGTGAATATCTCTCACGACAAGGTATTCCACACCGTAATACATCATAAAAATATTTTTTAAGGTGCCGAGTTCGAATTTGATGTTCATTTTATCATTTGACTCATTCTTCGATTTTCATTGTGCCAAAAAAAGGGAGAATTTTATATTTTCAGATTTTATTGTGTAATATATTAATTAACACATAGCACAGGGTTAGGGTCAAAGGTCCTAAGCATTGGTCAAGGAAAGCTGACACCATGGGCAGCGAGTTTAACATAAAAATAAACAGATTTTCTTTAAAATAAAACTTGATTAATATTATTCTCAACGAGAAAGAGAAGAGTTTCATTTGCGAAAGTTAGGTTAAATGAATTCTTGACTTTACGTTAGATAAAACTGAGGCTGGAATTTTTATATTCTTAAGAATGTTTTGGAATAAAACTCAAAAATAACATAACATTGTATATATTGTACAAGTTTATCCCCAAAACATCGAAAAAATGCTCATTTAAATTATATTTTTTTGTTACAATCTAAATTCCACATACAGATGAATATTATAGCAATGTTAGTTGTTATGACTAAGAGAATTCAATTAAATATATTCCGAGAGAGAAGTATTTTTGGGAATAATTCTGGCCATTATCTTAAAACGTTCACCTCCTTCATGCAGGGCCAAGCCCTGCATGGAGGAGGTGAGGAAAATGTCCCCGCAGTTATCAACATTTTTGATATATTCTTCAATTCTCATTTTCTTTGTAGGTCTATCAACAATATCACTTCCGAATTTCCTTGTGAATTATCTAGATAAATCTTGAGAGATTTTTGAACTGCTCTGGTAGTTAAACGCAAAAATTTGAAAATATTTAAAAATTTGATTCAATTTCTTATTTAGTTTTCAGAGAATTTTATATTTTTAAATTGCTTTTGTATGAGTAGCAAGTAGTTCCACACCTTCAGTTACGAATTTGTGTGACATTTACTACATGGAAGTACAAAAAGTGATGAAAGGGTTAATTTTTTCCAATTTTTGGCTTACTACAGAATTCTCTAAAACAGTCAAGAAATGTTTTACATTGTATTGCTCCTGGCCTATTGGAAGGAAGAAAAATGTACCTTAAGTGTACTTTAATTATTAAAAACAACTGGCTAAAATTAAAAGATTTGTACAATAAATTGAGCTTTATAACCTTTTAAATATTGAATTAGGATTCAATTCTTTATTCACAGCTTGCTTCGTTACTTTCTGATTTAACTATCTTAACAGTTTGTATTTTTGTTTAACGTTTTTATTCTCATTTTTATTAATAAAGAAATTTGTTTTAGTTGATTTTTTTTGTTGCCTACACGTTACTGTGAATTAAGAACTTCCTAAAAACTTTTTAGAAGATGGACGCTAAATTTGATATCAGCCGGCTACCAACATTATCCTTTAACCACCTCTGCCAATAGGAACGTAATTCGGAACAAAAATTTATTATGACCCATTTTAAAATGTTGCAAATTTAGGCGAAGATCGGCCAGATGGTACTTACGGTGTAACTAATTTGGATATTACGTTGCCTATAAAATGTTTGATTTTGATCCAATAAGAACGTAAATCGAAACAAATATTTAATATGATCTATTCTAACATGTTACTAATTTTGGTGCAGATTGGTCGGATGGTAATTACGTTGCAGCTAATTTAGATATTATTTTGGCTATAAAATGCTTTATTTTGAACCAATAATTAAGAAATTTTAAAAAAATATTAAGTATAATTTATTATAATTTATTGGAATATGTTAGCAATTTTGGTGCGAATCGACGGAAAAATACTTCCAAAAAACTTTTTTTCTTTCAATTTTGAAAAAAGTATAGTTATTTTTAACTGCTTCATTTTAGGTTAATAGTTACCTACAAAATTTAATACAATCATCGCAATTATTATGATCTATTAATAACTTTTAAGTAACTAATTTTCGGCTTTTTCTAATGGAGCTGCTGCTGCGTTAGAGTTTTTTTTTCGTGTTTGCGACAAATGAAATTTTTTTTCAGAGGTTTTCCGCAAATTAAAGGTTGCTATTTTTTCCAAAAATGAAGTTTTTTTTTGTGTGTTCTCCGGAAATGAAATGCACCTCCAAAAACAATAAGTATGGTCCTGATCTTGGTACTAAAGTTTGCACATGACTATCGAATAGAACTTGGGACCAATACCGCGTTAACAAAATCTGTAGGCCTACATAAGCTTCTTATAATTACACATTAGAATTTGAGATTTTGACGCCAGAAGTTTTCTTGGATTACGAAACGAAAAACCTGCCATCACCCACCCCAAAAATCATTTCATGATTACAAAATTAATACGTAGATTTTCAAAAAAGTTTACTAACATAAAATGGAGTACAACCTACTCATTGCTCCATTTCTGTGAATTAAATTTACTCCCATGAAAATTTTTCCCGAAGTTTTACTACTCGGAAGAAGTTCGGCTGTATTGTACGTCATTTTAATATAGTATTCAGTGAAGTAAACAAACCTTGTTTCGAAAATTTGACTTCAAAAAAATCCTAAAAACCTTCTAACTCAAATTTCGGTCTTAAATGTGACGCTAACATGAAACTGTCAAAACGAAAATGGGAGACAAACGTCGTATCTGTCAGCCGTGTGGGTAGGTAGGTTTTTTTTGCCTGCGTAGCTCATCGACGAGAAAGAACTGTAACCAAAATTTTTTTCTCAAATATACGCTGCCTATATTCGGCTCTTTCATTAGGAAACTGATTTAAATTACAGCCTGAGCAAAACAGCGATTTATAAAACGAAATTATAGCGTAACGTTCACGTTACGATAGAATGGAGCAACGAAATATGTAGGTACCTACTGCCAAAAATATGCTGTATTGTTCACGGAATGGTTGGCGCTAATGAGGAAGATAATTTTTGGTCGCAAAAACGTTTTCAGAAAATTTCAAGGGCTTCTTTTTTTCCCCTTTTCAATTACCTTGACTGCACGAAGGCATTGGACACACGGCAAAATTTGGGGCCAAAAATTTAGGAATTTCAAAATGAAGTTTTCCTGCTTGTATATCTCGCCTAAAGACATAGTCGCGATAATTGCGTTTTAAAGTATGGTCATAATAAGGGTTATACAACATAATGGTTACGCCCCATTAAATTAACGTAAATAAATGTCGGAATCACGTTCACAATTAATAATTAATTTTCGATAACGTGCTAGCAAAAGACAGCAAAAAGGAAAAGTGAAAAAAAAAAAACAAAAACAAAAAAACAAAAAAAAAAAGAGAAAAACACAAAACAAAACAATAAATTACCTCTTCTTTTTCTCCTAGCGAGTCGCCGTTTTCAATACGAAATCTTCGACCGCTACCTTCGGTACCATTTGTTTCTATTTGTGGTAACTGTAACAGAAATATAAAGAAAAAATAAATCGGTAAATGTCTGAGAATAAAATCCAACTACATTTATGTGAGTGAGGGAAAAAAACCAAGTATACAGTACAACATTGAGAGAGCATGCATTAAATTTCGAGCTCGCTTCTGTCGCGGTAGAAGACCAAATAAAGTACAATATTATCCAGAGGGAAACAGTTAAAATAAATTAAGCAGGTCGTACACGCGAACTGATGTCAGCAGAAATCAGTTGTAAAGGTTTGATAGCAATTCTCTTTAAATAGCGACTTCATAAAAAAATTGCCGTATAGAAAATGTTTGAGTTAGGACTGTGATATAGACAGATTCTTGATCAGTTTTTAGAATAGAATTGAAGAATTGGTTTAAAAAACGAGCGCAGGCGGTTAGAACCTCAGAATTAATTTTCTAAGGAGGAAAAAAACACGTTGCAGCATTTGATAACAAACCAATCAAACTTGAAGCTTCTTTCTCATTAGTGGCATAAGAATTCAACTCATCCGAAAAACTAAAAGGATTGTGGCATTCCTCGTGAAAATAACTTTGGAAAATGACTAATAGGCAATCTGGAGATGGACCTCGAGTAGACTGTTCACAAATAAGCAAAATACTAGTGTATCTGGGTCTACAAATAAAACTACTGTCTATGAATTTCAATGGAGTAGTAAAATGTAGTGAACAAAACGTGCACTGCACACACTGTGACTAACTGCGTGTTTCTTTATGCAAGTATAATCAAAACAAGGTAAAATGTAGACAACATTCTACCTTGGCGCCTATCAGCTATATTTTCTGGCGTAACTATAGTCTACAAGAGATGTTTTTATTCTCGTTACATTGTTCATTCAATAATTCGTTCGCACCCATGTAAATGCAAATGAAAACAAGGAATGGAACAACTTTATAATCAATTTTTAAAATTTCTGACAATTGTTTGGTTTCTATTCTTTTTTTTTTTTTGTTTTTTGTTTTTTCTAAATCAACTTTTTAGCTGAACGCACACGATGTAAAACACATACGACTACGTTTTGTAACCATTGACAAGGAGCCGATACATTTCTATTCATAAATAATATACGTTGAACAAATATAAAATTTTAGCCCTTCATCCGCTTCCAATATCGCATTCATAAACAGAACGTGTCTCTACGTAGGCGTCTATATAATACTGAGAATTCGTATTTTTGAATAAAATTTTTGCGAATTACATTCAATTTAAGTAACATTTTTTCTTATAAGGACAAGCATTCGCGCAATATAGTCACTCGTCAGTTTTCTTCAAAATGAAGAAAATGCCGAAATAGTTTAGCACGTTCGACGCCGAAAAAATGTGATGAAAAAATTAAAAGTTTTTCAGACTTTCATATTGCACCAGTTTTTGGAGATATCGCACAAATTTTCAAAAATATATTTCATATTTGTTTTTTTACAATTTTGGTGAAAACAGTTTCAAAGATATCAAGAATCGAATAGGCGAAACAAGGATTATCTGCATTAATTAAAACCTTCAGAATCAAACTTGTATAGTATCGCATTTTGGAACGTAGGAATTCGTGATTAAAAATCATTATAAAGTGACTTAAAAAAATTCAATGAATTCAGTATGTTCGATTTAATGTGTATAGACCAACGAAATTCATTCGCTTTCTCTTTGCAGTCTTGCAGCTGAATACTTTCTAATGACGAGTAGAGACTTCTATACACGTATTCCTTCGGAAGTTGCATAATTTTCTCTTACATATCTATTTTAAATACAGAAGAAAATTCCTTGTTTGTATAAAATAAAATATATAAAAATATGATAGAAAGCAGTTTGATTTGATGTTTCACAAAAAAATTCATAAATGACTCTTTGAAAATGAGCAGAACATGCATGTAACCCCAACTAGCAGCTAACTGAAAAGATAGGATTAATTTTTGTAAATAGTGTCTCCGACTAGACAAAATTATTGGGGAAATAGGAAAATATGTATAACGCTCAGTGTAAATGTACTTCATCTAAAGGTACTAAACAGCAAAAAAGTGTATAAGTGTTCTGCAATCGAATGGGTAACTATTTACGAATATCCAATACAAAAAGACTCCTGTATATTAGTAAATACCTAAGTTTACTTAAGTTTTGGGGAGGCTAGAAAATCAAACAAACGTCGATGTTTGAAATGTGCTAGGAAATTATAAACAACCAGCTTCTCTTTGCACATTTTTTTCAAAAAGCAATTTGTACAGGAGAGGAGACAGGCAGGCAAAATTTCTTACTTTCCACTAACTTATTTTGTTCAACTTAATTCACAAGTCACCATCACTAGTAAAGACATTTCAATGGAAGTTGTGTGGACTAAGTATTGGTATGAGGTAATAGAGGCTCGCACCTCTCGACAACAGTCGCCGCAATAAGGCTGTCTAATATTCGTCTTTATGACGTTAAACAAACAGCACAAAATACGTTCGAACGTAGTTACTTGTAAGTACTTGCAAGTAATGTATGAGAACGAAACTGTGACTAATCAAACAATTACAGTGACGTCACAATTTGGTACACAAACTAGTCCGCCATTTCTTATCTCAACAAGAAATGACAAACCATCCTCATACACAGACGAACATATTTACTACACATGTGTGTATGTGTGCATGTAAATAAGCCCCTATATAAACCATCCAAACCTGCTATAAAATTGCCAGTGTTTGCCCTAGGTTTTGGTTTACCCTTATGTGTGTACATATGAAGTGGTAGAACACGCAGTTAATCTGTTGATTACCTTTTTGTGTGAATATTCTTTCAGGACAAGGTATTCCACAGAGGTGTAAAGTGTAATGATCCATATTGAATTTGAAGATTTATTTTTTTACATAGGATTTTAAAAAATATGAAAACATCTAAAAAAAATTTTTTTGTAACACATGTCCTAAAATGCACGATTATAGATATTTCTTTTCAGGGCCCAAAAAGTAGAATTCTCACTCACAATGAAAATATTTAGCTCTTTATAATCAGACGTCTTCCCTAGTTGCGCAGGCACATGTGTGGCAAAAAATAGTATTTTCAACTTGGGCACAATGTTAATAACCTTGAATCATGCAATTAAAACACGCATCTACGGCTTGTGTTGCAAACTGCAACTCATTGAGGATCGTCACTTTGAGCTCTTGTAGCAAAATATACTCTTCACTTTTACCACATCAAACTTTAATTACTATGAATTGAAATAATTTAAAAGAAAGAAAAAGCGCACCTCAGTGCCTATAGCAAGGGGACAGTATCATTTAACATCGTACATATTCCTATTTTTGTGGCTGGCAACACTGAATAATTCGTTTTTTTAGTGGGAACAACATAATTCATTTTTTTGTTAGTGTGTGATCAAATACACACGCATACTAACGCATTTTTTTTAGTTCTCTCTTTCTTTCTCTGAAATTTTCACTGAAACTTGCACCAAAACTTGCACTGAGATTTGCGCCAATGGCCTTCACCTTTCAGTTTTTACCTCGTAATGAAAATGTAATGAAAACGTAAACGTGTACCACATTAAAAATTCAATAGAACATTATCTAAGATTAAATCATTAATGTAAAAGTCAAGTTTTGGTAAAAACCTTTGAAATTTTGTCGTTTCATAACGGTGATACTTAAAATCTTAAATTAAAATAAGAAACATGACGTCACAGTCTCAAATATAACCAAAAATGATTAGGAAGAAATTATTCTAACTTTAATAGATTTTGTTCTTTTGTTGAAAATGTTCTCTTTTCCTTTTTCACTCCCTGTTAATGATTTAGCTTATTTCTTCTTTTACAAATCAAGTACAAAAAAATTGTCTGAACAAAACTAACATAATAGTGGAGTAGGATGAAAAAGAAAATAATTTTGGAAAGGATTTAGAGCAAAAACCTGTTAAGATTTATATTAATTGGAGAGACGATAAAATTGGTCTTGAAGTAAATAATGGGGTTTGAAGTCATTGGTGCAGTGAATAATCTGGAGATGATAATTAGTGCCAAGTATCTACCTGTGACAAGAGACACATGCCCCACACGTACAGTCCATATATGAGAAAATGTCACACATGGGCTCATATTTATTAGTTCCCAACTCTATTGTAGGTGGAAATGAATTTGCAATATTGTAGTTGTTAAGGCTGTATCACGTTACGTCTCATAAGTATTGAAAAAACCTAATTTTTAAATGACTTTTAAATTGGAATTAGCAAAAGACAGTTTATCAACAAAATACCTCTCTATTCAACTTTTCCCATTTATAGGCTTTTATTGTAGTTACTACCTCAATAAATCATAAGGTAGTTCATGTCCTAACATCTGCGCAGTATTTTAGCACTGCGGTCACCCTCTATTGTGTGATGCATGCACATACCCATGTTGTTATTGTTCATTTCATTCGTATTTGAGTGTAATCAGTTACGATCTTCGAGGCGCGGGTTCAAATCTCAGACATTTCATTGTTTTTCCGTTTTTAAAATTTTTTAAAAATAATTTCGAATACTAGCTTATAGTGAGTTGTAACGAAATACTGTATATTATAAAAGCGTATATTCTGAACATTTATTTTTAACCTAAACATTTTAATGATCATTGTTACAGAAAAATTCTAAAAAATTTACATTTAGCCGACTTAAATCAATGCTAGACATGCGTTGAAATCGTAGGACAGATGCAATACCTACTTCAAAATTAAAATACTGGTTAACACATGCATTGAAACTCTTCAGCACGAATCAATACAATGCAAATAAAAAAAAAAAAGCCAAGAAAAAACAGAGGCGAAGATATTTGAAATAAACGAACAGGCTCTCAAACCAATCTGTAATATTTGAGATATGAAGTATCAATTTACAGACTCGAATTCAGCCGACACGTTACAATTAACGACGAAATGTTGGAATTTTTTTTTCTCGGAGTTGAGTAGAAATGGATTTTAAAGGCTTTTAAGCTAATACATTGACTTTAACGTCGCTTCAAGAAAAAAATTCAATTGAACAAATGAAAAAAGCGTTATTAATGTGCCATAAACAAGCAAGAAACCCCAAAAAAGTGAGCTGGTAGTTCACAGTACTCCTCGAAAATATTTCTTTAAAACAGTGACCTTGAAATTACTTAAATCGGGAAATTTTTAAACAAATGTTGTGAAAACAAACTTTTTGTTGAACACTTTAAAAAAAAAGATGGTTTTTTATCTCCATCTTTTTCCTTTTTTTTTCTCATTCTAAACAAAGAATTTTCTGTGAGATATTGGAGCTCATTGGACAATTTATACAGACAATTTTGTCATTGTGTCACGCACGTGGCCGTTACGAAAATCGAAATTTGCTCTTGAGAATTTTTTCGAATGCTTAGAAACAGGTTTTCTCATATTTTTTCTTTTTACGGAATAGGTAAGTATTCAAAGACGAAAAATTTTTTAAAATTTCTAAAATTTTTTTTTCATTTTTTTTTTTCGAGTATGTTGTAATATAATCAATTGACAAAGCAACTACAGGTTTAATAAAAACATACACGTTAGAAAGAAGCTAAAAATAAATTTAAACAACGTCGCAATCAAAATCCCTGTTGCCAAACAAATAGCCTACTGTCACAATAGCGAAATTCTGCCGAGGCGAATCGTATTAACGGGGCTAAGTTAGGCAAAATGTTTGACACAAAGTGTTGACTCGGACAACAGATGTGATGAGACTTCGTGGCTTTTTATATTTTTATTTTGCAGTACTCGTTTTTGGTAGTTTACAGTTTGTAAATGAGATTAGATTTTTTCTTTTTTTTTTCTTGCTACTCGCCCTATCGAGTAGGAATGATAAAAATTTAACTAGTTGACATAACTGACTTTTGGAATTTAAAATTTTATCAATTTTTATTTCGTTTCGGAATTCTCGACAAAATATTAAACAAGGCAGTAAAAATTTATTTTTACCTTCAATTACGGTATTCAAATGATTGACGAGGACAGTTTAAACGAAGGAACTACGTAATGTGAATTATTACCACCTTCGATGTTCAACAAGAAATGTGGTTAATCCAGCAGATAAAAATAAGTTCCAAAAAACTTTTGCTAGTGAAGAATTTTGAAAAAAATTAATAGCAGACTGTGGTGTATAAACAAGAATCTGATCTAAAGAAAATTAGAGTAGCTGAATTCTTCAAAATTTTTTACATACCACGTACCTAATTATATAGGTAGTGTTCAAAAAGTACAAAATATAGTATGAACTTGATATTTGCATGACGTAAGATAGAATTGTTAAAATTTATAAAATTAAATTTCATCGTATTTGTCTTATTTTTCAGACGATCGGTAAAAATTTTTTATGGTTTTTTCTAAATTGAATAAAAGATATTTAAAATTTTCAATTTTCCTTTAATGTTAGCTAAGTACAGTATCAATTTCTATTTTTTGTTGAAGCAAGGAATCGAGAATAATTTGAGAGCATTTTTTTTTTTTTTCAAATTGGATTCGGTTTTGGTCATTTAAAGTATAGATTAAGGTAATTTTAAAGAAGGTTTTCAAAAAACTGCAACTTTTATATTTCAGATCATTTCTGGTGTTACAAGTCGTCCATGCCCAAGTTTTTTGGGACACTCGTCACAAATTTCATGGTAGTTATTTCACTTAACACTTTTTCGACTCTTATCTACCTTAAACATGGTCAGTTTTTCACACTGGTTCACGTCATGTTCGATGTAATACAATCAATAAATTTCCTTCACATAAATATGAATGTGGGGACAATACTCGTATGAGGTAATAGGGGCTTGCACCCCACGACGACAGTCGCCGCCCAAAGGCTGGAAATAATCGTCTTTATGACGTTAAACGAATTTACACTGGTGCGTTTGTATGTTCGTACCTGTACGTATGTACAGGTAAGATACATTGTACGGGCTGAGATCAATTACCTGATAACGATCTTGGTAATGTCACGACCCGGTACCAAACGCACTGCGTCGTTTCTTATCACCTCAACGGAGACAAGAAACGACATAACGCATGACATAATTACGTACATATACGTATGCATGTGTGTCTGTGTGCGTGTACCAAATCCTGTATATAAACTCTCAGAACTGGCTCAAAAATCGCCAGTGTTTGCCGAGGATTTGGCTCTCCCATACTTAATCGTATGAAGTGGCAGAACACGCAAATACTGTTGAAGACCTTCTAGTGTGAATATCTCTCACAACAAGGTATTCCACAATGAATTTTAGAGCAAATTAAAAGAACTGAAAAATTCTAGATATAAAATTACAGTAGGTTAGAAAATTGATGACAGATTGAAGAATTTGGAAGAATAACTTCTACCTGCGTTTTTTGACAGAGAAAAAGATTTTGAAGGCCTACACTTTTTATAGAATGATAGAAATCATTTCAGGAGTATATTTTATTTGCTGAGATCCCTACTAAGCATTTGTAATATCTCATTCATTACATATGGTACTCATTCACACTATTCTCCCCTAATTTTAATTTCTTTATTTAGAATTTTACATTATGACGCACATCTTTCTCATATGTAATTTTTGCCATTTTTTTAATTAATTTATTTTATATTTTGCTTTGCTCTGCTCATTTTTGTGTATTCGCTCCACCATTTGTAGCCTAGTTTGAATTTGCGTCCGTTTAACTTTAGACAGCAGCTTGCTCACCTGTTTTTTTTCACCACGTAATCTATCGCCTATTCGCTGATTAATTTCTAATGCTTTCTTACAGCGACCAATTGCATTCTAAATTTATTTGTAGCGCCATTACGTGGGAACCTACGTGTATATTTTCGTATGTATTTACGCATGGGATGGGTAAATATTCTGACCAATACGTAAGAGTTTACCTATTAATTTTTGCGTATATTTACGGCTAATTTACGCATTATGTATGACCATATAGTTTGGTGGGTAATTCACTGCTCTTAATTATGTATTGTATATACTAAACTTAGCCTATGAATTCGCCTGTATGTAATGTATACATTTATATGTAAACTTAAATGTAGTTTACAGATAATATACGCATGATTATCATTTGACAATTATTATACTCTTAATTACGGATTAGGTATGCGCAATATGAGTTGTTGATGTATGTGCAGGTATAATTAGACAAATTAATTTCTGCAACTAGTTGAGTTTACAATTGTTTCATCGACTTCTTATCAGTCGGCGAGGTTGTATTTTTTAGTTAGTCTTATATTTATTTCACATATTGGGAAATAAATCTAACCTTTTTCAGATGCCTACAATTTTTGTTAGGAGGTATCAATTAATTACATTCATTCATGTAACTATAAATGAATGTTTGTTTAGGGTTCATTGATGCATTTATATTATTTAAAATATTTTTGTATCAATCGTGTATAAATTTGAAAATATTATTTTCGAGTTTCTGCCATCAGTCTGGAAAAAAAATTATATTTATTTCCGAATTCTTGTTCCTATTAGGGATTCAAAATTATTATAAGTTTCGATTATTTTTTGTGCCGTGAAGTTGAATTAAATAAATAAATTAAACTTCGATTGATGAGTGGAAGCGATTTTAGTAGCAGTTGGAAACGAATTATTTCTAGTTCGTTTACCATGTTTTTTTTGTTTTTTTTTTTGAGAAAGAGATTAAAATTTGTTCAAATTTTAATTTCCGAGGTTTTTATTTAAATCAGATTTTTATTAAAAAGATCCGATTTGCCGAGGAACCCTATTGTCTCTGCTACCATATGGTGGTAGGATATCACTATGGTTTGGCACTTATAATATAATTGTTCATTTAACGTCCGAGGACTATAAAAGTAGTTTGTCGTCACACACCTTCTCGCACCTGATGTTCGACAACGACTTTCGGCGACCACCTCGGCCCAGTCCTCTTGTACCTACATTTCTTCAGTACAAGAGTTCTCTAAACGCCTGCCATGCGCGTGGAGGAATCATAGGCTACGCCCACGATAATTACTGGTTGTATCCTATGGTGTGATGTGAGGAACAATGTGATTTCCGGAAATAAAGTACAGATAATGATCCATACAGTAACTGTAAATTGTATCATTAAGCTACATCAGTTATTGTTTGGTTTGTCAATCAACGATATGTAGGAGACTACACTCTGAATTCGCCTCTTTGTTAATCAATTAATTTTCTCAAAACTCTTATTTGTTTGTAACCAAAATTGTTTACAACTTCTAATAAAATCATTAGTTTCGTGAATAGCGTGTTTAAAAAATACCTTTGCTACCAACGTTTCATGCTGTTAAACTGATTTGTGTTTGATTCTGCGACGCCATTTGCACTCATCACTTTTTCACTCGATTTAGGTGTGCGATTCATTAGCGTAAGTTTTAGTGCCATATAAATTGGTTTTTACCTTTACTAATCTAAATTTATCGATCAATGTTAACGCGCTTTTTATAAAAAATCAATCGAAATTAACTTTTCCATGGCCTTTCAAGCCACAAATTTATGTGCTACTACATCTCTAACCAGGCGGGAAAACGTTGAGGAGTGGTTTGAAATTTCAGTTTGTGTTGTGTTTTTGAACCTTCGTGAATTGAGTCCGATCCACCGTAGTCCAGCGGGGCTTCCTATACCGTATCGACTTGGAATTGGTGCTGAAGCATCACATCTAAGTTAAAGTTGTCAATTTTATCCAAAGAAAGTCGTTTCAGTTTCCATATTGAAGTAATTCTCGGCGAGAAATCGTGTTCGTGACAAACGAAGCACTGCTTAAATTAATCTCAAGTCAAAGTGATCATCGCTTTCGCTTTCGTCAAAATTATTACCAATAGTCTGCTAACGCAGTGGCCTTGTCACGCGGATCCAGCATGTCTTTACTCGGTGTCGTCTTATTTTTTCGCCCAAAATTTGAAAGAGACACTAATGATTTCTTTAATTTCTTTCATAACCCCACATTATTCAACGAATTTCTATCATATCCAGTTTACTGTACCACCACGCCATTTCATCGCCTCGCCTCCATTACCCACATTTCTTCTCCGCGATTAATTGAAAAGGAAAACGGAAAACGTAATTAAGCTAAAATTTTTCCGCTTAATTACGTTCTCCGTCGATGAAATGGCTTGGTGGTACAGTGAACTGGATACGACAGAAATTTGTAGAATAATGTCTGCTTATGAAAGAAATTAAAGAAATCATTAGTGTTACTCCGGCAACTTTTTTAAATAAAAATGTTACGGTGAGAGGGGGGGAGGGCGGAAAAAAAGAGAGGAAAAGAATGGAAAAAAAAAGAAAAGTACAAGTGCGACGAAAAGAGGAGACGATGAAGAAGAAGAAAAAAAGAAGCAATTTCGTTAAAAATTCATTCGTCGAGCTGACCGCGAAATTCATCTTTCTTGGCAGGTTTTCAAAGGGGAGAGGAGGCCGAATGGGCGAAGGGGGGCCCGAATAAAAAGCTGGGCAATCACTCATCGGTGTGGCAGAGGCCAGATGAAAAACCTTGTTTCCGCCTCTCGCCGGCCGTTGACAACGAATAATAGATTAATTTTTTAGTAAACCGCGTCGGGACGAGGTGCCGTTGTGTGTGCGCTGGCCGCTATTTCCCATTTCGTATCGGAAAAACAAGTGCTACGCCGGTTGCCTATCTCCTATATGCGTACCGACGGCTGGAGGAATAAACGACGCGGACAATCGCTGGAGTGACGCGCGGTTTATTCCACCGGAATCGGGTGCCAAGTAGTCGCCGATTTCTGTGAGTTCGGTGACTACACGTAGGCGCCGTTATTGCACCCGGCGGTTTCCGCAAAATGCTTTCGTTTTTCCTCAACTTTATCTTCCTTTTTCCTTCCCCCCACCCCGCTCGCATTCTTTCATTTCCTTTTTCAGGAGTTCGGGGCACAATGAGAGCGGAGAGGCAGAAAACGAAATGTAATCGACCAGCCTGCTGCATAAATTCAACCTCAACGGCACACGACGGACGACGTTTCCTGTAACAGATTTTGGCTTCACTCCAGCCCCAAGAAAACGTAAAGGTTATAATGCCATCCAGTCGTGGAGAAGAAGATGTAGAAAAAATAATCTCTACGATTGTGATTCGACCAAAAATTGGAACACGACGACAAAAGCGAAAGAAAATATGTTTCAAACGAGTTACAACCTGGCTTTTTCTCTTTTTTTTCGATTTTTTTTTTTTTTAGTTTTCGAATGTTTTTCGAAAAAATACAAGCAGTCTCTCGAGACGACTTGAACGTAATTTAAAGTACGTTACTATTTTTTTAACGACCTTTTTTTCTTCTTTTTTTTTTTTTTTTACATTTTACACTTACTTTGATGTATTACGAAGAGTTAGAGCAAAAAAAAAAGAAAAAGAAAAAAAAACAAACCATCGAAGTTTTAGGTTTTTACCAGCTCGTGGTCAAGTGGGACTAAGAGATCCGATCGCACAATACTATTCTTCCGTCCTCAGTGTGACACAAACTGTACCACGTGAATTCACAATAAAGGTTGGGTAAAATAATGCAGAAGGTTATTAGCTTAGTCCCGAAGCGAAAAAGTTTGGTAGAGAGAAGAAAATGTATTTACTGTTTAGAAAATCAAACGGGAATCGGAAAATTTTCATAATCTAAGCAAATGGAAACGTAAACTAATAGGTATATTTTCAACGTCAAGGAGGTATTGCGCAGAAATAATGTTTTAGTTCTTCCACATTTGAAGAGGAATGTTACGCTCTTCCCGAAACACCTATCAGTATACTTTTCAAATTTTACATTTTACAACAACTAAAACCATGCAAAATTATGTACCTGCTGAAGTCAACAATTTTTCATTTTATTTCATCACGATGGTAGGTATAGATAATTAGCAAAATAATACTCGGTAGTAGTATGTGGGCTATATTTGGCAGTACGAGTATTTCTGGGAAAATATTTTATTCTCTTTCATCTTTCATATTTACATACATCCTTTTTCTAGTGGTCTATAAACAAGATATGGAGGTGCCTACTGTTGGCAATCAGCTTTCTGAACGATATCTTGTTTTGGCTCATTAAATTAACATCTTTTGTTTTCACTTTTCCTTCTCTTGGTTTTGAGTTCGGATTGTCATCTAGAAACGCTGCTGCGCAGCAATAATTCACACAAATCGATATAAATCTATCGGAATTATCAATTAACCAAGTGAATTGATATGATATTACGAATAAAAAAAAAAGATTTTAAGTTAGACTCAAATATACAATTAGCCACAACTATATCTGTGAAACTGGTCAGGTGATAAGCGTTACAGGCAAGTGGCGTTTATGTATAAGATATGATTTTCATTTTCTGCAGTAAAATGCAACCTTTGAAATTCATCTTTTTGTTCTCAAAAAGTAAACTGATTTGTTTCTGCGCTCCAGAAAGCTGAATTTCTAGAAAAATTATTGTGAGCACTTCTTTCTCTCCATCAAAAGTGCCTAATTATGATTAATAGAAATTTAGTTTGATTTTTTTCTTATATTCGGGTGTTTTGTGTAAACTGATTGACATGCTTTCGTCCAGTGATTCAATTCATTTTGTTTAAATATAATTGAATTTAAAACGATAAACTAATTTTATTAATGAGTTATACAACGTAGGTAATGGGTGCAGGTATGCTTTTTTATTTTATGATTTCTTTACATTCTTCCCAATTATGAAATCTTTAAAATGTGTCCCAAAATAATTACTTCTGATTAATTCTTGGTGTGTGCCTGAAATAACAAAACTGCGAAAGTTCACTTCTATAATTATTAATTATGCAAAAGTACCTAATCAAATGACAGTAAGATAGAAATACCTAACGCAGTTTTAATAAAATAAATGTTTTTATAAGCGCTTATAAGCCATAAATGTAAGGGAAAAAATTGGCAAAATCAAAATAAAAATAATAATTATGGTTAGTTCAATCAGTAAAATTTTTAAATTGAACGAAGTTTGCATAATTTAATAAAGCTGCAAAGCTATTACTAATAGCCAAGAAACACAGAGTGATAATATCATGATATTACATGTTGGTAAAAAATGATTAGGATAAAAATTATTCAAAATATAAGTACCTACACAATGATGATAATAATTTTCACCTACAATGGACACATTCTCAATGAAATCCTGGATCGTACATGTAGAAATGTCATCTTTCATGCCACATTTGAAGCATAAAAAAGTCTAGCGCAGCATGTCTCGCAAGAAAAATTGGGTTTTCGAGAGAAAGAATTATGAATTTTGATGGTCACATTAACTGTATATAAGTTTATATGCGTTAATGATATGTTATGATTCTATGAAATGTGTTAACGGCTGACAAAATATTTGAATATGTGAAATATAAAAACATTTTTTCTTGAAAAATGAAAAATAACTTAAGATGACAAAGTATAGTACATCATCATATAATTTAAAATAAAACCAACGAAATATAATAAAGTTATGAAATAAAAAAAAGAAAACATGAGCATGTGGTTAATTTTTGTAAAAAGAAAAATATATTCAAATTAGAAAAAAAAAAAAAAAAGGAAAAAAAGCTTTACTGGAAGTACCATCCGGTTGATCCCCACCAAAATTAGTAGCCTGCTACAATAAATTTTATTGAATATTTATTTCAAATTTCGTACATATTGGTCCCAAAATTCGGTATGTTATGACCAATATAAAAACAAAAATGGTGATACCGGAAGTACCGCCAAGCCAATCCGTGCCAAAATTGGAAGCGTACTACAAAGAATTAAAATAAATATTTACTCAAAATTTCGTAGCGGTTGGTGCAAAATTGAGCATTTTATAGCCAAAATACAAACAAAAATGGTGATACCAGAAGTACGGTCCGGCCAATCTGCACCAAAATCAATAGGTCAAGTCCTTGACTCAGTAAAAATGTTTTTACTACATTTCGTGATTATAGGACAAAAAATGGCAACCTGTACTGCGGGAATAAGAAACTGACTTATAAAAATATATATCTGTTTCAAATTTCGTACATATTGTTCCAAAATAGCGCATTTTGTGACCAATAAAAAAAAATAGCGTTACTAGAAGTACCGTCCGGCCGATCCACGCCAAAATTAGTAGCGTACTACAATAAATTATGGTAAATAACTGCTCCGAATTTCGTGGTTATTGATTGCAAAATCGAGCATTTTGTAACCAAAATAAAAACAAAAATGGTGGTACCGGAAGAAACGTCTGGCCGATCCGCACCAAAATCAATAGGTCTGGTCCTTCTATCTATTTATTTATCTATCTATCTATCTATATATGTATGAATTTGAGTTACTGGTGCCAAAATTTTCCTGAGATCAAGAAACGAAAAACGTACCCACCGCCTACCCTGGGGGTTAATACGCACCAAGCTTAATAAGTAGATTTTCTAAAGAAAACCTACTTAAAAATTATTCTCAGCCCATTTAGTCATTTACCGTTGCATTGGCACCTATACATAGTACTGATTTCATTAACAAATGAAAAATTGATCAGGGTCACACTTATACAATTTTCTTTGGAAAGGCTTCAATTGTATTACACAGTAATTATGATAAACTTTATTTGACAATTTCAAGTAGTATCCGCACTACAGTTTATATGAGTTCACTGTATTTATGATATCAATACAGCGCTGAAGGTTTGCTGAATGTAATTGAAACAGAAAATTTATAAAAGTAGTATTGTGCCTTTTCCTCTTCAGCTGTCACCAAAGAACTGTGGAAATTTGCCATGGGACTCATCTAACAACCTTATATGAATAGTTAAAGTTCATATGATAATTTTAGTTTCCCCTCATTTCGGTGCTCATTTGACTCGACTACATTGGAAGTTTTGCGTTATTTATTTTTGTCTTCTTTTTTAAAGGAAATGAACTAAATAATTCAAAATGTTGGAAGAATATTTCACTGATAATACAATTTTACGTTACTTATATGAGCATACGACAGCCTTAAGGACAAGGTTTTGAATTGAATTTCACAATAAGTAAAAAATTCTCGAAAATTTCTCTAAATTAGATCGTATCAAATTTTTTTTAAATTTCAATGATGATTAAATAAATTTTAAAGATGAATTTTAAGATAGATTTCTATATGATTCGAAATCTATACATCAAGTTCGTTTCAATGTTACACTACTTGATTGGATTTTCAGTTTAGGGGGTGATTTATTTAGGAGGTCCCTTTCCGTCAACTAGTCACTAGATAATTTTATTGTTAAATGGTAAACTATGGATATACATAGGTGCTTTCACCCCAATTGACAATGAATATTTAACAATGTAGCATTTCCTTAACTCCATATATTGAAATAAACTAAAGTTAGAAACAGTTTTAGAGAATGGAAATGTCTTAAACAAATGGAAATATTTTGAAAGAGAGCAAATAAAAAATTTTGTTTCCTTGTTTACGTTTTATTTGAAATACGGTACGCGATTCAAGGGGTATTTACCCTCCGTATGAAAAACACAAAATTGTCAGGTAATGAAAAATCATTTGAAAATGTGAAACTACGTATTTTTTCTGCATGGTAGCACCAGGTTGTACACCCATTCTCGAGCGATTTGGGAGCCGTTTTCTGGCTTCGTTAATAATTAAAATTGTTACCTACGTTTCCAAAACAGAATTCGTTCACGTACAACGTTGAAAAGATTAAAATGCTTTCTAGAAAAAAAAAAAAAGTGAAAAGAGAAGAAAAATTATTTTGACGCTCATAATGAGCTCGATTAATTTACTAAAAAAAAAAAAGGAATAAATTTTAAAAATGTAGCTATGATTTTCTGTTCACTTCACATTTTACTTCGTACCTTAAAAAAAAAATAGGTGTGAGCATGGGCTATACTCATGAAAGATTGATGGGTAAACATAAAATAGTGTGGTTGCTTTGCGCACGCACAACCACACACCAACATGTCATATAACACACACAAAGGAGAGTTACAGTTGTAAGAGTTACAGTTATCAGAATCTTATGATTGCAATTCTTGTTTAAACCCTACCATAGACCACGCTAAGATGTTTACACATAAAAACTTCAGTGGTGTTTTCAAATACATCAAAAGGTATAATGATGCTCACTCACATGAGGACCCCATAATTATGCTATAGTTTATCGGTATTATCTACCAGTTATATTGTTTCCATTGTTTTATGTACCGCGAATTTTTTGATCATATATTGTGATGTTAAACCAGCGCAGCGAGCTGCGCTTGAAAATATAGGTTTTCTTTTCAAAAACCAACCCCAAAATAAGAAAAAAATTTCATAAAATTTGAAAAATTCATAAAAAATTATATTTAAAATGAAATGTTCTGAAGATTGAAGTATAATGAATGGTACTGAAAGTTATAAATAATCGGAAGACTTGAATAAAATGGCATAGAAGGAGGTTATTTTATTAAGTTAGAACTTAGCATTTAGAAAATAAAATAACAGCAAGACGCCTTTTGACTCTGTTTCTTTGGTTCATTATTTTCTCTTTGGCAAAGTTTGACATTCCCTTCAATCACCTTATGCACAGCCGACTGAAACCAAATTTGGCAGCATGTTTGAATGGTGCATTATCGACGTTTGTGCCCAATTTCTGGACTATTCCTTGAAAAGAACGCATTTCAGAGCCGTTAAACCTCTTAAAGTTCAACATAATCTAAACCTACCAGACGTACCGTCCAGTTTATCCAGATCAAAATCAACTGAACTCGTCTTGGCTTGAATACGAAATGTCTGTACTAAATTTCCATTTAATTGTAAACTAACCGACACTAACGATCAAAAATAATTGCGACCTTGCCGTGTTAGGAAGATCTGTTCGTACATATTGTTTAGGACCAAAAGTTTACTTTGATCATGAAACAAAAAACGTACTCACCCTTACATCTAGGTGTTTTATGAGATCAAAACTAATATGAATTTAGATTTTTTTTGAAAACCTATATAAAAATGGAAACAATATAACGAGTCAAGAACACCATAACCTAATTATAGAGCATTACTCACACTATTGGCAAGCAGATTCAAACTTAATTCAATTATTAAAACGTCCATCGGAAGTTGAAATTCACACGAAAAATATAAAATACAGATAGAGATGAATAATTCATAAAAGCAGGGAAAAACCAAAATCCGACGATAATTTACTCTAAAATATAATATCGAAGGCGGCTTCACAGCGATTCAATAAAAAATTAATGGCAAGCACAAAGGGCCACACTTTTGACGAGTGCAAACTGTAACTGTGTTGGTTCTCTGAACGTATTTTTCCGATTTCTGTAAAATATATTCTGTAAGTTAATGAAATTAGAATGGAAGAAAAAGCCAAATTCGCTAACCCTTTCATAATTTTTCATACTTTCATAGTAGAAGCCACAAAACTTCGCGAGTGAAGATGTGGAACTATACTTACTACTCATACAAAACCAATTTAAAAATAGAAATTCTCTAAAAACCAAACAGCAAATTAAACTAACCTATAAATCACAAATTTTTAAATTTTTAAAATTTTTACGTTTTCTTATTAGAGCTGCTCAAAAATCCCTTAAAATTTATATTGATAACAAACACGGAAAACTGTTTGAATTTTCTATCACAGAACAAACACAAAAAATCATAGTCATAAAAAACAGAAAAATAGTTTTTTCCAGCTATTTTTAAAATCAAAACTGCAGATACCAATATGATTTTTTTCGTGATATAAGATCGAAAACATACCGAGATGAAAACATTATAGATGAAAAACATTTTAATAATACAATGAGACTATCAAATTTTTAAAAACCCTAATAAGAATTGATTCCAGTTGAAAGCCCAACTGGACACAGAGTAATTTCAAAAATTCTGAAAGGATATTTTGTCGATTAACCTTCAAAGAAAGTGAAAATTGAAGAATATAATAAAAATGTTGATAACATTGACAGGAATTTTAATGCGACTTATTGCTTAAGAATGCCTAAGTATCTACAACAATATCAAAATTCCCATTACAAGATAAATGAGTTAGGTAAAAATGAATTTTTAAAAATACGTTTTTAAAATACGAGTAAAACTCTTTCTGTCAAAGTCCCATGTCAAAAATTCGGAAAAAAAATTGGATTAGGAATTTAAAAAAAAAAAAAAATGAAACTGTGGGGATTCGAAAATGTAAATGAAAAGACAAGAGCTTTCACAGAAAGATGAATCTCAACGCAACAGCGATAACTCTATTATCAACTTTTACACGGACTTAGGAATTAGAGAGCTGAGAAATGACACCAATAACAGGGTGTAGTTTAAAATTTTTCGTTTTTTTTTTTTTGTTTTGTTTTTTTACTGTAACAAATACCTATTTAGGATTTCCATTCGCTACGGCGAAGTTCGCTAACGTGTTCACTCGATACATACACCAGAGCACACACATCATACAGCACACCATTTTACCAAAAAAAAATAAAAATAAAAATAAATAAAGACAGTGAGCGAACGAAGCAGAAATAATATTATACGCACGTACCTACGTACATGCAGAGTGCCTTCAGAAATCCGTTCGTTAAGTCGGATTTTATTTGGCAAAGGGCATTTTACAACTGTTCGTTTGGGTTTCACTCGTTCACTATTTGGGAAAATCCTCGACGAAAATCTCGCCGCAATCGAGGTGATTTATTTAATGGCGATAAACGAGTAAGTATAGCGCGAAATTTGAAATTTTACTTAAATAAAAAAAAAAAAAGTGTAAAAGGGGAAGAAGAAAAAGAAAAAACTCTAACGCAGCAGCTGCTCTGTTGAAAAAAGTAGGTTTTCAAAAAGTAGAATTTTAGATGGTGAAAATTTAGTAATAGATCATAATTGATGACTGAATTAAATTTTGTAACTGTTGACCTAAAATTAAACTGTTTTTTAACCATTATACTTACCTATTTCAAAATCAAACAAAAATCGATTTTATGAAAGTACTGTCGAGCCGATCCCTACAAAAATTGGTAGCACGTTACAATAAATTATAGCGAATATTTTCTGCAAATTTCGTAGTTATTGGTACCAAATTAGGCATTTTATCGAGAAAGTAAAATCAAAAATAGCAACACCGGAAGTATCATCCGGCCGATCCGCATCAAAATCAACAGGTCATATGATCTTTGATTTAGTGCTAACGTTAGTTCCAAAGTTCGTGGCTATCAGACAAAAACTGCCGCCTGTACCGTGGCACGTAACATGAAAATGGCTAAGGGCTGGTTTTTCAATCCTCAGTTAAGATCTTACTTATTGTTAGTTAAAATGGTAGTAGCGCTAGGAGTTAAATAGGACTTTAGCATTATCAGACAGTTAAATTTTTCAACTGGAGATTGAAAAACAGACGTTAGAATAATTCTATATATAGAAAGTGTTACCGTGCTATAATTATATGTATAGAACGTGTTATGGACGAAGTGATTAATTGAGCATATAATTTAAGTACCTACTATGAATAATGCCCAATATGACGGGGAAATGTAATAAAAATTGCTACGAACGGGCATTGTGAATAATGCCAACGTAATTTTGGGTAGTTTGATAAATTAAAAAAAAAAATTAGATTACTGCAGTATGAAAACTTTATTTATTAATTATTCACTTATTACTGCACTTTTGATTGTCGTGTCATTTTCAGTTACGTAACCTTTTTTTTTTTTTTTTTTATAAAAACTACACGTTTATCTATACAACTCTACCAACTGTAACCTTGGCCTTCAGATGAATATGACATAAAGCTATTTGTCTGGTTAAAATTTTCTTGAGGCAAATATGACGTAGGCTAATGCGCGTTTTGAAGTACATTGCCAGGTGAAAGTACTGATTCACCATGACCTTCAGCATCTTCATTGTTGGTCTTTCCCAAGAGTCTGTATGTCTTTTTCGGAATTAATGCTGGCCAATACTCCACTGAGTGGAGAACTCGTCAGTCCTATGTTTGATTTCTACCAAAACAATGGCTTCATGAGGATTACAGTTTATGCCTGTATATGTAATAAAATTATCAATTTGCCCGTTCACATAGTAGGAGTATGCATAATGACTGGTCAAAGTGACTCTTGGATTTTATTACGTTGTCCAATTTTGCTGGCCATTATGAATAATGTCAGGGCATTAGGCATAACGACAAAAATGTTCACTCTGTCTGAAACATACATAAACTAGAGAGTACCCAATGCTGGTACGCAAGAATAATTAACAAAATAACTTAGACTGAAACCGAAATACACGTATAGTCAACTATATCTGCAACTACTGTGGTCACGTGATAGCGTTACAGAAGTGGCTTTTATAAATAAGATACGAATGTACTAAAATATACAAAGCAATTATGCAGCAATAATTTACACATATCAAAGAAAAGTGTCGGATATTCGTAATAATTACTAATTAACTAAGTGCACTTATATGATATTATGGAGAAAAAAATGGTTTCGAGTTGGACCTAAATATACACACATCAAAATATATCTGTAATACTAGTCATGCGAAAGCGTTACAGAAGTGGCTTTTATGTAAGAAATATAAATACGAATTTGAGTTTTTGGCTCCCAAAGTTTCTTTAACTCGCGAAACGTAAAACGTACGCACCCCCCTCCTCAGGTCCATTCATAAGAGAAAGATTAATAAGTAGATTTTCATAGAAACCAACTTAAAAAACTAAAAAAAGAAAGAGAAGTTGCATTTTTTCTCTTTGGAACACGTACGGTTCATAAACGCGAAAATCGTGTACTTAGACGCACGCTGCGCTTTTTTTCTTTTGCTCTCCATTCCTTTTCCCTCTCCCCACCCCTTCCTTCACATTCTAATCAACAGTGGCGACTAGGTCGCCAGCTTTTATTATCCAACAAGTCCTATGTAATATGGTCAATAAAGCGAAACGATAATGTATTCGCGTATTCGCCAGCATGAAATTATTCGAGGAGTCCATTATGTGCAGAAAAAAAGGTACGAGGAGTCGATGTTTTGGAATCCAGCTGCCATTGTTAAGGCGGAAAATTGTATGACGGCCTTTCGTATGTGTTCAATTTTACTTCACGTGTTATATTATTAAACTTTTTTTTATTTTTTGCTTAAAACTTGTAACAATCGCTATGACAAGAAATCTAAACAGGCTCAAAGATCGGTGAAAGTATGGAGGGAACGAATTCAGTGCTGCACCCAAGAGGGTGGTTTAAGGTTTACAGGAAATTGTTTATAGCGGCCATGGTTTCCACATTTGTCACAGAGACAAATAAGTTGGGATGAAGACTTTTATAGCAGGTCTCTTGTTGAATGATTTCGGAGGTTTATTCTCACCCACCCCCAAAAAAAAGTCTATGAGCTAATTCTGTTAAAAAAAATGTCAATTTTTACGCCCAGACTATTAGTCATATTTTGAACTTATACAATACTTATAGTAATTGATTTAAATTAAATTTGGTGTGCAAGCTACATAAATTGATTTCTCATAATACTGGCTGAAATGTATCTTCAGTATAAATGTGGTACTTTCTCAAGATTTTTTCGATTGAAATGATATTTTTGGATAAATATCCAACGAAAACATCGATTAATTCTAGTCAATTTTTTTTTTTCGTAATTATATGTAAGAATAAAAAGTTATTTTACTTACCAACTCGACGGAGCCGTAATGTCGCCTACTGAATACACCCCTCCGTGAAATTAAGTCATTTGCTGTCGAACTGAAAAAAAAAAAAAAAATATTCATGAATATTTTTTTTGAGAATTAAAGTTTAAAACAACCGTTGGAATCTGAAGTGATAAAAAAACTAGTTCTATTCTTCTAAATGAATACATAAATCTTAGGCGGAAAATACCATAGCTCTGTTTGATAGAATAACATCAATTTACACCAACTTACCAAGGGCGGCTATTACACAAATATTAGAGTAAAACTTGGAGCAAAATCGCATAAAATTTACTACATTTGTGGAATAGCCCCGCTGGTTTAGGTTGGTGTAAATTGGTGTAGTCCTATCAAACGGTGCTATTGTTTTTGTTACTCCAGCTCATAACATAATAGCCCGCTGCAACTCGAAATATTGATAGTTATAATATTACTAGCGAGTACTCAATGCTGCTAGGCAGCAATAATTCACAGGCCAATGTAAACCATAAACTGTCCGAATTATAAATCAGTCAAGGGTAAAATGAAGAAATAAACTTTATTTAAAAAAACAAAAAAACGACTGCGTTAAACTAAATAAGTACCTAGCTCTTATTGGTGGATACCTACTCCAAAATTTATGACAATAATTTTTTCAATTTTTAAATTTTCATTTTCTTCAATTACACCCTTCTAATTTTTCAATTTTCAAATATGAATAGCCTAGGACATTCTCCGGATAGTCAAGAACATTTTGAGCTGACTTTCATTAAAATCTATAAAGTAAGACACTTATTCTGAGCGAAAGAAATCCGTTAGTTCTCGAGATGGAAATACCAAACATATAACCTCCTAGGTAAAAAAAATTTAAAGTTAGAGTGAAAATGAAATGAAGGTGTAGCCAAATATATCTGTAACATATGTGATAGCGTTATGGAAGTGGCTTTTATGTATGAGATAGATGAACAAGAAGTCTTAGACCATGAGCATGAGCACAACATGAATGTTGAGAGTTATCCTGTGAAAATGCTTACTTTTCACTCAACATATGTCTAGGCTATCAGATATCGATAATTATTGATACAGATACCGTATTGATAACCATCAATACAGATATCAAGAACTACGGATAGTTTCTTAATGTTTTCAAGCCAAGGTTGGGAATGAAACCTTTGACTATATACATACTGGACTGCTAATACTGATAAAAAGCTGTGTTCAAAACAAAAAGGCGTATCCCTGTTCACAATGTTAGTTCATTATCAAATTTATTAATACTTATTGTCTTTTCCTTTGACTAGGTCTCTTCTTACCACTATTATTGCTTTTAATTATGAATTAAATCGGTAATGTTGTAGTTTTATAAAACTCAGAAGTTCAAAAATTTCAGTTAAATCAATTTAAAATTTGATTTATTGATGCATAAAAATAATATTTTTTGTTGCTGTATGACAAATGTTTTTATCTACTTGCGAAATATTCTTACAAATATGTCTAATTCTAATTTTTACATAGAAATTTGTAATTAATTCGGTTAAATGCGGATCAGGTAACTCTATGTTTTTAAATAGCAAATCAGTAAACTAACATTTTGAATGGGGATACAGGTGTCTGACTCAACTTCACCGGTTTTTCATTAGACTCTGTGTTATTCTTATCAGTATTAGCAGTCCAGTAGTATATAGTCAAAGAATGAAACAATAACACCGGTTCAATCCAACTCACAATCCAAACAATTTTTTTATCTCTTATATAAAACTTTTTATTTTATTCTCCAGTTTAATAACTTCAAATCAATCCGACTGAATTGATCTGAGCACAGTTACAAAAATGTTTAACTCCCCATTGAATCTTTTTTTTTCTTTTTTTCGGAAATTCTATGATTATAAGGCAATGTTGCGTGATGTCACAACTGAAAGTTTTATTTCACTGGGTGGCTAAAACACATGAAAAGCATAGTGGATATTCATATTTTTGGTCATAATTATCTTAAAATAAGTAGTAGCTACTTATTCGACATAAATGAAATTTTAGAGGAGGCATTGAATGAAATAAGCTAAAGATCAAGAAATTTGAGCGATTAGAAGCTGAGATAATTGAAAAAGAACATAAAATTGTAAATTAAATTGATGTTTTTGAACGGTATTATTAATTGTTTGTATGATCAAGTACACTGATAACATTAAATTAAATCATTTTGTCAGCTTCTAAAGACTCAAATTTCTTGTTCTTCAACTTATTTTATCTATCTCTGGTTTTAAGACAATTGGAATCAAAAATTCCTATATTTCCATACTTTTCAATGCTTTTCATGAATATTTAGCCACCCAGTGAGATTACAGATAAGAACTGTGACGTAAACAACATAGCCTTATAATTCTATGGAAAAAAGACAAACAAATAGGAGGTAGAAAAAAAGAAAAATGAACCCATAAAAATCAAAATATATGCAGGGCAGAAAGAAAAACAGCAATTAGTTAGAAAGAAAAGAGATAAATATGTGCTGATAAAAATCCAAACTGAAGGAGTGAATAATTCCACATTCTTTGGAATCTCTCCCTTGCTCTCTCAATCTTTTAGTTATTCATTTTCAATCAATTATGATTCAATCTAAGAAAAGTTGATTTAATCCCACTCACTCGCTCATTTGATTTCTGGTAAAAAACGAAAAAATCCAAGGATTCAGTCCTCTACTTCAAATCGATTTCAACCCCTGTTTACAAGTATTTGGAATATATATATGTAAAAAGAACACTCTTCTTTTTCAAATGACAACAATTTCGTATGTTACACTCGTTCTTTCATGAATTTGTAATGTTTATTTTTGTTTGACCCACATAAAGAAATCAACACTATTCGACTATCTAATATTTACCATTCCGATCTTGTTATCTTTAAGTTACGTTATTTTATGTATTATCGACTCGACCGTCCTTTGTTAAATGACATCTTTTTTGACCATACTCAACATGACTATTTTCCCTTTGTAATGAACGTCGATTTCATTTATCGAATTCATTCATTCATTCATTCATCTGTTAATCGCCGTTTCAGAAAGACAGATAAAACCTAGTCGTATCTTCGTTCATTTCTTTGTGTATAATAATTTTGAATTTTCTAATTTCACTACCGTATTTTAATCGTGTCAATAAACTCTGCTTTTGATTACGAGTTCACGAAACTTTATTTACGTGCAAATTAGATCGAGTGGAATACCCGGAAACGAACTTACATATATATATTTTTTTAAATTATGGATGAAAATTGGCAAACTGGGTTTTCTAGCTAAGTATTGCTGCTCTAGTTTTTTTTTTTGTTTTTAAAAACCTACTAAAAAAGCTCCTAGCGCGGAACTGGTAACACCCTTCGAACCATTTTGTGCAGAAATGGTGCACGAATTAGCTGATAGCGCAGAAATGGTAAATCACCCTCAGCTACATCATGTTTTTTGGCCGAGTGTGAGCGTTGATACGCAAGTTTTGTCCGTGGTCTTAAGGTGGGTACCCACCAAACAAACAAGCAAACAATGAACGTTATTTTTACTTATCTGGTGTAAACTGTCAAAGGACAAACCATTATTACTGGAGCAAACAGCAATAAACATCCTGTAACCCTTATGAATGAAGAAAAATATAGAATTCATTTGGTGTAAACACACACACTTATAGAAATACAAGTTGAACCATTGAGGAAACGTAAATTAATTTTAAAATTAACTATACGAATTGTCACAAGGCATTGTCGACTTAATGACTACCTGTACCATTCTTCTCACTTGTTTCTATTGAAATTTCTTACAGTCAAAGACAGCGAATGCAACTGTGGTAGAACCATCGATTGTACAGAGCTGAAATTTTGTAGAGATTAGCTCAAGATTTTGTGAAAATTTGGCTCAAATCGTTCATTTGATTCTTGAGATATCTCTGAGATTTTGTTCAGATCTTGTGATTCAAATGATAACAATTCAATCAAACTGGGAAATTTCAACGATATCTTGAGAACCAAATACACCTAAGATTTAAGCCAAATTTTTCTCAGAATCGTCAATTAACATACGCCGTTATTTCAGCTCTCTACAATTAATGATTCTTTCGCAATTACGTTCGATATCTTTGATTTCATGGAAATTCATTGGAAACAAATGGAAAGAATCCGTAGGTATCTAGTGATGGACAGGAATCCAGTTGCTGAATTTGGAAAATTTCAAATATTTGCTGATACGATGTTAAGTGATTCGCCTTGTATTTTTATAAGGACTGTGGATAAACATAAAACAAATAGATAGGTATCACGATTTTGGTTGAGGAAGTGAACTCTCAAAGAAAGAGAATTAAACAAATCGATTCATTGGTTTTGCAGAAAACTCATTTGTAAAATATTTCGACATTTTTATACTATAGGTATATATTGGGCAGAATAGGTGGATAAATTCAGAAAATCAGGTCATACATCGTGTCAGGTAATGAAAAAGCTGAATCAGTCATTTTAGTTCTCTTAACTTATAATACAGATTTTAAAAATGAGTAAACTCGAGATCGGTTCGCTTTTACTGGCCAAACGTATGCAGGAATCACGACGTCTCGTGACTTAATTAAAAAGGTACACCAGGTAGTCTGATGGCAATTCAATTTCATGTGTTTCCCAAATATTGTTTCGTTTTACGAAAATATTATAGTATAAAATAGACTTTGAAAAGCTTGGACAAAATTTTTTTTTTTTTTTTTTTTGGAAAACATCACACAACAACCGCTCTGCTATATCTGGCTATATATTTTGAGCGGAATCAATTTTTTTCTCTCTCTCCGAAAAGAAACGAGTAGGTTGGTACCTATATTTTTCATTTATGGTTGTTTTTTTCCTTCTACACGAGCTCCGATTTATCACAACTTCGCTTATAGAATTCGTAAAGGCTATGATGTCTTTCGAATAAAAGGCGTCCCTAATCGCCAGGTCAGTGAGCGACAAAAGAAGTAAATGAAAAAATCAACAGGTGACATACACGCAAACACATAGGGATTTAATATTTAATACCGTCGGGCCTGATGAAGAATGTCATTTGCGCGTGCGAAAAGGGTAGATTGAGAAAAAAAAAAGGTGGAAGTGGAAAAACAAAGAGAAGAAAGGAAAGAAGTAAAAGCGTCGAAACGGACGTCGAATTTTTCACCTTCGTTCACGCGTCAAAATCAATTACAAATTAAACGACAGCTTCCATTTCAGACAGTTTAATAATCTATTCTCCAGTATTACTCGTTTGGCACCCTCTATGCCTTCCCTTCAATATCCACCGACATACTCACCCGTTCTAGCTCATCTACTATATTCGTGTCATTACATGTATCCCAAATTTCTAGCACAACTAATGTAAATCTGTTTTCGAATTTCGATAAAATTATGATTTTTTTTTCTTCACAGATGAATGATAACACACAAAATGATTGGGCCGTAGTTTAATAATTTTAGACGATTCGCTTTTCTCGTTGTTCTTTATCGACTACCTTTCAGAGAAGTTTTCATTCACAACAGCGCCTTAACTTGAAAATTTCAACATCGACTTTGTGCACGACGTCTGTTTACATAGGTGTAGAAGAATAGAGTGATGGGGAAGGGGAAAGGGATTCAAAAACGACTATGAAGGTACCATAACCTTCGAAAAGGGCACGCCTTTTAGATGCGTTTTATGAATTATTAATGATGTTTGTATGGAAGTTGTGTTTCGTATGTGTTGAAGAGTGTTGTTATCCGTCTCAGTTCAAAGTTCGTTCGTTTCCAAAGTGGACAGGTTATGCATACAGGGAGGGCGTTTTCGTCGAGAAAACAAACAGTTTGGGAGCCATAATAAGAAAGGTGAAAAGGATGGTGGAAAGATTCAGTGGGAATTTTATGTTTCAAATAGCAAGTAAAAATTTAAATTTTTATGATAATTGTTCGAAAAAAAAGGAAGGAAAAGCAAACATTTTCCTACCTTCAATGAGCAGAAATAGGAAAAAAAAGAAGACAAAATATAGAAAATTTCATCAAACATACAATGAAATTCAGATTTCAAACGAAAGCAATGACCCTCTAATCCTTTTCAGGTGCACCCCAGTTTTAAGCTTCATGTAAAAATGTTACTATTTCGTGAACTTTTGTCAGAGAATAGCATTGGAGATTAAAATAACAAGCTGAACGGGAAACAGAAAGAGTCAAAAATAACAAACTTCGAATCAAGAAAATGATAATGTAGACAAAATAAAACCTCAGACTGCACAAACAACGCCATGTACACATTTTTATCGTCAGAATTGCTTAAATATTCAGCACTCTTTTTTCTTTTCCAATCTCTCTATTTAGAACTTTTATTAACTAAATTTTATTTCATTTTGTGGGGACGTTTCCCTCTTTTCCTCCCTCAGGGCTCGGCCCTGCGTCGACAGACGGGTCGCAGATCAAAGTCCGCGACCCATACTAATTGTGCATTGCACATAAAACAAATTACATCGTCTGTATGCACTCATACAGACGATGCGTTTCTACGTTTACCATGAGATGGTAAACTGAGGTATGTGAGTATGTATTAATTACATACTCACTGACAAAATACGTGCTGCGGTCCGTATAAGGTACCACCTCGCCTTTGGACGATTGCTCCAGTTAGGAAGTACGCTTAGTGTACGGTTAGGCATTTTAAACCGGCTGGCTACCAGTACCGAGAAATAATTCTGTCGCCCTGCACGTATATCACTGTCTTCCTCTTAGGTTCCATGAACCCCGTGTAGGTAGCATCTACCTACACCAAACAAGCCACACATTTGGATCGGGCTTTTTAACAGCTGATTTTAGCTAAATATAATATTGTATGATAACGATGCTAAGAAATTTCTTTAGTCATGGCATTTGCTGCAAGTTATAATATTATCAAGTACGAGCCATGACCCGTGTAGTGTCTAATAATTATATTAACCTTTTTTTAGACTTCAAAAAAAGAGGTTTTTCTTTGTACAGCCAAATGAAACTCGATGAAAAAAAAAAACAAAACAGAGTGATACAGAGAGAATCATATCCATCTCACCAACTAGTAGTCATCAGACAATGAAAAAGAGAGGAGGAGAAGTTGTTTTGCAATTATTTGTTCTACTCCTTTTCGTTGAGTTCAAGAAATGTTTCGTCCCTTTTCTTTTTTTTTACAGATGGTGAGAATTGGTAACTTTATCTCCAGAGGGGCTATGGACTTCCTCAGAGGCAATAAACCTTCCTTGGGATAACACGATTTTTTCTTGAAAATTTCATGCAAATTTGTCCAGTGAAAACCGAGTTTTTCTAACGGAGTTTCTGCTGCGTTAGAGTTGGTATTTTTTTATTTTAAAATTTTGGTTCTGGAGTAGTAGTGTGTCCAACAGTTGTTAGCCCGTAGTATTTTATAATATGAAGAGATAGAGATAAACCTGATTTATACTTGGCTAGTTTTCATGATACTCTCCAGCTACTTGGGATGCTATTCTGTTAACCATTAAAGTTACTTGTTTTCACTTTTTAAATTCAACTTCAACTAAGCGGATTATCATTTGAGATTCTAATAAGATTCTTTGAAGACTATCCGCCAAGTTAAAGTCAACTTAAATGGTTAAAAACACAAACATAGCTTGCTAGTGGCTACAAAACTAGCGAAGTTTGAATCAAGCTACAGAGATGTAGACATAGAAATATAGATAGAGATGTACAAGTTTTGAGTACCATTACCATTCCAATAGTAATAAATATGTTTGAATAACTAGGACTTTAAGATGAATGTAACAGACCTATAATCAATATTAACTCATATTACATGTTAACAGTAGGTACAGGTTTTTTTGTTTTTTTTTTTGGAAAATAAATAAAGAATTTACGTTGCCAATTCTCCTTCTTTAATCATATTTCGTTGATTTTTTTTTTCTAATGTTTCTCACTTGTTGTGCTGGCATGTAGAAAAAAAGTATAATAGTGGTGAGGAGGTCTTGGCTAAGGCATGCCACTTTGTATGTTGTAAATGGCAGGGTATTTTCCAGGAGGTGGGGCTTCAACCCAGCCGCTTCAGACTCCAACCATTGTCATCCCCACAGTGGCATATCACATGACAATAAAAGGGTGCATAAAAACTTCGATAACAAATTTTATTAAAACAACAACAAAAAAAACTCTAGCTCACCAACCCACGCTAGAAAATATAGTTTCTTGACAAATATATATGCATTTGGCAGATAGCTGGGTAAAAATTACATTTAAAATGAAAAGTGAAAGAAATTCATAACGAATAATAAATTATATTATAAAAATATAAAATACGTAAGCAAGTTATTATAAATAACTTCTTGGAAAATAAAAAAGCAGCCAGCCTGATTTCCACACAGATTTTTGTTTCATCTGGAGCTATCGACTCTTCTTAGCAATAGTTGAAGATTTTTACAAATCATATCTGTCCATGAACCATTGAGCTGATTGAAAGCAAATTTTTCAAATATATTCAATATCTGTACCAAATTTTGTTATTATTGTTCAAAAATTACACATTTTAGAACTGTTGAATTCCAAAGATGCAAGATAACAGGATATACTGGATGTACCATACAGCCAATCTAGAACTTTAGATCTGAATAAATGTACCAAATTTCATGACTACCAAATAAGAATTGCCGAAACCTGTACCATGTTGCATAGAAATGTGTGTATATGTTATTGAATAATCCTATAATGGTACAGCCATTTTCGTATAATCCTAAGATAGTTCAAGGCATTTTGTACAAAATTGGAAATTTCGGACTCGGTACAAGTTTTGTTGAACCATCCTAAGATAGCACAGACTTTTTGTACACAGTTGTGTTTTGGATCAACGTTGTACAAGATTAATTGTACCAAATCGGAACTGATCATTTTTCATATTTTCAGAATAAGATTTCCTTTATTTCTGTAGTTCTTTCTAGTTAGTGAATAGGGAGGACAGTAAGATAATGAAAAACATTTTTGTTTGTATTTGACTCTACACACATTCTTCTTCTTCTTCTTCTTTTTAAACTGCTTATTTGATATGGTAAAATGCGTCACTTGAACTTTGAAGTATTGAGTTTTCACTTCTCAGAATTGACGCTAAAACTATAAAATGAACTGAGAACAAATTTTAAAACAGAGCAGGTCCAGAACTAAAACTTGAGATGAAAATTTTTAAATCTAATTAAATCTTTCAGTTGTTTTAGTTTTTAATGCTTTAAATTGACACTGACACAAAAATTATTAAATAAAACTGAGAACCAATTTTAAACGGAACAGATTCAAAACTGAAACTTTTGAACTCAATTACATCTCTCAGAATAGAGCTTTTAAAACGAAATTTCGCAGAAACCGTCCAAGGGTAAGCATTTACATTATAAAAATTTTGTAAAATTCGTTCAGTTGGAAGGGGCATGATGCTGCGACAAAAAAAGCGGCTTAAATTTATAATATTCAGATGCGTATAGTAAAATAAATTAATTTGCGAAAAAAATCAATGTATTATGATTAATTCGGACCTGGACATTTACATACATATAGCATATAAATTTCAGCATGAAACAAAAAATGTAACTACCCTGGGTCTTAATGCCAGATCAATTTTAATGTGTAGATTTTCATGGAAAACCTGTTTCAAAATAAAGGCCATATTTTCAAAAACATTGTTGCAAGAGAACGAGTCAGTCATCGGATTTTTGTATTTTTTTGCATCAATGTTCTTACATTGAATAATAACACTAAAGGTTAGCTCTAGGTACTATATTTAACTTACAAACTTGATTGAGATGAAACTGATCTCAGATTTCTAGCAATTTGCTTAATGCTAAATTCAAGTTTCCTGTTTAATGTCACTTTCAAGCACTTTTTCAATATTGAAGATACAGAATTATTTGTTATCCACGAGATTTTTGAAGTAAACAAAGCATTTTCTCTTGGTGTTACCTTATTCGTCACCATTTTGCAGTCATATTATCCCAAAAATCACATGTAACTACTCGTCCCCAACTGTCAGAGCAGATTTTTTTACTTATTTTCACAAACTTGTCCCCAACAACAAAAACATTCAATTCACGTAATAAACATCCAATTTAATCAAGTATTTGTACGTCAATCAACATAATCATAAGTGAATGATTATAAAAAAAAAAACAAAAAAAAAATGGAATTATTGAATGATTAGTCAAACTGATAGAAAGATACTGACATGAACTGTGATAAGTAAGACCAAAAATTTTATATCAAAATATTTTGAATGTCGAGTGTCTATACAGTATATATACTGTAGTGGCATTTCTTGTAATTCAACATTTGGTTCACCCTAGCCCATATAAACCGCATCAGCCAGTGAATGTACCATATTTTATAATGTGTATCTATACAAAAAATAATATATACTACAGATATGCACTGTGTGATAAAAAAGTACACTGACTCATTTCGAAGTACAACTACATTGTTAAGGGTGAATTAAAAGAAATTCCCCTACATGAAAATTATTTCACCAATATTATTTCGCCAAATTATTTCGTCAATATTCCCTCATATTCGATGCGCCACTACCCACAAGGTCACACACATACATGAACAAAATTTGTTCTTCGTTGCATCCGCCGAAACAACGAATTCTACAATCTTACCCAACTATTCCAGCAAAAATCCAGGATTGGCACAAGCAAAAGCACCGCGAAGCAACACCTCAGGTCTCGCACATTACATACTCGAAAGTTTTGAACGGGGACAAGTAATAACCACTATATTTGTTTATACTCTATTTTTTTTTTTTGATAAATATACTTATTTAAGTTTTCCAAAGTAAAAACCACTTCTAATTGAAAATATTCAGTCTAAACATTCATAAACATTCAGCAGTTCATTTAACTGCCCATCGTTCTCAGCAAACAGACGAGTTACACCTTTGATTATTTATTTTTATTATTACCGACGGAAAATCGACAATTTTGTAAACAGAAATACTACGTGGTGTATCACACCCGAAAATGTAACTTTATAAAATCAAAATTCAACAAAAACCTTTTTAAAAAAAAGTCAACGACGAAAAAGGGGGACGAGAAAAAAAATCCGCAAAATGAAGTTTGACAACGTTTTACATATTTTATGCGATTAAGTCGAGCATCAAAATTAGGTAGGTAGTTGAATTTACATCTGGCACTTGGTGTCAAACTCCTGGAAAATTGAAAATAATCTCTTCATCCATCGTAAAATTGTGAAAGAGATGATAGCAAATTCAGAAGTATACTCGTGCATTCGTAAAATACATAATATAATCCATTTCTACGCAGAGAGTGAACGAGAAAAAGAAAGGAGTAAAAAAAAAAAAAGAGCCTGGAAGAGTAGAACTTTTAAAATGTGGTAACGGAATGAATACATATACAAGAGTACATTCCGTTACCAAGGAAACTATGAAAATTCTAGTATCAATTCAGATGGGAGAATGAATTTAAAAAATAAAAAAATTTTCAACCGTTTGAAAACATCGTTACGGCCTTTTTGTCGAATGATATTAATTTTTTACACTTAGTTAATTCTACCATAAAAAGTCGTAGATGTAGTAGTTTTTTTTTCTCGCATTGCAGAAGTTTATACATGAAGGGTGGTGAGGAGAAAAAAAGTACGAATACTCGTCTTATAAACATGAAAATTGAATTCGTTTTAGGTTGACGTTTGCGGTTCCGACATTTTGATGTAGCTACGTACAAAAAAAAAATAAACAAAAAACACGTAATGTCGTGATAAACGCGATAAACTGTTCCATTAAATTGTAATACATACGAGTAAAATATTAATTTTACAAAGGGAAAAAAACAGTAGTACCTATTTATTGATAATTAAAGATTGTTTTTTTCCTTAACAAAAATGTACTTCAAAACCTCACAGCTTACACCATGATTTTTAAAAAACTCGTCGAGTTTGTTTGAGAACAAAACAAAATAAGTCTACAGGTTGAAAACTTCTGTACACAAGTTCTGTAGGTGGAATTTAGAAATGTCTTCAACTTATGCATTTTGCATCTCTGGATAATTTTCAGTCAAACTTAGCTAAGTTTAATTTTTAGTGAAATTACCCACGGTAATCTAATCCGAGTTGATACTTTGATAGCACTCAAGTTGGCATTTCAGACAGTGCGATTCCCAAACTTACTTGCATTCATCTTAATCGTGATCCGCTTTAAAATGCTGCAAACATTCGGAACCTACTAAGGTAAAATTAGCATTTTATACAAGAAAAAAGTTGAAGGGTGGGTACGTGTTTGAATTTTTGCGAGCCAACCAAAAATCGGTGTACGACCTACACTTTTGAGAAACGTTTCTCTGACGTATATCTACCTACAGTATTCTATACTATAATACGAGCAATAATTGTATGTATGTATGTATGTATGTATGTATGCAAACGTGTTCAGAAGAATTAGACCAACAAAGTAAATGAAATTCACGGGATAGCTGTTTTTGAGTGTGAAAATAGGATTGAGATAGGTCTCAAGTTTGAGAAAATTTGATGAACAGAGATACGAGCATCTCAATCCATCCAGTATCCATCAGCAGTAGTTGATAACAGCTTATGACGAAAAATTCGCCTGGAATGAACGTTTTTTGTAGGTCTGAAATCCGCCTAACATCAAATATCGTGATTTACGCTAAAAGTAATGTATATAAAATGTTTTATCAGTGAATTTTTCGAGAGGATAGGGATTTTTAATTTTTGAATGTGAGAAACTAAAGTGAGAAAATGATTAGATAAGTTCCAAGTAGGAGAAAATTTGTTTAAAAACTGAAATCATCACCCTAACTAACCTTAACATGTTTCAGTAAAAAGAGATATTCAATATCAGTTACATTTAGTGTTGCTAAGGGAAGTTTAATTGATTATGAATTCTGATTTAATGGAAAAAAATCGTATTCATTCTGCGCTCATTCTGATTTCGTATTATTTTCATGTTGACCACGTTATATTTATGTTGAATATATGATTACATATTCATCAATTTCTAGCTACCTATTTAATTATTTTCATAATATTCATTTTATTGATTAATCCTATCATTTCTTTTACTATTCTTCTTACGAGGTCACCTAATAATTCTGTTTTTCTTCCTGTTTAATTTAATTATTAACGATCATTTTTATAGTGTTTCCTTCTTCTTTTATTATTAATAACTTACTTGCCCAATAATTTTATTATTCTATTATTAGACATTTGCTTTATGGATCATCTTCAACCATTGGTATTTATTTGTGAGTAGTAGAGTACCTTGTACCTACATATAAATATAACCCTTGTCTGTGTTGGAATGATCAATGTACTAATCTTCAATTTTGTTGTAGGTATACTCTTCTTCCTAAGAAAAAAATCAGTGAATCCAGCCCATGAATGGATTATACATACACTTGGCGCTATTTGTGACGTTAAAATTTTATTTACACTTCAGTGTACTGATAAGTCAAATTAGCTTCAGCCGTGAGGATTGGGTAAGAGGCAATAACACATTGCGAAGTTGAAATGTACCATCGGATTCACCCTAACCAATTTATCCTCATTCAATTAAATTTTGCAACTTCGAGTTTACTCGCCTTTCTTAACCCACGAATCAAGTGAAAAGCATTTCTATTATTTGAATCTTAGAAGAATAAGCAGGCGCGTCGTGATTTTCAAAGATGTTATAAACAAATAGACGAAAGGAACGAGTTAAAATATTATTAATCCGTTTTAAATTACCCAGATTAGAATTAAACTGATAACGGTAAGATGTAGAATTAAGAACATGATGGTACCGACGACGCGGACATAAACCATAAAATTACTTTTTCATTTCTGCGTTATTTTTCCTCAAGAGAAAGAAAAAGAGAACGAGAGTGAGAGAGAACGAGAAAGAGAGAGAGAGAGAGAGAGAGACAGTGAGAGACAGTGAGAGAAAAAAAATCGAATGAATAATAATTGTAAAATTAAAATTCGAAAAGTATTCTGCAGGATTTTTACAACCTCGAGTATTACCATTTCAAAAGTTGAAGGAAAACAATTTTATATTTTTATACACGAAGCATCATAGCATATAAAACAAAAAATTTTTATTCTCTTTTCTTCCACCTCGTCCTTATGTGCGGTTAAAAATTATACAAGTTAGTGCAAAGGGCATTGAATTCTTTTATACGCTAATCTTTTCATTTTAATGATGGATGCGTCGTTTGTTGTCATAAAAGAAAAAAAACTTGCCGTTGTGAGCACTAAATTTTCTAACAAATTCAAATAGCTTGGGATAAATTACATATGCTGTGCTAACGATGGCTGCCGATTGCGGAAAAATGCACAGATAAAAATAATACCGCATGAAAAGTAATAAATGGTGATCAAATTTTATGATAGGAAATACAAGTTTTTCCGTTTTTATGTCCCTTAGATATGGACCAAGCCAATTCCATTGTTCTTTACACATAAAAATAATGGAGAACAAGAAAAATGGGGGAAAAAAAATAAGGCAAGTACAAAAGTACCTAGCAGAAACAACGTAATATTCCATTTCACATATGTCAAGACATGGTTTTGATACACGTGGTTATGGGGACAATACTTGTATGAGGTATTAGGGGCTCGCACCTCTTGATGACAGTTGGCGCCCAAAGGCTGGCATATATTCGTCTCTATGATGTAAAACCATATAACACAAGTATGTTTATATGTTTGTACCTGTACATACATATAGGTAAGATACATTATATGGGCTGTGATCAATTACCTGATAACAATCTCGGTGATGTCACAGACTGGCACCAAACGCGGTGCGTTGTTTCTTATCACTTAAATGAAGGCAAGAAACAATGTAATCTATGACATAATATCATACGTATATGAGTCTGTATGCATGAGCCAAATTCAGTAAATAAGCTCACAAAACTGGCTACAAAATTGCCAGTGTTTGCCTTGGATTTGGCTCTCTGGTACTTTAATGTACAAAGTAACAGAACATGCAAAGCTGTTGAAAACCTTCTATGTGTGAATATCTCTCACAACAAGGTATTCCACACATGTCAATCCGATATTTTTAGCAAAAAATTGCAGTGAATTGGTTTTGGTTCATACCCATTTTGAACTTCCTCGTACAATAGAAGTATTGAAGCTTGAAGATTAGTTCACAAATCTCCAAAACTTATCTCCCCTACACATATCACCAGAAAAATTTGATGATTAAACACAGTATTAAGAAAAATTAAGTTTGTATTCGCTACTGAAATACAGTACCTATATTCTTGAGTATAGACTGTAGCAGGCATAAATAACCGGCAGCCTGCGAAGAGTCTAATGCGACTGGCATGTCAATTTTGGAAAGAAGGAAAAAAACTCTAGCGTAGCAAATACTTCGCTAGAAAACCCAGTTTGTCAATTTCATCCACAACAATTCAACAAACGATCCTGAATTCCAAGTGCGTGAAAAAATTCAAAAAAAGTCTGTGATTATATTTAACAAACATATATAAATCTTTAGAAATATCATTGTTAAAGTTTGAAGTAAAACAAAATTCATGCGCAGTAAACTTCGCAAGAAAAAGTAGATTTTTTTAATTTAAAAATCACTTATATCACCTACCTTCTTCTAGTAAAGCAATACCTATATAAAATATTTATATTTTTGCAAAAAATTATCAGTATCCCAATAATACGATGCATACGATAAAATATACTGATTAAGTATCATGTTTTCAAATATTTTATGAATGTGTCAAAAATTATTATTGGTTTATGAAATGAAAAATTATTCTAAGTTTTAACAAACACAATTTTAGAAAATAATTCGATGGTTTTCTTTCCTGCAGTCACGAGAATTGTGTATTATACGACTTTTTTCTGAAATCGTGTTGGTTTTAGGTTAAAGCGAGTGGTTTTTTCGAAGAAGGCTAGAGAATGAATTTTTCAGGACCATTATAAGAACGGTAAAATAGGGAAAATCACACTGAATAGCTAATAAGTTGGGAACAAATTGACCAATTAAAATCAAAATTGGTAGATCTGGTTCTTGTATGAAAGGTACTGTTTGTACCAAAGTTCGTGCGACTGTTGAAAGAGAATTGCAACTCTTATTGCGATAACATGAAAAATTAACACCACCAACAGCCCACAGGGAATGAACCGTATAATCAATAGAAACCGAATTTGAAATCATGTTAGATTTACTATAAATCAATACATGTACCATATTTTGTGAGTATAGCTTGAAAATTACTCCTTTTAAAGCCATTAATCTGATAAAACTGCAACAAAATCGCTCCTATCAGACGTACAGTATGACCTATCCAAACCAAAATTGGTAGGTATGTCGTTGACCAAAAGCACATAATTATGTATACCAAATTTCAGGCCTATCGATTGAAAACTGCGACTTGTACGCTGCTCAGTAAAAAATGCATGTAAACAGACCTAACGGACAGACTATGCGCCCGATCCAGACTAAAAACAACAGGGTTCTTCCTTAAATGGGTCCGAATATGTTTTTGAAACTTTGAAACCATCTGATCACAATTACACCTGGAAATGGACTCAACGCAAAAGAGGGTACATAAAAAAAAAATTTTTTTAAATAGTACTAAAATTCACAAAAAATAACAAAACGAAAAACCTACCTACTTCTACCCTTGGGTCCGAATACTCAAGCAATTTTAATAAGTAAAATAGCCCCTTACTTACGCCTTAAATACGAAAAAGATACTTCAAGCCACACAAACGAGTTGCTTTTTTTCAAAAAAAATTTTTTCAAGTTTTTCTTGGAAATCACAGAATCATTTGGAAGCAAACTCTTATTAAATCTGGTCTTACATAAGAACTACGATTTTTAATTATATTTGAAAATTATAGGCCTACATTTATTTCACGACCCGTCAAAGCATTTTGAAAATATCACTGAGGCCCGAGATTGAAAAAAGGCTGCCCAGTCCTGGACTATAGATAAATGAAAAAATAGAAGAAGATAATGAAGCATCTGAAATTTCTGCTACTCCACTTTCCAAATTAATATTGATAGATTTCTCAATGTTTTAGATACGGAACCAAACTGGCTCTCGATTAACATACTTCAGCAACCTTACCAAGCGACAACGACCTACTTAGATTATTATGTCCGGTACGTCGAACAATTCCCAAGATACGAATAAAGATCAAACATAAAAAAATGAAGAACGGAACGAATCTGTAAACTTTTAGTAGTCATTAAACTGTGTTTGATCAATGAAGGGGTTCCTGTTTACACTGGACCACTGAATAGTTGAACAGTGACAATTAGTGAGTAGAAGTTTGGGTCTGGAAGGACTTAGGTTTTGGAACCATGGCCCCTCGTCAGCCAATGAAACCACTAACCAGTGGACTGAGTTACACACAAATTGTAAATTTCAGTCTCTAACTGAAATTAAAAATACGTTTTTCTTCAACGTAAGAAAATCAGGATTAGGTTTTAAAATCGTATCTTTCTTATAAAAATATTTACTTTATGTTACACTGAGTATTCAAGCCCTATAAAGATGGAGGGAGAAAGGATACCAAAAGTATTGGGCCCCGACTTTCTCAGAGGGCGCAGAAGGGTCAAAATTTTGAAAGAAATAGCTATTTTAAAGTAAATGTTGAGAGAGGGCGTTAGAGCCGATCCAGGGGGGGGGGCTTGTGTGCAAATCCAATACATTTTCCAGAATACAAAATCCACCTGAAGATTTTTTTTGGTCGCTCCGTTCGCGAAATTATTTTTTTAATTTATAACCCCCTCACAGAGGTAAATTTTGCGACTAGCATCAAGACGCCTCATCAGTTAATTACCCTGGGTCCGAAATTTCTTTCTGAGGCCTAGGAGCATGTACATATTTTATACGCTAGTTAAAAGCCCTAATCTAACATAGTAATTGACGAACTATCAATACCTAGACACTGAACTGTTCAAAAATTGAGGTTAATATGTAACCTTGATCAGGAAATGTCGAATCACTTGGCACTAATTTATGGAGGGATTGCGTTGTTGGTAGATGCTTTCAGAACATGGGAGTACAAAATTCGGCCAAGTTTGTGCATTAAAAAATGTAATAATTATAGAACAGAGTTGAGCTAGTTATTACCCATTTTGTTTGCAAATGGGGTAAATAATTGACCTCACGAAAGAATTAGGGGGATGATAAAAATTATTCGTTTCATGAAAAAAGAAAACGATTGGTACCATTTTTTCATTTTGACCTAATTTTTTTTCATGTACATATATGTATGTATCGCTCAAAATTTGATATTCATGATTCTGAGAAAACTATCAGGTAGATAGGGCTGAAATTTTTAGAGAGATAATTCTCATATTGAAGCAAATCTGAAAGAAGTTTTTTGCCTATTGGTTGATTAGTTTCTGAGAAAACTGGAAAACAAAAAGTTTTTGGAAAAGTCGTTTTTCCAGAATTCTAAGAAAATGAAAAAACAGATCGAGCTGAAATTTTCACAATAGACTTCCCTTATGTTGGTGCAAGTTTCTTGGAACTTTGGTGCCTATTAATTCAGTAGTTTTCGAGAAAACTGGAAAAAACAAATTTCTGGAAAAAATTTTGTGTTCATGATTTTAAGAAAACTACCAAATAGATAGGGCTGAAATTTTCACAAAAGATAGCTACTGTATGGGAGCAGGTCTGAAAGAAATTTGGTATTCATCGGTTCAGTAGTTCTTGAAAAAACTGGAAACAAAAAATTTTGGGAAAAGTAGTTTTTAGCGATAAAACATTGTTAGATCGATATTTTTGTTAAAGATAAGCATAACTGTCCATAGTTTTTTGTAATTTCTTAACCTGAAACTAGCATTGGAATATCAATATAAATATCGAATAATATATATGGATTAATATCGATATAAAAATAGATTATTATTATTGATGTTGTGAGAAGTATTCACACATAGAAGGTAGTCAACAGCTTAGAGTGTTCAGCCACATCATACACAAATGTATGGGAGAGCCAAATCCAAAGCAAATACTGTCAATTTTGTAGCCTGTTTTGAGAATTTATGTAGTGGATTTAGTACATGCACACAGATACACATATGTACATATGGTATTATGTCATATATTACGTCATTTCCTGTCTCCATAAGGTGATAAGGAACAACGCAGTGCATTTGATACCAGCCCGTGACATTACCAAGATCTTTATCAGGTAATTTGTCACAGTCCATATAATGTATCTTACCTGTATATACATACAGGTATGAACATACAAATGTACGTGCAGGTTTCAGTTTAACATCATAGAAACAAAAATATGTCAGGCTTTTGGCGGCGACTGTCATCGAGGAGTGCAAGCCCCTGTACCTCATACGAGTATTATTCCCACATCATCAAAACACCATAAATATGATAATTTTGTCATCTCAACAAAATAGGTTGAATTAATTAATGACTCACTAACCCTTTCAATCGTCCAATACCTTGAGATGTACAGCCTATTGTTACGAAATTCGGAAGAACGTTCCAATAATGCAAAAATCAACGTCTGTTTCAAATTTTGAGACATTTTCTCGAAAATCACCCATTTTAAAACCCTTAACTATGTACCAAAAATGTATCATAATCGGACCTACTAGACGTACCACGAGGCCGATCCGCTCCAAAAACAATGGGCCTCATTCTTGTCTCAATCCGAATATGTGTATTAAATTTTGTGGCCATTGAACAAAAGCTGTAACCTGTACCGTGTCGCATGGAAATAAAAATACAAGTATCAACTTGAGCATTTAGTAACAAAAGTATCCTCGAGTCATGAAACGAAAAACGTACTCACCTCCATCACTGAACTGTTTTATGATATCAATTTTTTAATGATTAACTATCGCAAATGAAGCTGGTTGTTTATCCCTATCTAATCATACTTGTAGGGTATTTTTTTCTGTAGGCACATACTACAAAATTAAATTTATTTACATATTCTTTGTCATTAGAATATTTTGTTTTTGGGCTTCCTAACTTCCTCATAGATCCGGTAGATGTGCGGGTTAAGGAGAAATTAAAGTTAATTTATTATCAAAACAATTCTCAACTAGAAAAAGATTGATATTTTGTAAAACCCTTTTCTATTTTCTTTATTATGTGCGTGAGTTTCTCGCGTTGTAATTTTCAGTCAAGTTATGAGAACGGAAAACAAAGTTTTTTTTTCACATTTTCCCTTCCCTAATGGCTATTCATATTTATCTTGGGTGTACCATTTCCTATTCTTTACACTTTGTTTTCATAATATTGTGATCCTGTACCATTTTCTCTCATACGAATACATTTGTTTCATAGTTGTTAGTTTATTCTTTTTCCTTTCACAAAAACGTTAAATTTTTTTTTTGGAAATTTCGATTATTTTTGACTGGCAGAAACGCCTCTAAAAATAGACCTAAACACATAAATCACTTGCCTACCCTATAATTTACACTCGCAAAGGTCGAACATTTGGTTTCGGTTACGGAATTTTCTCATTCACTCGTCAGAACAAGAAATGAGGAGAGGCAAGGGACGAAAATTAAGACAAGGTATGAAATTTTTTTTCTAGAGGTCACCTGTGCCGTTCAAGTTGATTGCTAACTCAAAGTTACGTAATAAGTACTCTAATATCCAAAATAACTGCCGCTAAAGAATATTTTAAATTATTTAGTTTTTCTTTCGTTTTTGAAGGAAAACAACGGCAGGACGCTTCATAAATTTCTTCAGCAGACGAAATATTCTCACAAGAGTTATTTAAGGTATTTTTCGAAAATGTCAATTTTTGTAATGGCTGCTATTCGAAAACCAGTAGATCAATTTTTCTCAAATTCAATATCAAAAAGTTCCTTCAAAATCACTAACTACCATAAAAATTTTAGGTTAAAATGGTCCAGTCGTCGAGAATTATCGTTATGACATGTTGGGTTTGCAGAACTTCGAGAACCTCTTCTTTTTCCGAAACTACTAAATAAACAAAAAAAATTTTAACGCGAATTTGTAGCACATGAAAGCCCCCAAAACAGTTTCAAGTTTCATTTCCATAGGTCAAAAATCGGAGGCTCCACAGACTCCCAAACATTTCAAAAATGGGTAAAAAGTGGAAATATATAATAATTATTACATAATCGTATATATCCAAGATAGGTACCACTGGACCAAAAAATATTACAATTGGAGTTCCATAAACGAAAATAATCCCTTCAACGATCACATGAAGTGGGAAAATACGTCATACAGACCCATAAAAATTTCTGGTCAAGATGTACCCTATCACGAGCTATTTTCTCATTTTATTTTTTTTTTTAATCACAGATGTTGATCAGAAAAGGTTGAACGTACTCTAAAATTACATATTATATATTCTGTTCAGGCTATGAAGTGCGTAACGTCATAAACCATATCCACAATTATCTGCTTGAAATACGACGTTTATTTACTCCACAAAATTATGCTTATTATTAAATAATAAGGGGCATGGATACTTTTTCGTCTCTCCCCAACCAACCGCAACGTCTGTTGTGATTTTGACGTCACGCACTTCTTAGCGTGAACAGAGTATAGTTCGAAAACAAGAACAGATTCATTGGCAACGAAATAAAAAATTCGTATACTAGTAGATAAAAATCCATTGTCCGAAATTATAAGTCTGACAAAAAGTTTATGGTGTATGTGTGGTAGTCTGTCTTTTTCCGGTCGGTCTACGTTATTTTGGCAAGAGCCGGTCATCCAGAAGGCGAAAAAAAGAAATTTTTTAATCAGCATAAAAATTTTAGTCATTTTTCAACGAGACAATACAAGTCTAGGTTTAGGTTAGTTAAAAATTGGAAAATTACTGGCCCAATTAGCCTAGTAGTTACCAGGCTCATTGTAATAAGCCTAAACCTAGTTAGGCTAATTAAGTTGTGTGTGTGTATGTGTGTGTGTGTGTGTATGTGTAATGATGATGATGATTATGATTATGATGATGATAATATGATTATTTTAGGTTGATTGAAACAATTTTTCAATTAGCCTAACTAGATTTGGGCTTATTACAATGAGCTTAGTTAATACACGGCTAACTGGACCAGTAATTTTCGAATTTTTAACAAGCCTAAACTCGTTCGGGGTTATTGGAGAATGACTAAAATTTTTCAGGCTGATTGAAACATTGTTTTGTTTCGTTTTCTCGATTGACAGCTCTTGTCAAAATGTCAGCAATATTTGGAAAATGACAAATTTTCCACAGGGACTGCGACATATTGTACATTATTCCTCATTAAAAAGGTTTTCAATTATGTTATCTTTAGAAGATCTACTTATTGCGCTTGGTGCCGTATTACCACCTCAGGATGGGGGTGGGTACGTTTTTCGTTTCATGACTCGGAAAATTTTTGGCACCGTTGACTCAAATTTATAAATATAATATGTAAGTCAATTTCTTGTTCCCACAGTACAGGTCGCAATTATTGTTCGATAATCTCGAAATTTGGTACGAATATTTATATCAAGCCAAGGACCTGATCCATTGATTTTGATGTGGATCGGCCGGACGGTAATTCCGGTACCACCGTTTTTCTTTTTATTATAGCTATAAAATGCTCAATTTCGCACCGATATCTACGAAATTCGGCATAAAAATTCATTTTAATTCATTGGATAGTACTTCTGGTATCGCCATTTTTGTTTTTATATTGGTTATAAAATGCGGAATTTCGAAACCATATGTACGAAATTTGAAGCAAATATTTATTATAATTTATTGTAGCATGCTACCAATTTTGGTGCGGCTCGACAGGACGGTACTTCCAATAAATCTTTTTTTCCTCTTTTTTTTTAAATAATTTGCATGAAATTTTCTTTTTACAAAAATCAATTACATATTCATTTTTACTTTTTTTTTTATTTCATAACATTATTATATTTCTTTGGTTTTATTTGAAATTATATGATTATTTACCGTACAGGTACTTTATCATCATAATTTGTTTTTCATTTTTCAAAAAGAATAATGCTTTTATATTTTATATAGTAGTCTAATATTTCGTCAGCAGCTGATAAATTTCATATAATGATACCATACCACTAACGCATATAAATTTACAGACAATTAATGTGACCATCAAAATTCATAATTCTTTTTCTCGAAAAACTTCTGTTTCTATCGAGGCTTACTGCGCTAGAGTTTTTTGAGTATGTAATTCATGGTTCCATGAAAATTTTCAACTTTGTTCTTCAAACATCCATCTGTACCTACCAAATTTGTGTTTTTGGTCGCCACATGCGATATACGCTGTATATATGCGCTTGGTAACCAATATTAGGATAAAGTGGCAACAATTTTCACGTTTTTTTGGTGTGCAGGAAAAGGATTTACGGAACTTTAACAAATAAAAGATATTCGACTCGACGCCGTCTTTACGGCTTCATTAAAAATACGATGAACTTTTTCCTTTCGTCGCGTAGATTTGCCTTTTAGGAAGTAAAACTAGAACCAGCGATGAAAAAATAGTCGAACTTCAACCTTATAGTTATTTCAAATATTGAAATAGGACAACTGTATCTGAGTATTCGTCGTTTACTTTTTGTTATTACGAAACTTTGAAAATGTTGTATATCGCTTAATTAATTTCTGCGACACCCACACACAGGGCAAAAGCTCCGTCCAACAAATAAACTCTTTCGAGAGCACGAACGTACTTCGCTATTTCCACACTAAACCATAATAATTTCTGAGCAACCGAGTATTTTAAGATTTTCCGTTTTACAAATATATTTTTCAGCTTTTGTAGAGCAAAAGGTTCGACATTTTTACGTTATATAGGTCAAATTGAATAGTCTACCTACACTATGAATATGAATAAATTCTACGGTTTCATCTCGATTGTAGTAGATGAGCCAATGACAAGTTCGATGAAGTAGACTTTAAGGCAAAAATATATCAATCAAAATAGAACAATATTTCAGTAATTTTTGTCTTTAAAAGTTTTTAAAATCTTTCTTATTTTCAAAACTTCAACTCTCGGGCAAATAATGAATAAAGGCTCATCTTGAAACTCCTCTAGTACCTACGCAACTTATAGTGCATTTAGATTAGGTCTACATAACGTTTTGATAAAATTAATATGCACATTTTTCGCACTCTCGATGAAGCTGATAAATAAAGTTTTTAAAATCGTTACAAAATACCGCGAGAAAAACTTAAAAGTTTTGAAAATAATCATTTTATCTCATCACAATTAAAAAAAAAAAAAACAAAGAATCAAAGCAATATTGTCGATATTACTAATTTTGAAGGTTAGTTTTTTCCTTTTTCTTAAAATAAGACCTTCACAACCAATTTTAAAACCTTAATAAATAAAACTTTGGTACGTACTTGTGGGAATTAGACCACTCATATGAGGTTAGAGGTTTGGCCTCCCAACAACAGTCATCATTGTAAGATGACTAATTTTGGGCACCGCACATTAAACTCATTGTATGTTTGTACTTATTTGCAAACTTATGCAAGTATGTTATAACATCTGGACCATGACAAACTGATAGTTCACATCTCGGATGATGTCATAATCTGGCTTATCAGTGCACATGCCATATTTCATCTGTTGCCATTGCAACAATAAAATATGTCACAATTAGTCATCACAGACACGTACATATTCTTTGCATGTGTCTTTGTGTGTGGGTAAGGAGCCAGTATATAAGTTCATAAAATTAGCAACAAAATTGCCAGCATTTGCCATGGGCTTGGCTCCTTGTGTATGATACGTGGTGAACACGCAATAACTGCAGAAAACTTCTTTTATTGGAATATCTTCAACGACATAATATATTCCACAGTAGGTACTTAACATTTGTAGATATTTTATAATAGAATAGTACAGGCAAGTAGTTCAGTGCAAAAAGTGGGTGATTTTTATATGAATGTGAAATTTTCTAAAGTTCCAAGTCTCACACACACACGCGTCACACGCTATTTTTTCAACATCCACCACCTCCATAAAAAAAAATTTGTGTAGCTGAAAAAAGTTAATTTTTGCAAAAATAGATTAATAGTTGATAATTTTTTTATTTCTTTTTACTAGAAAAAATTGCAACATCTCTGCCAACTCCAACTCAAATAGAAAAATTCACACTGAGACAAAATAGTTTTAATGAAACAAGTGCAAAATCAGGAGGTTTTGATACCAGTTAAAATTTTTCAGAAAATTCACACTCATATCTATCACCAACTTTGCAGGCTCTTTACACCATATTTTTTGCGACGACCCCTCCCCCAAACATATAGTTGATTTTTTATAACCAAATAATAATTAATAGGTAATTTCAGTCAGTGACCAAAATTTAATAACAAAATATAGTTCATAGAGCCAATTTCAGGACATAATTCGTATTATGAGTATCTACATATATTATGTACTTATGTAATAGTTAAACCTTAAATTTAGTCGAAACAGTTTTAATACCCCGTTTGCAAGCAAACTGGGTAATTAGAATTAACTGATGTATAATTTAAGTAGGCAGTATTACATAGAACTAACTGAAACATATACTGGTCAATACCATTTTTGACTAGCCAATACCAATAACTGCTAGAAAGATTCACCGTTAAAACTAAAAATAAGTATAGAAAAAAATTAGGAGTAAATATGTCCATAATACAATACTCCAAACATGCACGGCAATATGTTAGGCGAGGAGAGATATGGTTATAGCAGGTTTTTTTAAATTAAAACGACATTTTTTATTCCTTTATTTTATGGTGAAATTGGTTTTTTTAATTAAAATAACTGTCCTTCATTAAAATCTTTCTTCAATGAAAACTAGTATTTCTAGTAACCTTGCACGCAGGTATTGATTTTCAGGTCTCCTTCGGGTTAATTTGTATGTTTAACAAGTTGAGAAGAAAACAAGAGAGTAAGGAAGAAAAATACGTTCTTGATAACATATTTAATCACTCAGTGCAGAAACTGTAAGCAAGCTTGACTACACTCTCCTTCCCTTACAAAAAACAAACAAAAAAAAATACATACGTAATCTATAGTTAAGGATATATCAATTTTACACATCTTCAAAGATTATGAAGTATAGGAATAAGTATTCGGTGGTGACTGGTGACATTCATTCATCAATAATTTACTCGTTTAAATCCAGTGTGAAATGAAAATCCATTAATGTCGCCCCTGAATTCATCTCCGAATACTTTACATTATTATGAATTTTGTTTCCAGAGCCAGAGCCTATTTGTTTGTCACTCAAGGTAGCGTACAGATAATACCTACTGTACAAATATCGCCGTCACCGCTGTTGAAGAATTAATTCTGAAACATGGGAGGTTCGTTAACCATTTTAAAATAAACATGAGTTGGAAAAGGGAAAGGATTTATTCGCAGCATTACAATTCTCTCAAGGTGTAGGTACGTAGGTCTATTTTTTCATATCGACGACGACGTCGACGAATTAATTTCCGTTACCTACAACTTACGAAAAACATGACAATGCCTGTTATAAAAAAAAAATTTCTTCATAAATAATTTTGTTAAATGGTATTGCGATGTAAACGGGCCGAAAATCTCAAGTAAGGAAAGAAAAACAAATCTTAGAAAACAACATAAACAAAATTTCTCAGCAGGTATCTACATATTTAGGAGTACACTATTTTAATCAAGTCCAAAAAATCGTCATATATTCTGAGAAAATAAAAGGAAAATTCGTTGTCTGCTTTTGAAATTTTAGACCCCGAATCAAAGAGACAAACCGAACTCAGCTCTTCTTTATCTACCAATGTGTCTTCTTTAAAGGATTAAATGTTTTAATTAATAGGCTTCGGCTACATGCGGTTGTTTCAACCAGCGGCTGCGGAATATATTAAATTTATTGTTGAAGTGGACATGGAGAGTGGCCAGGACCTGGTGGCCAATGATCTATAAGCATAAAATTTTCAGTCACATATTGAAGCACCAATGGAACCGAAACGAACAAACCACCATTTTGGTTGGGAAATGCGACAGTAAACTTCTTCCAAACATGTTGATCGTTGTTTTCCACAAACCAGTTTGGCTGATTTCGAGTTCATTAATCGTGCTTAATATTAGCTTTGAAACTTTATTTCAACTGATTAAAAAGTTTTCGAATTACGAAAAGAAAAATTTCCATCTTAGGAACTACTTTTACATGATACGTACTTGGGATTGCATTGTATAATAGAAATATAGTATATTCAAGACTTTTTTCTTACATTAAATATGTTTACTGTGAATAATATGAAAAATAATGATCAAAATGTCAGCAAAATTGAAAAGAAAATCTTAAACTCTGAGAGGAATCATCCATCGATTTGCTGTCAAATATTTCTCATATAAATATGTCAACAAAACATAATAATTATGTCAATTCCAAAATTATTTGGTGAGTATAATATACTAGCCCTTCAGCCCAGCTTTGCATGGGTGAACAATTCTACAGAGTGAAAGAAAATTACAGTGGCATAATATATTTGTACGCATACAGACGCACTAAGGCACACGGCAAAAACAACCAACTTGAAGAGTAAAAAAATCCAATAGAATAAACAAAATCGGAGCCATATATGTTTGTAACTGTGACACGCACATAGTTACAAAATTTACTGAAGAAATAATTTTTTAAAGGTTACTCAAAATCTATTAGATCGATTTTCAAATTTATTGATTTTAAACCAGCAGAGGATCAGAACTATTAATTTAGCAAAAGATTTATTCAAATCGGTTCAGTAGTTTTGTGGTGAACTTGTGACAAAAAATAGTTCATTCTTATTTATACATAGACCGATAGATAGAAAGATAGATAAAAAACAACACAAGTAAAAACTGAAAAAAATTCAAGTGTAGCTAACTGCTAAAAAAAAAAAGTTTTCACAAACTACAACCTAATATTTCTAAATTCTAGTAAAACTGGTAAAGCTTTCAAGAGTCTAAAATTTTTGAACGTTATAGTGCAATTTGTTTCTTTTTAGCCTGCATGCAATGCGAAAGATAGGTCACTATCATACACAGAAAACTTGATTTTTTGAGTATATTATATTCATTGAAACTTTTCAAATAATTTTACATGTTATAGAGGTCATTGGAATCTTTTACTGATGATAAACTTATAAATGTCCATACTTCAAACTCAGAATTTTTAATGTGTTAACATACATTAGCTCTCAGCCAGTAGGGGCTACACAACAAATCAGCGTCAGATTATTAGATCATAAGGTTGTGGCTACATAGAGATCTGACACCCGGCATTCTGTTTTCCAACATAATCAAATCAATAATAATAAGTCAGGTTAAAAACGAGTTTTTAAAAAATACGCTTTTATAATTTGAAGAAGAAAATAACGGCGAAAGAGAAAATAAAATTTCTCACTTTTTTTTCTGATACAGAAACAAACAAAAATTGAAAAAACAATTGATAAAAATGGATATAAGTGTGTGTGTGCATGTGTGGCAACACGTGAAAGCAGCGCTGGAGTTGGTCATCCGGTGTACTTCAACAAATTGAGTGAGTAGAATAAAAGCATATAAAAATAGTACAAAGTGGCTACACATAGAACAAAAAACCAAAAAAACTTAATAGACCAGTTATTAAAATCAAATCATTTTAATTTTGAGGGATGACTGATCAGTTAAATGGTGGTCCATCATCAGATGTTACGTAGCCGCAGAGTAAATCTCGCTGATGTATGTCTGTGTGTGAGTTGCATAATTTCCCGCACTGTTTACATACGCTGCTCACTGAGTGAATGCGTTTTTTAAAATATAGCGATGTTCTTTGGCACACTCAAGGTCAGATTAATGATTTTTGGGCTAACGTCTGAGGACTGATAGAGCCCCTGATATAATACTTGGAATATATTTTTCTCACATACTAACCCTCCTAACAAAAATAGTATATTACACACCAAGGTTCATAAGTGAGCAATTATATGCGAGGGAGTTTGAGAAATAAGCGCAGTGAGTAAGCAATTTTGGTGTCATGTAAACTCACTTTTGAATCTTTGTGAGGAAAATATTTTATATAATTAATATTCAGAAAGCAACGAAATGTTAAAATTCTATCATAATGAGTAGTCTTTTTTAAAAATGATAAAAAACGGAATAAAATATCAACCTCCTCATTGTGGCAGATTTAACTTTAATTTAGAAAATGTAACCATTACCTCGATGTAAACTGAACATGCTTCCATGTAAAAAGATGCCTCATGTTTTTACATACAGATGCGTTCACTTTACATCGAGATCATATTCATCAATAATATGAGCTACTTTTTACTCAAAAAATACCAGCGTAAATATTGCGTTTCTGATCATATATCATATAAAAAAATTTTGTTTTTAATTTAGTCTAAAACACATCTAAAAAAAATCTTCCACCTAACGTGTTTGCGGTACTGTAAAGAATAAAAAATTTACTTTTCATTTTAACTTTAGTTTTGAAACATTTAATCAATTATAATGCCACTTTTAGGCATTGGGACTCGACACCCCTGTGGGACCCTGATATCGTTTGCTGATAAGGGCCTTGAAAAGGGGATGATAAACTTTTAATTTTCAATAAATTTTTTTGGTAATTTTTGAAAATTGTATTTTTCGATAGGAATTATTTTACACGAATGATTTTTTACATTAAATGATGAAAGATAAAAACAATACCTAACGATTATATTTAACTCAAAACCCACCATTCAAAGCAGTAATTGCCGATTTATTTATCACAGTTTTCGATGGATTTGTGTCTATTATCCCATTTTCAAAGCTTATGAAAAAATCCGCCAGGTTCAGCCAATTTAAGTGTCAGTCCCAATAGGCCATTATCAGTTTGCCTGAGGGTATCGAGACTGATACACAACTTTAAGCAGTAAAAAAGCAGGTGAAAAAAAGAATCCATAATAATTCGATAATTCTTTCACCATTTGGTGCAGGCCCTATTTTGGTGAAGGCTAGGAGCCACTGGCTCCCTTTACCCTATAAACCAAGCCATGGGCACCACACCAGGCAACAACGTCAACGCATAAAAATGTTTTAATACATCAATTCTCACATGTGGCGGCACTCGCTTTTTTGTTTTTCGGAAAATGAGAATATTGTGTAAAAATTTTACAAATTAATAAGAAACTCAAAAATTCCAACGTGTATTCCACCTACAATCTCTTTTTTTTTGTTGGGAAATTTCGGCCATACAAACCACCTTGTATGCACCACTGGGTGACCCGCATCTCCTTCAAGTTTAACATATGAAAAAATATTAAAAATTAAAATCAAATTGTTCTTTTTCGTTGGCTTACTCCGATTTTCAGAATAAAAATATTATAAATGACTTTTGTTTTTCCCAACCAAACCTCCCCCTCCAAACAAAGATTAAAATCAGGCGAGTTTAATGAATTGTCATCGATATCTTAATTTCAGAAGAATGAGAAAAGAGAGTTGATTAATGCGTCTTCTCATTTTCAGAAGGTAAGAATGTACTTCAGTTTTTTAACGACGCCAAAAATTGTGACCGAAAAACAAAGGCAATACCTACTATAACTTTCAACTCTCGCTATTACAAACGGCGTTCTCAAAAGAGGTCTTTTTTTTTTTTTTTTTCAGATGGTTTTTAAAACCCAGATAGCAGTCCAGTCATGAGTTAACGAAGGAAAAATTGCGGAACTGAATCATAAAATTTTGATACTTGGCATAGTTGTTTAGGTATTGATGTTTCAAAATAAACATATCGAAAGTCCTGAAAATTTGGAGGGGAGCTACGGCCACCATTTTGGAAATTGCAACTAATGCTGAAAAAAAACTCTAACGCAACAGCAGCTCCGTTAGAAAAAGTAAATTTTCGAAAAATAGAAAATTAGTTACTAAAAAGTTATGAATAAATCTAAATAATATTTCGATGATTGTATTAAATTAATTGTAACTGTTGATGTAAAATTACAATTAAAAATGATTACTTTTTTCAAAATCGAAATAAAAACAGTTTATTTCTGGTCGATCCACACCAGAATTGCTAGCATGTTGCTATGAATTATAGTGAATATTTTTTGCAAATTTCTGAGTTATTGATTTAAAATCAATTAATTAGTAGCCAAAATAATTTCCAAAATAGCTGCACCGTAAGTAACGTACGGCCGATCTGTGCCAAAATCATTAAAATGTTAGAATAAATTATAATAAATATTTGTTCTGAATTATGTTCCTACTGGTCCAAAACTAAGCATTTTATAGCCAAAATAAAAACAAAAATAGTGTTATCGGAAGTACCGTCCGGCCGATCTACACCAAAATTGATACCAGGTTATAACAGATTATAATGAATAGGTATTTGTTCTCAATTTCTGTAGCTATTGTTTGAAAATTAAGGATTTTATAGCCAAAATAAAAACGAAAATAGCGATACCGGAAGTAAGATAAGGCTAACCAGCAAAAAAATCAATAGGTCACGTCATTGGCTTAGTACTAATGTTAGTTGAAAATCTCGTGACTATTAGACAAAAATTGCGACCTGTACCGTGGTATATGTTGATGAATTTGAGTTATGAAACGAAAAATGTACTTAAACCCCCCCCCCCGGTCGTTTCTTGACACCAAGATTAATAAATATATTTTTACACAAAACCTAATTCAAAAGATTTCACAAATGAAAAAATTTTTTGAAGTTGTAACTAAACAGAACAAAAAGGCCGGTTTTCCATTACGTTCCTATTTCGTTCATTTATTTTCAAATTGCTAAAGTTGACTAAATATTTGATGAAAATTAGATTGAAGTAAAATGCTCTCTTCTTTCCAGAAATATCAACCTCATCTTCATAGTTTAAACAGCAGTTGAGGAAAGATTGAGAAAAGGTTTCTTGATTCTAAAAAACGCTAATTTTTCATCAATTTGCGTTTTTAAGTAGGTTTTCTATGAAAATCTACTGAATTATTTTGGTGTCGTGGAACGATCCGGGAGTGGGGGTATAGATACAATTTACATTTCATAACTCAAGGAAAATTTTAGCACCAAAAACCAAATTCAAATAATAATAATAATTACGTATATGCCAATTTCTTGTTACCTCAGTGCAAGCAGAGGCATACAGCTAAAGAAATGTCCAGTGCTGGATCAAAGTCACATCAAAAATAGAATGTTGATAAAACATGTCTAAGTTTGATGTTTGTATTGCGCATGTGTCATAGCTTAGTAGTGAGTGTGTATTGGTATGGAGATATCTGTTTTCACAGCAAAATATGTGCAGCTTAGGATGCTCAGGACATTGAAACTGAAGTTGCTTCTTCTCCATCTTTCACATATTTTTAAAACACAGTGTACATGGAGCATTCGATATTTTGTTTGATAGTCACAAATGTAACAAACATTAGTACTAAGCAAAGAACTGACCTACTGATTTTGGTGTGGATTGGCCCTATGATACCGACTTGTTTTTATTTCGGCTGTAAAATGCCAAATTTTGGACCAATAGTAACGTAAGCTGGAACAAATATTTGTTCTTCCTAATCCACTTATTCTAACATATTATTAATTTTGGCTCGGATTGGTCAGATGGTACTTACGATAATGAACCTCTAAGATGAGTAGAAACATTCGGCATTTTTTGTCCACTTTTGATTTTTGATTTGCATCTATATTTTACTTCAATAAACAGTGGCAAAATCTTAAGTTATTTTTACCAACTTTAATATGGATTATTTTAGTCGTACAAAATAAATTATTTGGATAATTGAAAAGAATTTATCATCCAAATTTGAATTTAAATCGATAAATGTGACGAAGAAATGAAATTACCAGAAATTACACATATTGTTTTCCCAGGAAAGTTAATGGAGTATGTGTGTACTTGTATTAGACGCTGAGCTCTATTTACAGTGCAGCTATTTTGGAAATTATTTTCGCTATAAAATTTATGATTTTGAACCAATAATTAAGGAATTTTCAAAAAATATTTACTATAATTTATTGCAACACACAAATAATTCTATTGCGGATAGGCCGGATGGTCCTTTAAAAAATCTTTTTTTTTTCAATTTTGAAAGAGGTATAATTGTTTTTAACTGCGTAATTTACATCAATAGTTACAACATTTAATATAATCACGCAATTATGATCTATAAATAAATTTTTATTGCATAACTAATTTTCTACTTTTTGAAAATATATTTTTTCTAAGGGAGCTGCTGCTGCATTGGAGTTTTTTTACTTAATTTATTTTTAATTAACTAAAGATGATAGAAAAAATTAATGAAAATTATTTTCAATTAAATTTTCTCCTCTTTCCAGCAATACCAATTCCAGCTCTCACGCTGAAATAGCGGCGGAGGAATCGTTGAGCGAAAGAGGGGAGGTTTCTAGATTTCAAAAAGAGAGCAAATTTTTCATTAATGTGGATTTTTTTCGTTTGTTTATTTTCTAATAGCTGAAGATAATTAGAAAATTTTATGGAAATTTTTTAAGTTGTATCTGCTTACAAACAATCCAACCCCAGCGCTTTAGCTCAAATAGGGACTGAGGAATCAGTGAGTGAACTAGGCAAAGTTTTTTTTTTTTAAATTGAAATGTGTTCAATTGAAAAATGGCAACTTGGTCTAGAGTGCAAATATTGTAATTCCACCACTGTTATACAAATAAAGAGGAGCAAATTGAACTTTTCACATGGTAGGCCACTAAAGGGGCTGAAAATTTTTGAGTGAACGCTTATTAATTAGTATTTACAATGGTCTACTTTAAATAACTAGATAGGCTGGCTTTAGGTCAGCACATTTTGTGGGTAAACCATTCATCCTCAGGCTTCACAATTAGAAATAAAGAGAAGATGGACCATGCTTTGAATCTCCTACCTGTCTATTATGCTATTCACTACCTTCCCAAGTAAACTTACATTTTTCTTCTACTAGTTCAGTGTGCTTATGCAACAAGCAGAGAGTGAATCTGGGTATTTTCACATTATTTTTTGTAAGTGAATTTCTGGTTCTGGAGCTGGGAGTGATTGAAGAAAAGCTTTCATGAAGTATAACAAAATTTGCTAAAATTGTCATGGTGATTGTTTAAATGGCATCCCACTATTTCTTACGAGGAATAATAATAAGAAGAGTCACTGTCTCATGAAATCAATAACTGATCGTTTCTTGATATTTTTTTGAAATATTTATTCCTTTGTCTTTGAATTAAATAGTTATTCAAAATCTTTAATCCCTTATTTTTCCACATAAATTATAAATATATGTATAAGCCATGTTGAGATCATACTTGTATGAAGTATCAGGGGCTTGGACCCCTCGATGATAATCTCTGCCAAAAGGCTGGTTAATTTTGAGCACTGTATGTGAAACAAACATTCACAAATTACTTGTTACACTCCGTATTCATAATTGTTAGACCCTGACGAATCAGCTTATTACCGATTGCGTCATGTTGACAAGTGCACTCGTAGTACATTGTTATCTTCACCGTACTCAACCTAATCCGTCTCGATATATTTGCAAAAAACTGAAAACTGGGACTTATTTTCCAAGGTGGCGACCGTAGCTCCCCTCCAAACTTTCAGAACTTTTGATATGTTTATTTTGAAACAACAATAAACAATTACGGTATGCCAAATGTCAAAATTTTATGAATTAATTACGCCATTTTTTCTTCGTTGACTGGACTACACTGGCTGGGTTTTTTATGGGCTACTAATTTTTTTCAATTGTCGAAACGAAGATAGGGAAGCTATAATGCCTTTCCGGGGAAAAAATCTTGCTAACGAGAATGGCACAGAAGGGAGCACTGGAACTATCCGACAAAATTCGTCCAATTTCATCAAAAAATCCCTGTTCTCTTCACACTTTTCGCTAAAATCATGAGAATTGGCTGACTGAAAATTTGACCAATACATTTCATGAAACGTTAAATCAATCACTGGTGCAGACTATAATGTTTGACGATTGGTCGTAATATAAATGTAATTTACATTTTTATTTGTATACTTTCTACAACTGTATCGTCAAGAGGAAAATACACAGAATAACGCATTTCCACTTGCTATGCTTTTTATACACCCAAAATTTCAACCCAAAAATTTTAAATAAAAATAAAAATGTAATTACGGATGTGGAGATTGTCCCGTTACTGAATGAGAACCTCGTAGCCATGACCGCCACATGAAAAGGCTTAAGATTTTTGGTTCCGTACAAATGGTAACCCAATGTTTTTGGGCTTTTGAAAAATGACTTTATGTAAATAAAACGCTGAGCCTAAGTGCTCGAAATATATGCGAGAAAAAGAAATAAAATGTGTACACGTTGCACACGCATACACACACAAAAAAATAAATACCACGGCGTCAGGTGTTTGTTGGTTTATCTAATATACATGCATAGATACATATATACCTTTTTTTTCTGCGCCATGAGTCAGTCTTTTGATTTCAGGGTATATAGAAATTCACTTATACGCTCGACTTGTCAAGAGTACTTCTCTCTTTGGATATCAAAGATAAAAAAAAAAAAAAAAAAAAAAACTGGATAAAAAAGAAAGTAAAAAATGGAGGGTAAGAAAAAATTAATACTCCGCCTTAAAAACGTCGGTAAATTGGAAATATGATAGGGAAAGTTTATTTGTATATCGTGTAAAAACTGCATGTTACGTCAAAAATTCTAGGAAAATTATTAGAGGTAATAAATCATTCGATGGTTAGACTAATTTTTTTGCAAGGATCGAAGGACGTTCTTTTATCTGCGAGGGAAAATGAACCTTCTCGGAATTATCTTCCCTTTTTTTCTCTCGTCGTTAACGTTGTGACGAGATCAACGATGAAAAATTGTTAGATGGAAAAAGCAGGGAAAAAATGTACCCACGCGATTTTCATTTGATCCCAAATCAAAAACGTGACTTAGCACTGGTTGAAGTTGTCTTCCAATGATGGTAAAATTAGTAATTGTAGGATCAGTGTCCACGCGTTCGTCGAAAATACAACGGATCAATAAATAAGGTTAATTATAAACTAAAAAAATTAAGTCATTTCCGGCTAATTAAGTAGAACATATTCCGATTTAAAATATCGAAATACGTATAATATCGATATAAAATAAACGATATTAGCTGCGGTATCAACGTCTCTTAATGTTATAGCGTTGCAAATGAGATTGTTACAAAGTGAACCGTGGTTCAATAGGGTACCGGACATGATTTTCAGTAAACATATTTTCAAATTCTTTAAAAAAAAATAAAAAATATCAGTGAAAACCGCATTAAAATTGGTTGGATAGAATGGGAGAAAATGAATGGTAAAGTTGAGTTGTCAAAAAACGTTGTGATATTTTTTGAGCAGTGGGTGTGATGTCATAGAATTGACACATCAGCAAACTTTTCACCTCTTTCACAGGTTTTTAATTCATTCATTCCTCACTTTCCTGTGTTTGAACATTGGTTTAGTTAAGCTCATCAATTTAGAAAGTTCATGGTGACTCCGAGGGAGGGGATGAAAGGATGTGCACTTGCACCCCCCCACCCCTTTATTTATAGACAAATTCAAAACATTGAAAAACAATAAAAACTAAGAAAATCAAAAACCAATCATTCCTTATTTGTTTTTTTATTAGAGCACAGCCTTGGAAAAAATTTTTGGTGGTGCCTGGGGAGTTATTTACTTTGAGGGCTGAGTTCATATTTGCAACCCATTTTTAGATTTAACCCTTCATTTAGCCCCCTGTAGCCCAAGAAATGGAATTAAGATAATATTCTTGGATGTTATTGAGTAATACATTGATAATATTGTTTTTTGAGACTCTGAGTTTACATTTATAATCCATTTTTAGATTAAACCCTTAATTGGCCCCCTGTGACCCCTAACAGGGGGTTAAGATAATATTCTTTGATATTATTGAGTGATATATCATAAATAATGTTTTTTGAGGCACTGAGATTATATTTATAATCAATTTTTAAATTGAACCATTTTTTTTCTTCCTGTAGCCCCAAAAAAGGGATTGCAATTATATCTTCACTTATTATTGAGTAATTTATTATGTATTGGATGCCCATGTTTTTTGAGACCAACAAAAAACAACAAAATTCAGTAAAACCACTTGCCCAGCTTACTTGTGAGAAAAATAAGATTTTTGTATTTATACTCAGAAACTTGTAAAACATTATAAACAATATATCACACAATAAAATGTGAAAAGTTAAAATTAGTCAATTATATCTGAACCACTTTGGATCACATTATAAGGAGTTGAATGAAGAAATACATGTCAAAATAAAACTTCAAGTCTAAAAAAATTACCAACAATGTATCACACAATATAATAGGGAAATTCAAAATTATCCCCTTTCAAAGCCCCTGTGGGATTACATAAAGGGTAAAATTAAGAAATTACGTCAAATTCAAAATTAGTAGCTAAAAAACTATTACCAATGATGAATTACACTACAAAATATGAAAAGTCAAAATTTCCCCTCATTTTGAGGCTTGGGGGTCAAAAATGAGTCAAATGAATAAAATAATGTCAAATTTGAACTTGGTACCTCAAGAAACATTACAAATGATGTATTACATAATAATATGAAAAAAACAAAATTGGCCCCTTTTATGAGTCCCTTGGGGTCAAAACATTGATCAAATTAAAAAACTATAGACAAATTCGAACTCAGCACCTCAAGAAACATTAAAAATGATGTATTACATACTAAAATGTAAAAAAACAAAATTGGGCCCTTTTTTGATTCCCTTTGGGTCAAAATATTGATCAAATTAAAAAACTTAAGGTCCAATTTAAACTCAGTACCTCAAAAAAATTTTTTTTTAAAGCATAAACAAACAATATTATACCATCTTTGTGTTGAGTTGGATAATTTCAGTGTATATATGTTGAAAGTTCCAAGAAAATAAATTTTTGGCCCATATCTGCTGCCCCTTTCTTATTTTTGGGATTTCAAAAAAAAAAAAAAAATTAGATATGATACTCAAGCATCCTCGTAACAATTTTCAACCTTCTACCTCAATGGAAAATACAAAAAATAAATACAGATAGAAACCCAAACTTATTGAATCTTATTTATTTAGGTGATAATTTAGACTTTGAGCTTTCTGTGCCAAAAGTTTTCTTGGGTCCTGAAATGAAATGTGCGCCCACCCTTGCTTCAAAGTCATTTTTTCAAGTGAATTTTGTTCAGTAAATTTTCACCAAAAACCTACTTAAAATGAAGAATTAATGAGATGTATTGAAACCAGCAACCTCAGATAATGAAAAATACAAAAACGTCAATTCTATGACATCATAACAACAGGGTGCGCATCGAGGTACCGTTTTTGATGCAGTACAACTTTGACATCTTATATCTTCCTTTCTATTTAATATTTTTCAAAAAAAATTTCAGAACCTTCATTCACAGGCCTTAGACTATCTCTCCGATTAATTTCAAGTAATTTTGAGAGTCATGTCCGGTACCCTATTGCGACATGTTTTTTCAAGCACGAACGATACAAATTTAAACATAGTATAACAGAAGTAGTTAGCCTTTGATGAATATTTAGGTCGTTTTAAGTCGTTTTCACAGTATTTTCAGAGCAACTGCTAATGTTTCACACGAGAATGAAAAAAAAAACCATCCATATCCTAGCTTAATTTCTGTCTTGAGGGAAATTTTATTAGAAAGTTTTATTTTTTGAAATACTCTTTCGGTTTCTCCATAGGTTAGTAGTCTATCCTAATAGAGGTGGATGCCTACAGAATGATATTGTAGTCCATAAGTTTTATAATTTACCTGAAGTAGTGCGATTCACTTATGATTTGTACATGTTTAGTTTATTTGGTCAAATAGTCATAGACGACTAGTAATCCATAAATCTATTATGATATATTGAGTGCCTAAGAGACCTCCATGTTTCAAGTGAATAAAACGGTTACTGTGAATCTCTTAAATTTTATTTATTTCGTTAAGTCTCTATCAGCTATCCCAGTGATGTAACAGAGCTTCTTCTTTTTTCATTAGATATTTTTCTCTTGCCGAATTCTTCCTCCTTATACAACTTACCCCCACCGATTTCTGTCAGCTTTTCTTTTGACTTCTCCTATCCACAATAATATAATTAGTCATAATATTGAACAGTTTGAGAAAGACCCTTATCTGTACTCATTATTTTTCCTTATAACTTCCCAATACGGGTTCATACAGAGATGTAGCAAAAGGCTTTTTTTTGGTGGGGGGCTGAAATTTTAAAAATTACCAACTGCTAAAAAAAGAAAAAAAGAACACCTAACATACTTGTATATTATTTCCTTTTTTCTCTTAGGCGCAATTTTTCCAACTAATAAACAACTTGTACAATTTTTCCAACTGACAAACTTTTGGGGTGAGCCCACCATCACCCCTTTAGCTACGTCCCTAGGTTCATACTCAAACTCAAAATATCCCTTTAGTATGGTCCTGGATTTATAAAAAGCAATTCCAATATCAATCATACATAAAAATAGTAAAATTTCTATATTAATTAAAATATTATTTTAATCAAAATTAATTACCGGGAAATTTATTGTAAGAGACCATTGGTTATCGGTTCCCAAATACCAACCAATCTTCCTCACAAGGACATCAGATAACTTTCAAGATTGGATGACATGCCTTCGATATCAAAATCAAATTTGGGGTGGAAAATAATTGACAACAAAGAATGGATATGCTATTTATTTGATTCGTTGGTTAAAAAAAGAAGACAAAAAATGTTAGACGAAGTAAAATATAAATAGTCGGAAAAACTTTGTGGACTTTAAATATTTTGTTTCGTAATTTCCGGTCCTATTTTTGATTTTCTCGAGACTTTCCATTTATTTGTTCTTTTTCAAAAACATGTAATGAAAAATAATGGGTATTCTAATGAAATTTCTTCGTTACTTGGTCGTTCTTATTTTCAGTAATATCATTTGGAGAGTGATAATCGATTTTTAGCATTGTTTGGTGACTTGATATAGGTAGGTTTTATTTCTTGATATTCACAGACATTCATCACTCCTCCATTCACTGTAAAGAATAAAGAAGGGAATGAACTACTAACGATTCAGCATCTTCAATCTTGAGAAATTCGGAATCATAGACATTCTGGAAATTTTCAGATACAAGGGTCTCACAACTGAGAAAACAGACTAGCCTGATTCTGAAGGTGTAAGAATTGAGACGAAACAAAAGCGTCAATGAGAATAGTTTGGACATGTCCAAAGAGAGAAGAGATACGAAATTACTCAATTTATCATTTGAAAGGGAAAACGTAGGAATGGAAAAGTTCGGAAAAAAAGAAAATATATGTTCGAAGAATAAAATTGGAGAGCGTTGAGAAATTAATGACGAGCAACTGAAAATTGGTTACGTATCACGTTTAACAGCTGTATAGTAGTACAGACTGCTGTAGGACGAGTATACCTACAGGAAAAAGAAAAATATTCTCATTATTTTTCACAATGATTTACTCGGGAGTAGCCTGGTCTAGCTAATACCTACTAAGACATGAGATCTGAACATTTTACGGTTAGTAGCCAGGTTCTGAGAAAATCACATGATTGCAGATAGTTAGACCATGCTACAGGTACATACTAATAATGTCCTGCAGTATTCCGCAAACAGTACCCACAGTTCCTTGCGACTGTGGCCTGCAAACTACGGCTGTAAAATGGTCCGAGGCATAAAAGTTTGCAACGAAACGTAAAATGAACGGAATTTTGGCTACACGACGTACAAGGAGGATAAAATAACTTACACAGCGGAAGATGCTCGCCTACGTTGTATGCCATGGTGGATGGTGCGTAGATTCCGGGTGGCCGGTTCGAAGGCCGGATGGAGCAGCGTGGCTAAGCCCAGCTGCTCGACGCACAGTGAACGAGATCGATCGCGGGTTGAGTTTGCGATGGCCGATGCGACCATCGGTGAGGAAAAACTTGAGCGAGTGGCGTGCGTGTCATCGCCAAAGGTGCGTTGCGTTTTGTCGCCGCGGATGCGAGACACCAGCTTCATGGCTGACACGTGGAGGACGTCACCAGCTGAGGAGCGAGTGCACGCAACCGGTACGGCCAGACCATATCATAGCGCCAGCTATCAGTTCACCGTCAGGTGAGCTGCATTTCATACGGTCCTGTCCGAGCCTATCACAGGGCACTTCCCCAAAAAATAACCTAGAAAATTACATTAAATTACGATTTCCTGCTGCCTGCTGCAAATACCTACGCAGGCAATGGTGCGTATACCTACGGTATTTGCACTGCAGAAGAATTGAGCGTGTTTTCCTCGATCAACTTGACCACCGTGTATGCGGGGCATTGAAAGGAATAAGGATAAATTTTTCTAACATTGGAAATGTTTAACCCGAGTTACATGGTAAAAAGATGACGTCATGTGCAATGAAAAATGAAAAAACCATAATTGTTTTGCTAGTGTACGTGTGTACTTGACTCGTATTCATACCTCAACATACGCACACTAACATAAAACCGAATTCGTTGTTTCCCCCGACTCAACGAATTTAACAGTGTTACCCTAGTATGAAAAATGATGATTTTAGCAGTGTTACCTTTGTACGAAAAATGAAATGTGTACGTTTATTTAGCAAAATAAAAGTTAAACACACAAAAAACTCTAACGCAGCAGCAGCTCCGTTGGAAAAAGTAGGTTTTTGAAAATTATAAAATTAGGTAGTCACTAAAAAGTTATTAGTAGATCGTAATAAATATTTGTTCCGAATTACTTTCCTATTGGTCCCAAATTAGGCAAAACTAAAATAGTGTTACCGAATGTATCATAAGACCGATCCGCACCAAAATTTATAGCGATTTAAAATAGATCATAATTAATGTTTGTTTCAAATTTCGTAGCTATTGGTCGAAAATTGAAGGTTTCATGGCTAATACAAAAACGAAAGTAGTCATACCGTAAGTACCGTACGGCCGATCCGTACCAAAATATACAGCAAGTTTTAATGAGTCATATGAAATATATATTTCAAATTTCGTAGCTATTGGTCGAAATTTGAAAATTTTATATCCAAAATAAAAATGAAAATAGCCGTACCAGAAGTGCTTTACGGCTGATTCTTAATAAAATTAATTGGTCAGGTACTTGGCTTAGTATTAATGTTCGTTTCAAATTTCGTGACTTTCGGATAAAATTGCGACCTGTATCGTGGTAATAAGAAATTAGGTATAAATATACAGGAATTTGGATTATTAAGGCCAAAATTTTGCTACCGTTATGAAACGAAAAACGTATCCACCCACACCCATAAATCGTTCCATGACACCAAGGTTGATAAGTAGATTTTCAACCCTAGAACACCACACATGGGTACAAATGTACCCACATTGAAATACGCAAGCCCGTAATCTTGCAGGTAACATGAACTTGCTCCTGTTTCTCATAGTATCTGTTATGCTATATTAGATCTTTCGCCATGTCGAGTATGTTGCCTACCTTTTTGTGAAAGATGAAATGAATTTTTTGTGTAATTTTATTATTATTAATAAAATGAAAAAAACTAATTATTAATTTTGTGATGAAAACCGGTTGCAAGGGTGGGAGTAGGTATGTTTTAGGCTTCATAAGAAAATATGAAGAATGACACTATCTTCACAAATTTAAATATACATAATAATATATATATATGTAAGTATATGAAGATTTCTTTTAGACACCATATAGGTCGCAATTTTTGACCAATAGTCAACAAATTTGGCACATAAACATGGATTTGGTTGTAGACAAGACCTATTGATTTGTACCTTCTAGCCTATGTAGCCTATCTGTATGTGTTTCATCTTGAAGTGTTCTACTGTGCAGCAGTTTTCTTTATGTAAGGAAATCCGCAGTTGGTTTTTGAGTGAGAAGGATGGAGATGAGGAAAAAATTCAACATCTTTTTTCACATTTTTTATTGTAAGTAGCAATTGGGGCAGACAATTTGTTTGTGTTAGTGCTCAGCACAAATGAATTTACAGCATCTTTTACAGCGAGTTCGTGATTTTCTATCCTTCTTCCCAATTCGTTGACCGAAGCTGCACCTTCCAACATCAGACGTGTTTGGACAGCTTTCTTGAGTGGTGGTTTCATCTATTTTCAAAACTTTTTTGATGAGATCGCAGACTTGGTGTTGCAGTGTGGCTACAGTTAGCCTTTCACAGAGGTAGGGTACAATCAGGCTGTACCCCAAATGTTTCAAATAATCTTTCCGACGGTACTTCTTTTCAGGATATGGTACTTCTGCTCGAGAACTTGACCTGGCTCTTTTTGTCTTATCCCTTTTCTTCTTCATCTCGTCGGCATCCATGTTATTTTTCCACAAAATGAACAAATTTATTCCAATTATATTTAGAATCCCGAAGAAGAATGCTAACGTCCATAGTCTAGTTTTTCTTGAAACGCTGTAATTCTTACACATCCTATCAAAAACATCCACCCCACCTTTATTATTGTAGTATTCAATAATTTCAGGTAATCTTACATCTTTGTCCTTATCAGGTAGATCATGAGTAGTCGAAAGAAGTGTCACGATTTTTTTCTTTTTTTTATAGGAGGGCAATATGAAAGTAATGTAAGATGGACATATTTGCATTCTTCCTCGGGTTTCTAAAAAAGAAGGAGGGATTTCTGGCTTATTTTTTCGAATGGTGCCAACGAGAGTGATACCTTTGTCCAGTAACTTCTGAGCAGCAGGTATGGAAGTGAAAAAGTTATCGTATGTTAACATTCTCTTCAGGTTGTAGATAGGCTCTGATAACTCCAGCAAGTACTGCTTTGATAATGGGACACTTTTGTCTGCTGACTGTCTGGTGTATACTTCTGCATTTAACATGTAGGAAGTCCGTGCATCACACAACATGATGATCTTGATACCATACTGGTCTGGTTTATTGGGTATGTAGATGGTGAATGGACTTCGACCACGAAATGCCAAAAGCTGTTCATCTACTGTCACCTGCTCCGTTGGAGTATACAGACTCTTGGACGTATTTATGACGTGATCGAAGATCTCACGAACCATTATTAGCCGATCTTCTCCTCGTTTTGCCTCTCTCTTAGTTTTTTTGTCAAACCTGAGGCAAGAGGTCAGGTAAACAAAACAGTTTTCTGGCATTGTTGCTCGATAGTAAGGAAGGCCGTAGGTGGTATCATACAGGTCACAAGTGTCAACATGGTTCTGTTTGAGGGAACTGGCAATGTAGTATAGTCCTAGAAGGGCATGATTTTCAGTCACATATGTGGGGTTCTTATATGTGACTTCCTTTCGGCCCTTCTTTCGACTTTCCTCTACTTCTTCTGCAATCTTTTCATTTGTGTATTTGACTATGACATCAGCTATCGATGGTGTAAAAAACAGTTCCCAGACAATAAGTGGATCGGTGATCTTCTGTGCTGCTGGTTTGTTGCCTGGCAAGTGCAGAAGAATATTGCGCTGTGGGATTTTACTGGTGAGAGTTGGTGGTTTACCTGACCATTTGAAGCCTTTTTTACCAAGGACTTCTTGTGGTACAGGTAATACCTCCACAAGATTGGTATCTGGGTCATAGTCAAGGTCATCAAGGTCATCACTGTCACAATCATCTTCAGTGTCATCTGCATCTGGGTCATCATCACGTAAATCTGGAATTACGATGTTTTCTTCATCATCACTCCCAGAGCCAATGGATACATCATCATGTTCTTCGATGATGGCTGAGTGAGTAGAGGTTGAAGGCTGTGAAGTGGACATCTTGTCTGACCCAGTGAGTACAAATAATATAACAGTAAACTGAACCACACGAGGTATCAGTTTTTTTATAATTACCAAGGAAAAAAAATTTTCTTGGGAAGTTGGAAACATTCTATATTGTTTTTTTTTTTATTTTTTGATAAAACAATGCTTTGCCATGCAATGAATTCAATGTGCAAAATTACTACAGCACCAAGTATTTTTTTCTAATATTCACAAGTAACAAATGATAGCTAGGTACAGTTGTACTCACATGTGGTGTCAACATATAAAATCTCAGATCTCAGTATAACAGAATTTTTTACAAAAAAAACCTAACCTCTACTTCTCTATTACTGTTTCCACTGAAGAAGGAAGTTGTCACTAGTAGTATAAATCTAGGAAAGGAATCACAAAAACATTTCTGTAGTAAAATGGGAATAATGTTAATCCACACCAATTCAAACCATAAAATACGAATTAATACGGTTTTAAAATATTGGTAGGTAATAAAATTTTGATCTCAAATTCAGACTCAATGCAAAAAATAGGTCTAGAAACCAAACTCTAAACAAATTTCCTACTATTAACTTACAATTTTTAAAACCTGGGTACAATTGTACCCATGTGTTGTGGTGCCGTACATAAAATCATAGTATGAGTTCAAACTGTAAAATACGAATTAATATGGTTTTAAAATACTGGTAATAAAATTTTGATCTCAAATTCAGACTCAGCGCAAAAAATACATCTAGAAACCATACTTGAAACAAGTTTTCTACCATTAACTTAACATTTTTAAGACCTGGGTACAATTGTACCCATGTGTGGTGGTGCCGTACATGAAAAATTATTTCCAATGTATCCTCGATTGTGTACTTAATCGTTTAAATTTTTATAAAAATTGTAAATTAAGGAGAAACCGCCAATGGAAAGATGCATAATAGGCTCTTCACAGTCGAACCACAAGGCCGTTCGAAGTATCTCACGGGCAATCGGTATTTTCAAACGCATCTCAATTGAAGTTACATAATAACAGAACTTTGAACATGATAAAAGTAACCTTCTTGAGGTTAGGACTGAAAAAACGAATGAACGGGTCGAACTAGTTCGCGATATAAAAATGAACTACTTGGTATAATGGCATAAGGCAAAGCTAAGTCTACTCAACAAGCCGTGAAGTAGAATGAAAATCAGTTTCTTACCATAGTTGCCAGCTTCACTATTTTACCTCTAATTAAATCATAATTTTAAAAAAATGATAAAACCGATTGAAATATTTATGATGAATTACATTATAGGGAATGAGGAATTTAAAAATCAACCTTAAGATTCTTCTTCTTTAATAAATTTTAAAAATTGGTCATCCTTCCCGCAGTCACCAATTTTTGCAACGTTGCGATTTTCATTTCACAATTTCATAAGTAAAGTTGGCTTTGTATATGACAATCCCGCAATCTAAAATGATGCCACAAGTTGTTTACTCTTTGCTCACCTTATCATGGTAAGAGTAAAAGAGTTCAGTGAAATAATTAATAAGTATGATTAAATGATGTTTTAATACCATTTTAATGAAAATGGCTTATTAATGAATCAGTTTCATCACCATAATGAACAAGAAATTCATTCGTCTGAAATTCTTCTTCATTATTTTGCTTAATTAAATAACTGCGTAGGGGTTAACTACAAAAAATTTTCCTTGTTCCCAAAAAATAACAAATTGAACACAGTTATTGGGTCAGCACAAGTCAAAGTGCTGCTTCTCTAGGGCTCTGATACCTTCGCACAGGCATGCTCATCTGCCATTTTTTTCACAATTGTATTTTGTTAGTTCAATATCAGTTTGCCATTTAATTAGGAGATTATGAATAATTTTGGATAGTTTTGTTTCAATTCATTTATATAATACGTATTTCAGTTTGAATAATCATTATGAATGCTAAAATTTCAAATTTTCAAGAGATCTCTTAGGAAGAAATGCAAATTCATTAAATATGCCTAAATATAAAATTATTTAAACAACATCTAATGCAAAAAACTTCAAACATTTATTCTCATTTATTATTTCTCTGGATAATTCATATAGGCATGCTCACGTGGGTGCCTGTAGGTGCCCGATATATGTTCATCACAATTTTTTTTTCTTTTTATAATAAGTGATAATATTAAAATTTATTGAATAAACTTAATTTTATTTCAAATTGGGGAGTAATATAAGGACAAGAAAAAAAAAGAAAAAAACAATGATTATGTCAGAGAAAAAATTAAGGGGCCTAAGAGTTGGGGAAGCGCTGAAGGGGAAAAATTAGGATGGCGAAAAAATTGTGGAGAGAAAAAATTTTTTCACCACTTTCTGAGGCCAAAGTCTGCACACACTGATGATAATTCAGTTTTTGATCATAATTATATTTAATATTTCAGTTTAGAAATTATGGCGGTAGTCACCACACCGTGCCGCCTGAACACCTAAAGAAATAATGTATTAATTGTTTAATTTCTGATAAGGATGAAAATGGCAGATATATTTCAAAGGGAAAAACGAATGATACTGAAAAGAAATTGCTTGCAGCGAGATAGAAAATTTTACGTAATTTGGATTGCCTTATGGCATTACAGAAATGATTCAGGTTGTATTGGAATATTCTGCGTTCTAATAAGATTGCAGGAAACAAGCTGGCACACATTTGCGACAGAACACAGAAACGAGATCGACCATCATCCTTATGGTAATCAAATTAGCAGATAAAATTTATAAATTTCAAACTATGAATAAGTTCATTGAACAAGTTCAGATCCGTGAATAAATCCTTCAGCTAAACTATTTCTACAGTGGCGAAGCGTGATAAATGTAGTTGGGTAGGCAACTCACAATTACAATTTTTTTTTTCAAAAACCTACTTTTTCTAGCGTGGCTTGCTGCGCCAGAGTTTTCATTTAATTTTTTATGGAAGACAAAATACTGAAAAGAGTAAGACACAAGAACAAATGAATAATATGAAGAAAAAAAACGTCATATGAGGTACAACTGCAACACAGCAATGATTTTCAGTGTTGCCCTGCAACAATTCATTCTCCCAAACTTAAAATTAATTTTTCTATTTTAATCAACAGTTTCCTCTCATTTACAAATTACAATTACGAGATTTGGCAACATTGAAAAAATACTGAAGTCGGCGCGTATGACTATTTTCAAGTGGCACAATCAACTTGGCTTGTCTATAGTACACTTCTCAATTCTTTAAAATGACATTATAGCGTCTGTTTTGCATGACGCAAGAAGAGTTTCAAGGAAACTTTTTTCTATGTAAGCAACTGGTTAACCCGTTCATCTTCAAGAACAGTGATAAGATATCGATTAATGAGAATCTTCACAAGAACAAAGTCTGACAAAATACAGTAACATTTCAACTATCTATGGTATGTATACTAAAAAAAAGATGCGAGTTCCACACCAGCTATACTTATGAAGGATGGATGTGTAAACATAATAATAGGGTGGTTGGGTGAGCGCAACACGTTGTGCACACGACCACACATCTATACATCATGTAACATACACAAATAAAAGTTACAATTATAAGAGTTACAGTTGTACAAATCTGACAATTGTAATTCTTATTTCACCCCTATAACTAGACTGAGCGCTAAGACATTTATACATCAAAAATTGTTATCAGGTTGAAGCATGACAATATCCATAAGTATGGAGCTTATTTTACTTTTAGGGCATAACTTAAAGGAGCTTCTATCCTCAACTTTTCATTGTTGAAGGTAAAAAAATTTTTTTTCTTAAATTTGAAAAATGGTTTGTAGAATATTATATCTTCCTCAATATTCCGACAGGGAAAGATATGCATGCGGGAGCATCGTCTTCAGTTCTAAACAAATGGTGCCTCTGAGTCCAATGAAAAAACGATACTTTTAAGTTATTCTTATATTTTTTTCAAAATCAATTATATTTAGACATCAATATATATATATATATATATAAAACTTTGTTAAGGTAAGTAATTCTTAAGTCCCTGTTGACACTTGAGTATCGTTCTAGTATTCGTGTCTCGATAGTGGTGCACCGAAAGTTATATCCACATCTAAAAAAGTTTGAATAGTAAAAGAGTCATCCAGATTTAAAATTTTTCAAATACCCTAGCACAAGCCAGACTTCCCGCACGGTCAATGGCAGGACTAGTGTATAATTTTTTGGGGGGATTTTTTTAGAATTTTAGATTTCACAAGTTAATTAATATGGCAAATAAGGGTTGCCTCAAACGAAGAAGACTTCGTCGGGACTTTTAGAAGCAGCTTGAAAATTAAGGGATTGAATGATGAAAAAAAGTCAACAGATCTTCATGACCCACAATTAGCCTTTTCGTATACATTTTTGATACAAATCGTTTCCTAAAAAAGAAAAGATATTCGAATCGCCCTGCGGCAGACTGTAAGCGCTAGCGCAGATTATTTTGAAATGACATCACTCACTCCAATCTCGATTAGAGTTAATATTAAATAAGACGTATTAAAAACATAAAAACAGTAAATTTTGAGAAAGCATTCTTCGCCCAAGATCAGTCAGAAGAATCACCCTCAATGTATCATGTAAAAGTACAAAGCTAACCAGCACAAATGGTACCAGTAAAATTAAATTTCAAACATTTCTAGATTTCTTCCAAAAAAAAAAAAAAAAAAAAAAAAAAAGACACCAGAAATACACTCGAGGAGATGTATTTTCGCTTATAAAACCGTGATTTTCATAACTTTAGTATAATGTAAAAATCATTTGAATAATTCGCATATTCTCTGGGATGTTGAACTTACAATTTATTCTTACTTTTCAGATACGATTCGCTATCGTTTCTGAAATGCTGCTATCTTGTTAACGTTATCGACATAAAAACAATGAAAAGAATTATCTTTATGGCGGATGGAAATCTCTCCTCCGTAAAGTATAATCGACGAAATTTCATGAATTATTTTACGATGAGTGGGACGACAAAAAGAGGAGTTAATTACGATCGAATATCTGAGGACACAGATACTCGATGAGGTTTGGGGCAAAATACTACTGCGACCATTCAGCTACGAACATTTGGCAATTATTGAGATGCAGTCTTACGGGGAATTCAACTTCTGAAAGAAATTTACGAAGACGACGATTAAGCCTGGAGTACGTACAGGTACTGCGCCACACAATAATTTCGTAAATGGTTCGCGTACGAAATCGTAATTTTATGCAGGTGGAGCGAAAGAATATAATGGTGTTGCTAAATGCAGCCATTTTGGTCACTTTCATCCACCAGCGGTCGAAGAAAAATGCACATAGAAAATGAAAACATAAACCACGCAAAAGAAAATAAAAGTTAATATTTCGACAAAAAAAAAAAAAAAAATATCCGTCCCTTTTATTATTAACGTTTTCAACGTACCTATTAGTTCATTATGTAAAATCATAATATCATAACGAGCTTCAACTTCAAATAGACAAATGATCTTTTTGAGTGTCAAAATCACACCAAACTTTACACCTGAACAGATTTTCAATTACGTTATTGAAATATTCGATTTTTTTCTGTTCACTGAAACCTAAACTTTAAGCTTTGGAAATTTGTATTTTGTATTTTCTTCAATTGTCAACTAAATTCATCGGTCTAAACCGAGACAGGATTTCTACTAGGGTATTTTAGTTCAAAACTTTTTGTCGTCAAGTAGAGCAAAAGATACACCCACAATAAAAAAATAAAAGTTAGGTATAACCATTATCTTGAGGACAGTAATTTTGGTGATAGTATCACAAAATTGGAATGGTTCGGAGTTTCCAGATAGAAATAGGTGCCTAACCATTTCGAATGGGAAGCATTCCTATTTTTACCCAGTTTGCTTGCAAACGGGGTATTAAAATTGACCTCATGGAAGGTTTAGGGTTGGGGATGATGAAAATTATCCGTTTCATGAGAAAAGAAAACGATTGGTACCATTTTTTCATTTTGACCTAATTTTTTTTATGTACGTATATATATGTGTGTATCGCCCAAAATTTTGTGTTCATGGTTCTGAGAAAACTACCCGGTGGATAGAGGTAAAATTTTTAAGAGAGATAGTTCTTATATTGAAGCAAATCTGAAAGAAGTTTTTTGCCTATCGGTTAATTAGTTTCTTAGAAAACTGGAAAACAAAAAATTTCTGGAAAGTAATTTTTCCGATATTCTGAGAAAATGACAAAACGAATCAAGATGAAATTTTCACGATAGACTTCCCTTATCTCGATGCAAGTTTCTTAGGAGTTTGGTGTCTATTAATTCAGTAGTTTCCGAGAAAACTGGAGAAGAAAAATTTCTGGAAAAAATTTTATATTCACGGTTTTGAGAAAACTACCAAACAGATAGGGCTGAAATTTTTACGAAAGACAGCTTTTATATGGGAGGAGGTCTGAAAGAAGTTTGGTGCTCATCTGTTCAGTAGTTCTCGATAAAACTGGAAACAAAAAAATCTCTGGAAAAACTGTTTTTAGCGATAAAACATTGATAGATCGATATTTTTGTTAAAGATTTGGATAATTGTCGATGGTTTTTTGTGATTTCTTAACCTGAAACTAGCAATGAAATATCGATATATCAATAAAGATCGATATAAATATCGAGAAAGCTGAGTTTTCTAGCTAAGCATTGCTGCACTAGAGTTTTTTTTAACCTTGTCACGAAAATTAATGTTTTTTAGGTAATACTTATTACTTATTTACTATTTATTTCTGTATCTCAATGTAGCCTACGAATTATTGTTCGAATGTCATAAATTTTTTTTTGTGTTTACAAAAAATTGCATAGGTCCAATAACATAGTTTCATGGACATTGAAAAGTACGTGGAATAAATATTGAATAAAAACGTCATGTCGGTAGGTAAGCTCCCAGTTTTTGCGTTTTTCTTCCGTTGCCTTATTGTTAGTTCTAAAAAATGAATTTACATTCAAACACTACCTTTTTAACTGACTTAAAAAAAAGAGGAGAATTTATAATCGTCTAGTATATATTTTTATACGCATTTATTCTACTCACTCAATTTGTTGAAGTACATCGAATGACCAACTTCAGCGCTGCTTTCACGTGTTGCGACACACGCACACATACACTTATATCCGTTTTTATGTTTGTTTCTTCTCGGAAAAATAAGTGAGAAATTTTATTTTTTTCTTCAAATTATAAAAGCGTATTTTTTAAAAACTCGTTTTTAATCTAACTTATTATTATTCATTATTTTTATTATAATATGAAAGTATAAATAAAATTTACAGATTTCGCATCAAATACAAGAATCATGATCATTGAAAACGATTGAGACAAATAGCATAAGTTTTTGAAAAGGCACATTATTTATTTATATAGCAGCTCTTACCTGCAGAGTTGCCCGAGCTTCCCCCATCGCTTATAAAATTATGAATTTCCCTCAACTACTATTTTTCACCCCATCATCACAAAGGAAATTTTCCACCACTTAAAAAGATAATGACTGAAGGAAGAGAATTTTTTTTCTCCAAAATCGAAATGTTCTGTTTAATTGAAATGGCAACCAGACAAAGCAATTTTACAAATAACTCAAAAACTATCGAATTCATTTTAGAGCAACTTATTCATAAATCTTTATCTGAATCAAAATCCGTCCGGTATAGTTCTCCAGTGATGTCTGGACATTCCTTTTTCACTCTATAATTTTATTAATACAGATAAAATAAGATAATATCCAATTATGCTAACATTTTATTTGATCGAGAGAAATTCTATTTGTTTATTTCGATAACCTATACTAATTTCCCAGTACTGTGTAATGCGGGAAGCATCTATCTGCATATTCAACGCGAAAGAGGCCTTTCAATACGCTGCATTGCGGAAGGTATTATTCTGGGTGAATGAGCTCCAATGCAAGAATTTCTACTGGAATTCGAAGACTTTTGTATTGATAAGTATTGAAATAAATATAATTATTGATTTCTTACACAGGTATATCAATAATTTATAATTGTGAAATACCTTGTCGTGAGAGATATTCTCACCAGAAGGAAATTCAACAGAATTTAAGCCTGTTCAACCACTTCGTACATAAGTACGGGTAAGCCAAAACCAAGGCGAACACTGGCGATTTTAGAGCCGGTTTGGGTGGTTTATATACGGCTTATTTGCACGCACACAAACACACGTACATAAGATAATACGTACGTCAATGAGGGCGGCCAGGTCGCATCATCCCCTATCGAGATAAGAGATGGCTGGCCAGTTCGTGTACAAATTGTGACATCATCCTATTGTGTCATGATTTGGTACTCGTACATTACCTGCAAGTACGTACAGATAATTACGATCGAACGTATTTTGTGTGTTTAACGTCACAAGGACGATTGTTTGCCTGCCCTTTATAGCGGCGACTGTTGTTGAGGGGTCCGAGCCCCTATACCTCATACGGGAGAGTCCCCACAGCTACTCCCCCCCAGTTTTTGCGCCAAAGAAATGATCGAAATGCGCAAGGCCTGGGGGGATGTGTGGGATTAATGCCATTTTTGATCGGCCTCCCACTTTGCCAAGGCACTACCTACTGCAGCCCCAACACACTCGTAAGATTCCTTACGAGTCTGTGCTCGGGCCAAGTAGTTTGCCCAGCTGTCCTCTCCCCTACGCCTTGGTGGTTGGTTTTTGGTGAAAGTGTAGGGATGACAGCGGGAGTGAGGGGGCAGTGGACGTTTGAAGTGTGACTGCCTTAGCATCGGGGAGTTTGAATTCCCCGCTGCCAAGGCGGGCATCTTCGCCTTTTCGTTTGCTGCCCTCTCAGCTGTGAATAGGAATCTCATCGGTTCCTTGGTCTCCGTTGGCTTTGGCTCCAGCGTCGGGGGTTCCGTCATTGGAGTTGGTTCCGGTGGAGTCCGGGGAGGAGAGATGACCAGTGGAAGCGGAGTCGTCATCTCTGCGAGAACACTCTCCACAGCTGGTGCCATGTCCATCAGGAGTTCCTCCTCAATCCAATCAAGTTCTGACTTCTGTTCCGGAATTTGCCCAGTATTCTTGGCAACTTTTGGAACTTCTAGGTTCTTGCTCGTGTTGTGGAAGATTCGGGTTGGTAGTGACATTGGAATGGTTGTAAGGAAAATGGGGAGCCAAAAATATTGTTCAGAAAACACGTCTGAGAGCTAAGACAGTTCTGAAATGGGTAAATTTACTGCTATTTTCAATTTACCATTACAGTTTCATTTCATTATTTTCACATCTTCTTATCAGCATGTAAAGGGGATAGCGCTTATAATTCTTGGCCGTATGCAAGTTTTCCGGTTAAGTTCTGATCGGTTTAAGCAGAGTTATGCCTGAAATAAACTCATAGAATATTATTTTCGAATTTTATTACAAAGGAATCTCCGTTTGTGACGTCTCGATGTTGAGATTATCTTTGTATTTAACGGTAAACGCACGTTGCGATGTTTATTTCCGTATCGCACGTGGATTTGTTTATTCTTGTCGTTTTCTTTTTGTTGGCATTCCTCGTTTGCTTTTCTCCGGAGTTTCTTTTGTCACACGGAGTTCCTATTTTTGTCGCATATTTTTTAGTGGGTTTCAACTTATGTAGCGGATATTACTTTTTCGGGAGTAAATTTTATTTTCTTCGTATTAACCTCTCAGACATGCGAGAAGGGTGGGAATTTTTGCGTTTTTTACTGCCTAAGAGCTTGCCTCTTTTTCGTGGGCATATGGGGGCTTCGGGATCGAATGTTTTGGTAATAACATTGTCCGAAAACTTCACAGACTTTTTTATTTTTGGTTTCTCAATTTGTGAATTTATTGTTTCATATTTTTCGACAGATTCTTCTGTATTTGTTTGGGAATCTGTCTGGATATTTTCTATGTTCTCCCTTGGTATCCTTTTTATTCTTTTGTCGTCGCTTATCATGTATGCAGGCTTCAATCTGTCGATTGAAATTGTTTGAGGTTCGCCTGCAATGAGTATCACAAAATTTTTCTCATCTCGTGATACTACTTTGTAAGGACTGGCATATGGTTTCTCCAGCGCAAATCTCATTTTTTTGTCTCTAACAAATACATGTGAAGCATTGGCCAAGTGTTTCGAGATGTAAATCTTGGGCTGGCCATGGCGAGCTGCCTGTTCAAGAAAATTTTTGGCATCATTTCTTATATTTTGTACCATAATTTCCGGGCTAACTTCCTTCGATTTTTTGAAGAAGTTGCCTGGAAGGCATAGCTCTTCGCCAAACGTTAATTGCGCTGCAGAATGGCCTGTATCGGTTTGTAGGGCAGATCGAAGGCCTAAGAGGATGGTAGGAAGTACTTCTACTCATCTCTTGGTATCATGGGACATGATAGAGGCTTTGAGGGCTCTGCCATCTCTCTATTTTGCCATTGGCTTGAGAATGGTAAGCTGTGGTATGACTGTGTTGAACACCAAGCTTATTAGACAGCTCTTTAAAGAGTGAGCTCTCAAATTGGCCACCTTGGTCCGTAATTATGACTTCTGGTACGCCATACCTCGCAATCCAGGTATTGTATAACCTTGCAGCTACTGTAGGAGCTGACATCTCGTGTAGAGGGATTGCTTCTGGCCATCGTGTTGCCCTTTCTATTATCGTCAACAGGTATCTGTGTCCTTGAGATGGTGGCAATGGGCCTACCAAGTCCATATGTACTGTTTTAAACCACTCTGTTTGTTTGAAGGATTTGAGGGGCGAGTGAGTGTGTCTTCCTACTTTGGATTTTTGACAGTTCAGGCAACTGCGAGCTCATTTGTTGCAGTCAGACTTCATTCGTGGCCATACAAACCTTGCCAAAATCATATTAGCACTACATTTTGGCCCAGCATGTGACAGATTATGTACACTGTTGAAAGCCAACCTGCGATATTTTACCGGTAGAAATGGCCTATTCTTACCTGTATGATGTCACATGTTAATAAAACATCATTACTGGGAATTTTTCGCTGTCTCAATTTGAGAGTAGTATCATCGTTCGATAACAACTCTTTCAATTCTGCATCCTCAAGCTGTGCTTTAGCTATTTCAGCATAAGGTAATTGGACAGGAGCCGAGATAGCTTCGATTCTACTCAAGGCATCAGCTGGAGTGTTAAGTTCTCCACTTATATACTGAATGTCGGTAGTCAATTGACCAATATAGTCTAATTGTCGTGCTCTTCTCGGCGATGCCGGTTCTGCTTTATGTGTGAAGGCATATGTTAGGGGTTTATGGTCAGTATACACAGAAAAACATCTACCCTCTAATTGGTGCCTGAAATGCTTCAACGCAGCAAAAATTCCGAGCAATTCCCTATTGTATGTGCTATAGTTCTTTTCTGTTTTTGCGAGCATCCTCGAGAAGAAAGCTAGCAGTAACTTCTTGTTGTCTTTATCCAATTGGTACAGGGTTGCACCAATAGCAAAATCAGATGCATCGGTACTCACGCATAATGGCAGACTTTCGTCTGGATGAGCCAATACAGTTGCAATTGCCAGTGTATCTTTGATTTTCTCAAAGGCCTGTTCGGCTATTTCATTCCATTCGATTGGAGATTTGTCTTTCTTTTTACTTGTCTTAATTATTGCAAACAGCTTACTTTGTTTGGCTGCTGCATTCTTCATGCAACGTCTATAGATGTTCACCAACCCCAAGAAACGCCTAAGTTCAGCGACATTTGAGGGCTTTGGGAAATTCAATATTGGCTCTACTTTGGTCTTCAATGGGGAAATGCCTTCGGTCGAGACTTTGTAACCGAGGAAGTCAATTTCAGTCTGTGCATATAAGCTTTTGCCTACGTTGAGAGTAAGCCTGGCAGCGTGTATACACTGTACAACGGCTCTTACATTCTCCTCATGCTGATGCTCACCGCCTTCAGAGCAAATGCAGATATCATCCAAGTATGCATATGCAAACGGCAATCTCCTAAACAGTCCATTGATAAATCTCTAGAAAGTTTGTGCTGAGTTGCGAAGTCCAAACGGCATTTGAAGGTATTCGAATAGTCCAAAGGGGGTTATAACAGCTGTCTTTGGTACATCCTGGTCAGCCATAGGAATTTGGTGGAATGCCCAGTTGATGTCTATTTTGGTGAACATCGTTTTATCCTTCATATTCGCATTGAAGTCCATTATATTGGGGACTGGGTAGCGATCAGGAACTGTTTTGGCATTTAAGGCCCTGTAGTCTCCAACAATTCGCCACTCTCCACTTGCTTTTTTTGTCATGTGGATAGGGGAGCAGCATGAGCTTTTCGATGGGCGACATACGTCCTCCTTGACGATGCAATGGAAGTACTATCGTGCCGCTTTGAGTTTGTCAGGCAGTAACCTTCGTGCTCTAGCATGGCAAGGCGGTCCTTTTATCTCTATGTAATGAACAGTGTCATGTTTATAGGTAGGATGCCTGCGAATTGATGGTTGAGTGACTCCAGGATAGTCAGACAGGATCCGTAAGAGTTGTCCGTCGACTTTGGTACAGCTGGATATATTTGTGTCCAGTCTGTAAGCTAGCATTTTGCCATCCACACAATGTTTAGATTCACTATCGACCAATTTACCATTTTTGAGGTCAATGATCAGGCCAAAATGTGCAAGGAAATCTGCACCCAGGATCGGGTTTGGAACATCTACAACCGTGAAGGACCACGTCATGATTTTCTTGAAACCGATGTCAGCTTTGCTGGTTTCTAGTCCGTAAGCTGAAAGGTTTTGACCATTCACAGTACAGAGATAGTATTTCGGAGGGAGTACTTTTTGGGTTTTATTGACTGGCAGTATGCTCAGGTCTGCTCCCAAGTCAATTAAGTACCTTCTCCTGTTTGTCCTGTCCTTAATGAACAGGCGGCATGAGTATTATTCCGAGGGGTCTTCGGCCACATAGATGGCCTCTTGTTCTAGTTTGACGCCTCCTTGGTATAGGAATTGCCCCACCATCTGCATCTGTTGTTACATTTGGTGGCCTCTGCGCCAAACCTGTTAGGAAAAAGCAACTTTTATCATCCCAATTTTGAGACTGGTTTTTGGGAGATGATGTTCTCGGGGGAGTTGAACTCTGACCCCTGTTATTGGAACTAGATCTGCGGTCTCTGGACCAGGATTGTCGTCCTTTGCTATTCCCACTGTTGTTGTTGTTGCTTCTACTTTTAGATCTTTGTCGCCAGCTACTATTGGATTTTGTGGAGCTTTGGCTTTTGTTCCTTTTTACTTCATCAGTCAACTGAGCTATTTGAGCTCAAAGTTGAGCGAACTCTCCAGTCTCTGCAGATACTGCACTGACCACAGGCTTTGACATGATGTATTCGAGTGCATTATCTGAGGATTTCGCAAGGAAGTCCAAGTCTGCGGATGTGTTTATCACGGTCGAACCTACGGCGGCTAGGCATTGCACAACACTTTAGGGAAGTTGTTTGCAAAATTGATTGCCTATGACAGAAGGGGCTACGATATTATCCGCCTTCTGCCTCAATTTTGCCATGAAGATTGAAGGTTTGTCATCCCCCATCTTCATACCACCCATCACATCGTCAATGATTTGGTTTTTAGTTTTACCAAACACATTTCTTATCTTCTTGACAAACCAGGCATATTTGTCCTCTTCTGTCGAAGGGCATTCTATAATGTCCGGAATGTGGCGGATTATCTGTGGGGGCATGCCTCCACTGATGTGTAGATACCGCTGGTTCAGGGTTATATTCTCCGTCTTGAACCTGCTTTCTAATAGGGTCAACCATAACTCTACCTCATTGGGCAGAAATTCTGGGATCTCTATCCTTCATCTGTAAAAGCTGGGGTTCTGTCCTGGCTGTAGCTGCAAAAGCTGCATAATTTGTGCCAAGACTTCAGGCGTCAGCTGTGGCTGAGCACTTCCTCCTTGCGATGGTTGTGGGTTTTCATTTCCATTGGGTGGTGGGACCATTGCTATGTCTTTCTGATGACAAGCGTATTCCACAGAACTACTTCCTTCCATCCTGGTCAAAAACACTGGCTCCGGTGTTTGTAGGACAGGTGTTTTCGGGTCTGAACATTGGCTTAAAGTTCGACCACTTCTCAACGTTTTTACTGCTAGTTGATCTTTATTTATTGCAGCTCCCAGTCGTGCTAATTCTGGGTGTTGAGGGCCTTCTTCAGTATTTGGTAAATTCTTAGAGTGTCGAGTCAAAGTTGGGGGAGTTGGGGGATGAGTCCAACCTTCTTCCTCCAGGTCTACTGTCTTGTTTCTCTTTGTTTATATATTTTAAAGAGAGGGGTGCAAGTTCCCACTTCAACAGACTCTACTTCAACGACCTAAAAAGGTGTCTTAGTCTGCAAAAAAATTTTTATATTTGCCGAGCAAGCGAGTTTCTCGCCAGCACACCACGCCAAATTTTGTAAAAGCGCAACGCGCCTAAGAACACCTCACGACGTAGCCAAAAATCACCTTGAGGTCACCACTGTGGAATACCTTGTCGTGAGAGATATTCTCACCAGAAGGAAATTCAACAGAATTTAAGCGTGTTCAACCACTTCGTACATAAGTACGGGTAAGCCAAAACCAAGGGGAACACTGGCGATTTTAGAGCCAGTTTGGGTGGTTTATATACGGCTTATTTGCACGCACACAAACACACGTACGTAAGATAATACGTACGTTGGTGAGGGCGACCAGGTTGCATCATCCCCTATCGAGATAAGAGATGGCTGGCCAGTTCGTGTATGAATTGTGACATCATCCTATTGTGTCACAATTCGGTACTCGTACATTACCTGCAAGTACGTACAGGTAATTACGATCGAACGTATTTTGTGTGTTTAACGTCATAAGGACAATTGTTTGCCTACCCTTTGAGGCGGCAACTGTCGTCGAGGGGTCCGAGCCCCTATACCTCATACGGGAGAGTCCCCACAATAATATTATAAAATCAATATAATTCCTCTCGATAAAAGGTGATAAAAATTGGTCTGTCAGAATTTCAAAAATGTCCCTCAGTAAAATTATTTTAACATTGGGAGTGGGGTTTATATTGTTTCTTTAATTAAGAGAAACAGTGCGCAGAACTATGTGTTACAGGTTTTTGCTCTTTCCAGGGCCTTCATCTGACGTAAAATTACGTTATAAACTTTTTTTTTTTTTAATTTTCAGTGTAACTCTAAATAGGCTCGTGATACCTTACGCTATAATTTAGTCAGTAATAGTCTCTTCGTAAGAAGCGACCGTAATTGAAAATACATGAGAAAAAAAAACACACACAAGGAAAACGATAAGTTCAACAGATTCGTTCGCGTAGATAATACTTTCTCAGCATTAGCACATCGAACATTAAAGTATGGTAGCGGAAAACCTTTTCAATGCAGACATGGCTGAGAAAATAATGGTTTACACCGAAGAACGCCTGCTGAAGTGAAGACGTGATACGAAACCTCAATCGCGAGGTTTTACAAAGGAGAAAAAAATAAATAAAAAACCCGAGCCAAAGAAATTCCCTAATTTTCAATGCGGACGTAGGTACTGAACCTTCTAAATACTCGAGGGCGATTTTCTTCTTTTTTTTTTTCTCTCGCTCAATTTCCCAATTGTGAGCTATTTTTACGCGCCACAGCCAAAAACACATCGGTTGGTCTCGTATTTTTTCCGCAAGTCACATAAAAAGGAAGTATAGGCTTTCTGGTCGAATAAAATTCCTATCTTCAACACACAGTATAAAGCACCTGAAAAGTGCGACATTCGCAAATCCCTTAAATTTTTTCCTCCCTTTTTTTTCTTCGCCCACGTTTATTTATAGAAATAACTGGCGTGCAGGTATTTTAGAATAGCATAGAAAATCCAAATAAGATGAAAAAAAAGTACAAAAATATAGAGGCGTTGTTCGATATGGAAATAAGTACAAAACTCTTGGCATTTTCTGATAAAATGCTGTTCGATCCGAAAAGTAAAAAACCAATTCTCTGAAGTCGATGTTCGTTTTTCAGGGTAGAGTTAGAAAAAACTTTAGAGTCCAAAAAGTCTCGAACTTCCCAACCCTCCTGAACTAGGAGAATAAAGGATCTCTTCTCAAGTTTGTTTTGTTTTTCTTTTTCTTTTGAGCGTAGGTTTCCTGAATTCTCAAGATATTATTATGTTTGTATTACATGCCTTTCTTATAAAAAAAAATATATTTTTTCAAATTTTGTCTCTTCACAGAACCAAAACCGTAGAATTAGGAATTCACTTTCAACAGAAACTAATAAAAATTTTTCTGAGAACTGGTCAAGAACTAAAAGTTCAAGTGAGCACTTTTTTGCATATCGAATATTCCGTTTAATTTTATGTTAAAACTTTTTAATTATATACGGGCGTAGCAAGGATTTCTTCAAGGAGGTGTGCAAAATTTATTTGACGACCTTTTTTTTTAGGTCGTCACTTTCGAAAATTTCGAAAATTTGAGAAATTTAGCATCTACAGAACTCGCTGTCGCATATTTATTACAACAATTTTTTCAAAATTTTAAAAGTTACAAACAAAAAAGAGTAAAAATAAGGTCATGTGGGCAATCTCCCCTTGGGTACGTTTTTGGCTCTATAATGCCTATAATTATATATCAAGTAATTCAGAAAATTAGAACAAAGAGTTCATTACAATATGTTAGCGGTCGAACGAATTTTTAAAGCGTCAGTTCTAACCATTAAAAACAAATTAGTTTTCAAAAATAATTAAAATTTTCAATTTCATTTTCAATTTATTACTTACTACTATCAATAATACAAGGGTGAGTCTTTTATAAGTATAACCCATTTTTATGCGGATCAACGGAAGATGCGCCGAACATGAATGTGAGATTATAAGGTAACAATCAGCATATAGAAATCATAAAGAATAATCAGTTCAATTTTTGATTACATTTATCGGGTTGCATACGAGGCATTCACTTTGAAAAAAGCCCATTCTAAGACAGAAGTTAATTTTAAGATTACTGTGCAAATTATGCAAATTTACAGACTTACTATACCAGTAAAATAAGCCATTTTCAGTTTTTTAGGTCAAAACTTGACCGAATAAGAGTAGCTACTTCAAAGTTGAAAGAAGAAAAAACACATCAACGAGAAACACATTTAGAAGTGTTTTTCCCCTACATAATTTAAATTGAATAAAGAAAAAACTTAACCCACTAGACTGACAAGAAGTAACGCTACCACTGTGAAGTACTACGGTGTTATCACCTTTACATTGAATAAGGCCCATTTTTTATTTCGTGGTTGAAAATTCACATTAGAAAGTCATACCCACATGTAAATTTCACGTTAGTTTTTAATAAACAAACTGACCATTATTGCACAGAATACGCAGTCAATTAATTTTAGACCAAATTCATTCATGAAAATTGAAGATTTTAGCTACACAAATCGGTCAAAATGCAAAAATCATTTGGCATATACACTTATACAGTAACCTATTTCGATTCCATTAATTCATATTTTCGCTTTTTTCTCAAAAAATAATGCTTTTACGTCGAGAGTAGGGGTGGTTCCATTTTTGAAAAATCCACTGCGACAAGGAACTACAAATACACTTTTTTAAGACCAAAAATTTAGTGTAACAAAAAAAAATACAAAAAATTTTGAGTGACCTGATAAGTCAGAAATCAGGAACTCGGAAGTCTCCTCCACAATAATCCTACCATTCTTAAGAATAAAGCAGTTAATTCGAAATTTTCATATTACATTTTAATGAATGTGTTTCCTCATTTTAAAATATCAGTTATCATATGAAAAAGAATTCAGCGTTTACCCAAAATCCAATATTAAGTATCAATAAAATTGTGACAACGCTTACCTTTAAACCAGCTAAGAATGGTAACTTATTTTCAACAGAAAAATCAATTTTACTGCTTGTAAATGCTACAATCGGTTGAGTGAGAATCTGTGATGCTTAATACGGAAACAGTAACTTCCCATAAATTGATGGTTCTTCATTCACTTTTCAATTTCTTCTTGAAATTTCCAATCAGTTCACCAGAAACTCCAAAATTTTAATCACAGACACAATGACCGGATTTGAAACACTAACTTTGACAGATGTTCAGATTCTCCGCAACTTGCTCAGAACAATTGAAATTTTTGAATGTAAGATAAATTTGAACGTTTTTCTTTTTTTGAAAGGACGAGAGAATTATTTCAAATGTTAATTTTTCCAGTAAACACTTCGAATTTTAATTGTCACTAGATTTCAAAATTTTTCTAATAACAAGAAACACTTTTACTAATTTCAGTTTTTTGTGGTACTTCAATGGACTGTACTAAGCCTTAGCCCTTCGGTAACAATTGTAAAATTTTTATAAGACTAAATTAAATAAAAACCGCACAAAATACTTTTTAACTCGGAAAAATTCACAAAGATTAATCAGACTGCATTTTCCATCATTGATTCTCAGAAAAATATAAGAATAAAGAAAAAGTGACAGGAACATCTGGATTTTTACCTGAACTATATAGGTGAAATATTACATCACCATTAAAATGTCAAAAAATGATCCAGCGAGATCAAGGACAAACGGTAAGAAATCAATGATTTCAGCCAGGGGAATGCAAGGAGAAATAACTAGAGGATATTTAATTTAAAATGAAGAAGTTTGAAAGATAGTTGTGTTTGTTATCCCGGATAGTTGTGAACAAACACACAAAATAGATACGTGTTTTTATCAAACAATATTTAATACTGAATTATAGTCACAATAAATTACGGTTAACACCTCGTCACAACAAATTCTTATACTTAAATAACTTCACTCACTTGGCGGATAATCGTACGTAAAACATATATATATATATATATTAATATTCTATCTAACGTCTCACCTCTACATAGGGTGGACTACTAACTTGGCGGTGTCTGGGAACACCTACAGACTTTAGAGTTCAATGTAGTAGAACTACCTCGAAACTCTTCAGAAAGGCAAGTGAAGTTTTGGTGTAGATCGATTTACCAAGTGACTTCTTTTCGTGCCTAATATTGTTTACTTTTGCAAAAGGGTACATTATGTACATGACTAAATAGTGCTGACAATTATGCTGATAAATTGTACGTCTGCATAATTGTTAGCTCTGTTAATTAGGTTACTAACGGAGGTAACGGTGAATATTTAGAGGAAATATTCGCCGTTAATTGTTGCGGAGTATTTAGGTCAGCGAATATGTTCGTCTGTCTAAATACGACGGAACAATAGTTGAATCAAATTAATATGGGAGAAATTAAAATACAAAAAGAAGAAGAAAATTTCTCACCAATAGAACAATAAAAATTTGAAATTGAAATAGAGGAAAATACACAAAGTAAAAATAGAAGTAACCGATATGAAATCGGTCTTATCGCCATGGTTAACCTTACGGATTATGATTTTTACCTATCAACATTCCATCCAAAACTGTTTAGAAACAATTGAATTTTTTTTTAATTCACCCAAGTGTCTCAGCGATGGTAAAAACTATCAAAAATTCTCATGATCGGCTCCATCATCAAGGTGACGGAACACCAAGATGAGAAAAGAAATGGATAACTAGTGAAAAAGCAGAAGAATCAATCAATAGAAGACAATCAATTGAAGATGTGGAGGGAAATAGAAAGAAAAATTTGGGAGTCCAGTTGATGAATAAAGAACTTTCAATTTCTCGACAATTCATTTATTATGAAATTTTCACTGATGATAGGAAAAAAATGATCGACTACATGTAGTCGAAGAATGTACATCAATTTACATCAGTTGATGTATTCGAGTAGGAAATGATGAGAAGTCATACGACACATCCAAGATCCAAGATTTGTTTGATGACAAAACCCGACGATGCGACCACTAGCGTGAGCTGATCTGCTAATTCCTGGGTGCCTGAGAAAGTGGTGAAAAATATTTTGCAACCTACAATTTTTGCCCAATTCCAATTTTTTCCCCTTTGCACTTTCCCAAGTTTTAAGATCCTTAATTGTTGCCCTGGTGTAATTATTGATTTTTTCAAGTAGGTTTTTTTCAGAAAATCTACTTATTACGCTTGGTGTGGTATTAGCCCCCAGGTTTGGGGGTGGGTACGTTTTTTGTTTCGTGATCTCAGAAAAATTTTGGCACCAATAACTCAAATTCATAAATATATATATATATATAGATAAATAGATGATGATTGATTGATAGATTAGATAGATAAATAGATTAGATCGATAGATAGATTAGATAGATAGATAGATAGATAGAAATATTGATAGATTGATAAATTGATAAATTGGTTGATTGATTGATTGATTGATTGATAGATAGACAGATAGATAGATAGATTAGATATATATATATACATACAAGTCAATTTCTGTACATTTATACTAAGCCAAGGATCAGACCTATTGATTTCAGTGCGGATTGGCCAGATGGTTCTTTTGGTACCACCATTTTTATTTTTATTTTGGCGAAAAAATGCTCAATTTTACATCAATAGCCACGAAACTCTAAAAAAATATTTATCATAATTTACTGAACTAAGCTACCAATTTTGGTGTGAATCAGCTAGACGGTACTTCCAGTACCGCTATTTTTTTTATATTGATCACAAAAGGCGCAATTTTTTAACAATATGTACGAAATTTGAAAAAAAATTCTATTATAATTTATCGTAGCATGCTACCAATTTTGGTGCCGATCGAGCGGAAGGTAATTCCGGTAAAGAATTTTTTTTCCTCTTTTTTTCTAATTTACCTACATGAGCTTTTCTTTTTACAAAAATTAATGACTTGTTCACGTTTTCTTTTTTTTGTATTTCATAAATTTATAAAATTTCTTTGGTTTTATTTTAAATTATATGATGACGTATCATACTTTATCATCTTAATTAATTTTTCATTTTTATCAAGAAATAATGCTTTTAAATTTCACATTGTCTAATATTTTGTCAACAGTCAACACATTTCATACAATCATAACATACCATTAACGCAAATAAACTTACAGACAATTGTGACCATCAAAATTCGTAGTTCTTTTTCTCGAAAAACTACTTTTTCTAGCGAGGCTTGCTGCGCTAGAGTTTTTTATTCTTTATTTTTGTCCTCTTGATACCATTCAGCATAATATATTACACATAGATACCTAATTATTTAGATAATTACAACCCAATATGAAATAAGATTAAGCGTATTTAATAAATTGTAATATTATCACTTATTATGAAGAAGAAAAAGAAAAAGTCATGGGTGTCAGGCACCCACAGGAATTCACGTGCGCACGCCTATGGATGCGACGTCGGTTACACGTTTTGCAACAACAAAAACAACACCACCAACGCCGGCATATAATAACGCCGTTATCATCAAACGTTATTGTTTCCCCTGCTACGGCCAATTCCTTATCCTTTTTTCCTTTTTTTTTATCCGCGCATAATCCAAATGCCGGGGCGACACTATCCATTTTGCTCATTTCCATTTTAATCGGGCTATGATAGTGTGGAAAAAAAAGCGGTTCGACAACCGAGGAAGAAAGCTCTCCTTTAATTTGAGCCCAAAAAGAGTGTCACACTAACTAATCGAAGTTTAACGATGTTTTCACAAGGTATCATTCTTTTTTTTCTTTTTTTTTCTCATTTTTCGGCTTTTTGGAACGATGAAAAAGGGAACAATGGTATTTTAAAAGTGAAAATTATTATATTTTTTTACGTAGTTTTTCTTTCCTTTGCCTCTTCGTTACTTCATCTTCGACTCAAACTTCAAATGATTTTGCTGCCTGCGGAAAAAAAAAAAAAAAAACGTATCCAACGATGTCGGGATGAAACTTTCACGATGATGCGATCACGGTTTTGGGTACAGCATTCTCCTTAATTTCCAAAACACGTAAAAAAATTTGCTCTCAGGTAAGAGCATTGAAGTTGTGTAAAAAAATAGTCATTCTCCTGGATGTTAAATTTGCTCGCATAACTCATAAATGTTAATCTTATGGTGAAAAATTTAAAGTCAAAATCTTCCCACTACATGAAGATTCATTTTTGACGAAAAACTTATTTTTAACTTCTGTTGACTTCTGCAAATGCCTTTACTTACGTAAAAAATTTATCCTTTTTACGTAGGTTTTCTTTATAAAATCTACTTATTACGCACGGTGCGGTATTAGCCCACAATGTTACGAGTGGGTACGTTTTCCGTTTCCTAACCTCAGGAAAATTTTGGCACCAATAACTCAAATTCATATATATATATAATATACATATATTGATAGATATAAGTCCATTTCTTGTTCCTACGGTACAGGTCGCAATTTTTGTCCGATAAACACGAAATTTGGTACAAACATTTGTACTAAGCTAAAGACCAGACCTCTAGATTTTGTTACGGATCGGCCGGACGGTTCATCCGGTACCACTATTTTTGTTTTTATTTTGGCTACGAAATGCTCAATTCTAAATCAATAGCCACGAAATTTGGAAAAAATATTTATCATAATTTGTTGTAGTACGCTACTAATTTTAGCGTCAATCGGCCGGACGGTACTTCCGGTACCGCTATTTTTTTTTTATACTGTCATAAAATGCGGATTTTTGAAACCATATGTAAGAAATTGGAAACGCATACCTATATTCATTATAATTTACTGTAGCATACTACCAATTTTGGTGTGAATCAACCCATCCGTACTTTCAGTAAAGCTTTTTTTCCTATTTTTTATTCTAATTTGCATGAACTTTTCTTTTTACAAAAATTAATTACATGCTCATGTTTTCTTTTTCTTTTTTTTTCATAACTTTATTTTTTTGGTTTTATTTGAAATTATAATATGATTATTTACCATACTTTGTCATCTTAATTAATTTTTTATTTCAAGAAATAATACATTTAAATTTCACATTGTTTAACATTTTGTCAGCAGCTAACAAATTTCATACAATCATAATATACCCATTAACGCATATAAACTCACGGACAATTAATGTGACCATAAAAATTCATAATTCTTTTTCTTGAAAATCTAATTTTTCTAGCGAGGCTTATTGCGCTAGTGTTTTTATGCTTAGGACCACACGAAATGGGCACCTATAGAAATGGGAAAATAGGAAGGAAAAATTAATTATATGAAGAACGTATATCACTTGACAATAGAACATTTTAAGAAAATGAGCTGTAATCTGTACGATTTTCTTTTCAGCCAAGCTACTACAGCCAGTGGATTACCGCGAACCCCTCGTGTTTGAGGTAGTTTATATACCATTTTTCTTGATCGGTAATCAATCATTGAGGTAACCGACGATAAAGCAAAACAACTGTTGATACTCCTTTTACACATCTGATTCGTGTCTCCTATTCTGTGACGAAACGTTTGTTCCTTCTTCAAATAGGAGTACTTACGTCGAAAAATTGAAAAAGAAGAGTTTATGTAAAAATGAATTGTTCTTAAAAATACACTTTCAAATGGTGGTAACACGTTATGTGAAACACTGAAACCTACATTCCGTTCAAAATAAGAACTAACAGGCGCAGTAGTATTCACCCATGTAAAGATATACCTACGCAGTATTTATTTTATAACTATCCCATAAAAAAATACACGCAATTTTCGTTTTTGCAGCTGAAAAAGTTTCAAATAGATTGTCAAAGTTATTTAATAGCTTTGCTGACTAAAAGTTTGGCGAGAAATCGAAAGGCGCAAGTTTCAAATTGATACGAATGACATTCGCAGAGACGGAGGTAAATATCGAATGGGAAATAACAGTACTTGAGGAAGGAACAAAGTGCCTTCAACAGGCGACAAGTTTTCGGCAATTCTGCTCGAATATGTAAAATGTTGAAACGGTTGAGTATCTCTGCCCTGCAGAATGCTATTACCGCCTGTTGTGAAGAAATCAATCCTCAGCAATTGGTTCGAGCTATAACCGAATTTTACCAACGCTTACATTACTGTGCTGCTGCAGAAGTGCGATTTTTTCAGAATTTATTGTAAATCAGTGGTAATGGCTTAGAAATGAAACTTTGTTTCATTTTTTATTTTTGTGAAGAAGCAAAAATACAACACTTTAACACCTTTTGATTGCACATTGTTTCTGCCTCGAGTACTGTTATTTTCCATTCAATATTTACCTTTATCTCAGGCAATATCATCCGTATCAACTTAAAAACTAGCGCCATTCGATTTCTCATGTAACTGTGAGTCAGAAAAGCTGTTTTTATAATTCTGACAATCTACTGGAAACTTTTTCAGCAGCAAAAACGAAAATCGCATGTATTTTCCTATGGCGCAGCTATAAAGTGTACACCTTTTACACCTATAAACAGAATAATATAATATATGTACATGTTATTGTTTTATACAATGCATATATATACATAAAATTTTCGTATGTGTTGCCCGTTGTCTATGGCTGTTGGAAGTTCTAATTTTGAACCAATTATGGCGCAACCACACACGAACTCGACTGCAGCCTACAGGACTGCCGAGGTTTGAACCTGAACTACAATGTATTTCGTAGCGTTAGAAACCTAAATAAAAGCTTTAAAATAAAAATGATAAAATCAAGGACGTAGCTAAGGGGGTTATGGAAGGAAGCTCCCCCCAAAAGATTTGGTCAGTTGGCCAAATTGTACAAGTTGTTTATTAGTTGGAGGAACTGTGCCTAGGAGAAAAAAAATGAACATAATATACGAATGCGTTAGGTGTTTTTTTTTTTTTTAGCAGTTGATAATTTCAAAAATTTCAGTGGTCAATTTTCATTTTTCTCCCCCCTCAAAAAAAATAAGCCTTTCACTACATCGCTAAATAAAATTTTCAATTCACATGGGGCTTCTGTTACTACAAAGCACGCACACACAATTCGCCATTTCGTTTCGGGTCTTTCATTTACATCTCTTCGGCTAAATACACTCCTATGGACAATTTGAAGTTTCGTCCTGCTTCAGTCATTCTTTAGTTTTTTCAACAGAAGAATAAATTTAAGAAACCGATTTGACGACCAAACATCTCTCGGACTCCAAAAATGTGAAAAAATTTTTTGGTGAAAAATAAGTTGATTAGAATTTCTTTCAACTCATGAAAACATGCTACCTATGATTGGCGTATCACAAACTGCGAAATGGCGAATCGTGTATAAAAAGGATAGCGAACTTAATATTTGATTAATACCCTACGTGGCACAGAATATAAAACATTTACCGAAATTGAGAATTTTATAAATAGAAGACAAGCTTCTTTACCTAGCGAATAGATATTTTGTAATATAAAATTTTAAGGTGTTCTTCTATTTTAAGCAGCAACGAGGATTAAGAAGTTATTTTAAAAATTGAACGTGTTTTGGAAGAACATCTACACTTCAAACGCCCGTTAATCATACAAGAGTTATAAAAATCAATTAAACATTTTTGGGGAGGGTGTCACTCCCACAAAAACACCATTCCTATTAAATATGTACGGATAATCCACGGATATGAAAAAAATTAATTAAAATGTATATATATAATCTCATACAATTGAAAGAAGAAATTATTAAAATTGAAAAATTTATATAAATAATTGATGAATAAGCAATAATTAATTTAAGATCATAATTAATATAATTAATTAAAGAAACCAAAAATATACCAATAATACTAAAATAAAATAAAAAATTATAAAATTATATCAATAATTTAAATAATAATATAAACGCATAATAAGTGACAGTATAAACTTTTCTTCTTTTTCTTCTGCCCAGGATCGTAACGAGCCTAAATTATTTAGGGGGATAAATTTCAAAGCTTTCCAACTGATTCTAGACATTTCTAACTCAATCGTAAAAGAAAAATAGATGACAATCAGGACAAAAATTTGATTATTCATTAGCACATCTATTTTTTTTTTTCTTGTTAAAAACACTACAAAATTATAAACTTTCTAAATCGCTTAAAATTTTCCTACTGTTTAGACGATTAAAAATTTTTCGGGGTTAATTTCCTCCAATAACTACGGCTCTGCATATTTTCTTCCCATTGGCATGGTAGTTTGATCTATAATAGTGATTGTAAAACTGGGGTACCAATGTGTACAAGTGTACACGAAGGAATTCTAGGGCGGACAGGATCTGATGAAAAAAAAATTAAAAGCTCTAACGCAGTAGCACAGCTCCATAAGAAGTGGGTTTTCAAAAAGTGACTGAATTAAATTTTATAGCTGTTGACCTAAAGTTCCACAGTTTAAAACCACGACCCTTTTCAAAATAAAAATAAAAATGTACCCACGTTGCGTAAGTACCATATTTTTGGGATCGGTAATGTTTCCTCTCACCTGTTTCTTTGATTTATTCTTGATTTTTGTTCCTCCTTTAAATTTTAGAAGTTAAACCATTTAAGTAACCATGTTAGTCAAAAAAAATCAAAAATTCGATTTTTCTTGAAACATTTCCCCTAACTTAGTGGTTCCCAACTGCTCATTTACGAGTTTCAGAACAATAATACTGGCACTGATTTTTGTGTTTATCTGAGTAACTAGTACTAAATAATCGAAGGTTATTGATTGGTACATGATTAATATGTTCCAATTTGATTAGAGAGCAAAACAAAAATCAATGAATTTTCGCTCGTACAGCTCGCGACATAGTTTTTGAAAGTGCAAAATGTTGAAGGGAGTACTCGTGTGGTCTTGTAATTTAGGTGTAAGTGAGGAAAAAAGTTGGAAAGCACTAACTTAGGGGAAATGTTTCAAAGAAAATCGAATTTTTGATTTTTTTTTGACTAACATGGTTACTTAAATGGTTTAACCTCTAAAATTTAAAGGAGGAACAAAAATCAGGAATAAATCAAAGAAACAGGTGAGAGGAGACATTACCGATCCCAAAAATATTTGAAAAATTCGATTTCTCTACTTGAATATTGTTGTGGGTATAATTTTGAGAAATTTTCAGAAATAATAAATGAAAATCAACATTATATTCGTGAAAAAGCTTCTCCGATTTTCTCGCGTTTTTCGGCGGCATGAATTTTTTTTCAACTTCTCGGCAATTTAAGTTACGAATTTATTTCTGCCTCTTTCGTCAAAGCGAGAGAAAATTTCAACATTGTTCAACTTCACTGAACTTTCCCATACAACATCAAATGAGTCCTGATGATTATTGCCAAAATTTATTCACGACTTCTGTTTAAAATAATATTTTCATCTTTGAACGAATTATGTTTCTCTTGTCTACGATCGCCGATCAAAGATAAAAGCTCCATAAAATATGACAACTCTAGTCAAGTTTCACGAAAAAGGTTGTCGAATTTCTAAATCGAAGTTTAAGAAAAGTCGTTCTCTCGAGGAGCAAATATCAACAGAATAGTCATTGCCCCTCTCACATTATCTGAATCTATCTATTTTCTGCATCCTTTGCGAAAACTTAAGATACAGATTCGCGTAAAAAAATTTCGACCTACTTACGGCCAACTGGAATTTAGCCAAAGGGCATTGTCATTATACCATGTTGCAAAGCGTCGGAAAATGATGTATGTCTATGGCTGTTGTGGTCGTTCTCGGTTGCACTACACTGGTAAATGGGTCAAAGGACGACATTCTTAGATTGAAACCTTTCTCGCCGGTAAGTCAACCAAAAGAGAGGAGGATATCTAGTAATCATTGTCAGTGCCAAAAATGTCGAGTAACGTTCATCCATTTTCGAGCCAAAATGGTCAATAATATTTTAAACGACAAATAATTTATAGAAACGATGGAGAGGGGGGAAACGAGTGAAATTATGCAGTAAACAATGGCGTCTGTATAGTCTGTTCAGCCGATAGAGATATATCAAAACAATAAAAATTTCTGCCCTATATTACCTAACGTTGTAAATCATTTTTTCATAACGGCCGTTACGAAATAGCGAAGAAGGAGGAACCAAATTTGACAAAAAAAAAAAAAAAAAAAAAAGATGAACTTCCTGCTTTTTAACAATATTTTTTGTATTAATATTTAAACTGTTACTTTTTCCCGGATATTGCCAAACAAAAAATTGGACGCTGTATTTTTTGGAATATACGAACGACAACGGTACGGTGATTATAGTTGATACTATGTATCACTGGGTTATGATCATCCGAATTGACGATTAATTTTTAGGTGAATGGGCAAGGACTATTTATTCGTGGATTGAACAGAAACAATATAGCGTACATAATAAATGAAAACAATTTTGTACCAACGACAAGTACGCAGTCTCTTTTGGCGCAGTACAGAATCGATAAAGAATGTAATGGAAACTTGCGATATGCTATTACAGACCAAAACAGAATTATCATTTGATTCCAGCCAAAACATAAAAATCACAAAAAAAAACCATATAGTTTTCGATTTCTGCGATTGTCGATTCATAAGCAAAATCTCGGCCATGTCATTTAATGTTAAGCGTATACCCATGCATTTGAAGGAAAAAATTCACCAAAAGTTTACCAAAGAACACTTACAGAGTATCCAAATTTCGTTCGGCATGCCGATAAATATAAACAGAACTGGATGAAACCAAAATAGAATTCTTTTACAAAAAGATGCATATTTCCAAATTGAAGGCGCTATTGTGTTTCGAATATCGAAAAATCTCAATTTTCAACCAATGACAGCAAAAATGTTAATTAGCAGAATAAAATGTTAGACTAATCGAAATGGTGGTAGAGGTTAAGGCAAAAAAAACAAAAAAAAAAACACCACGTTTCGCCCATTCTCAAAATTAATAGAGCTGAAAAACATTAAAAATTCAAAAAAAGGCATTTTTTGTTGAGGGCCAAAAAAATAAAATTTTAAATTTTCTCACATTTTTGGGTTTTCCAGCTCTATTAATTTGAGAAAAGGCAGAATATGAAAATACAATTTTTTTTAATCTCAGCCAATGCATTTCCCCGGCAAAAATTGTGTTCTAATGATTAAAATTTCAGCTGTCACTGTTGATTGAAAATTGTCACTTTTCAATATTCAAAACACAACTGTGCCTTATTTGATAACATTAAACACGAATACGAGATACAAACTACATTAAATTTGGTAGTCTATCGTGGGATTTTTTCAGCATTTCCACATTTTACCGTTTCAATGGATTTTGGCCATTGACTATATAGCACTGGAATAGTGAAGCTCCGTGAGACCAATGTACTTTTTAATGTCAAGACATGCTGGCGAAAAACCAGAAAATACCAAATTAAGAAAATTTGACATAATTTTCAATGATTTTCCAGTATTGATACCTACACAAAATATTAATGTTTTGTGAAAAATAATGATATTTTGGCAAATACCTGCAAATTATGGGTTGAGTATAGTTCACTCAAAAGTACCTAGGTAAAAATTTGGTACAAACTGTTGTAAAACTTGTAATAAAATTTAACTCCTATTTAAAATGGAAGGCTTGAATTTTCTTGACCTTACTGAAAATTTTGTTATAAATTACTTCTTTTTATGTTACAGCAGAAATGGGTGATTTTTATTAGTTGCTTGAAATTGCAACTTTAAAATTTCAAAAAAGAAAGTTGGCACAAATAAGCACAATTTAAGATAAAATAATGGGAAAAGTTTCAGCTCAAAATTCCAAAAGGGGGGCTAAGACAAAATCTTCCTCACTCCTTATTTCAGTTAATAATTGAGCACAAATTATAAAACGGTTAGCACAAATTAGCACAAATTAAGCACAATCAGTTTGCAAAATTTCGAGTCAAAATTCAAAATGCGTGGGGCTGCATTTCCCCAGCCCCACCCAAATTTGTTTTGCAAGCAACTAAAGATTTGAATGTATGGGAATTATAAGCTTGTTGGCACAATTAAGCACAAATTAAAAAAGAGTAGTGGACAAAGTTTTGTATGAAAATTCAAAAAGGGGGGCTGAAGGGAAATCTTTCATGCTTCCTATCTGAGTTGGGAAATGAGCACAAATTTGAAAATGGTTGGCACAAATTGGCACAAATTGAACACAATTAGTGTGCCAAGTTTCAAGTCAAAATTCAAAATGGGTGGGGCTAGCATTCCTCCAGCCCCACCCACAAACTTTTTTTTATATATTAAGAAGGAGGTGATAACAAATTCCAAAATTGGTAGCAAAATTTAGCACTATTTAAATCCAGCTAGATGAAAAATTTTGGGGGGCTGAGGTGAGACATTAAATCACAAATATTTTTGAAAGGGAATGAGTATAAAATTTTTAATTTGCAGCACAAATTAGCACAAATTAAGCACAATTAGCATGCAAAGTTTCGACTCAAAATTCCAAATGGGGGGCTGACACATAAATTTTTGTGGCCCATATCTTCACCAGTAAGTGAGCACAAATTCTAAAATTAACGGCACAAATTAGCACAAATGAAGAAAATTAGCATACAAAGTTTAGAGTCAAAATTTGAAATGGGGGGCTAGCATTTCTCCAGCCCCACCCAGACTATTTTGTTTATATCTAAGGAAGGGGGTGATCACAAATTTTGAAATTGATGGCACATATTAGCACAAGCTGAGCATAATTAGGCCAAAAATTTTCAGGTCAAAATTTGAAATGGAAGGGGCCGGAGAAATGGACCTTATTTTCGACGTTTTGCTTGAGCATTAATTTAGAATACATTTGATAAAGACATCCCTTAAATTCACAAGGGTAGCGTACTAAACACAAAGAAAAGTACGTCAAAAGAAAGTCAAAAAGTACGCTCTGGTTGCCTATTTAGAAATCATCTTTCATTACTGGTCCCCAGTAATATACAGTATAGTCAAAGGTTTTAGCGTTTCTATCCGTTTTGGTTGCATTAGATTTTCACAATTACTCCCAGGGAAGAAGTTTTATTTCAAAAATTAACTAACGTTACTAGAGTAGGTAACCTAAATTTTTTAACTCATCAATGGTTCATCATTAACTGAATATCAGAATTTGATAAATAAATTAAAATCAGCAAGATAGGTTTCTTTTTAAAGTAGCTGAGCAAATACTGAAAAATTATGAGAAAGTTGTCATCGATAAATCTTCTAAATTCATAGAAATTTTTAAAAAATTTTTTTCAGGGTTTGAATCCAAGGTCCAAGTCCTTCTGAGTTACCCGCAGTATAAAAAACGCATTAAACAGCAAAAATAATCGAAAAACCAAGAACAACAGAAACCCTATTAAAAGCCTACAAGAACCAAAGAAATATGAAAAATTTACATTCCGTGTCAACACTACAACGAAGAAAAGTTCCGTGATTAATTTAACTTTTTGAAAATTACGCGAAGAAATACCTATACGCATTGTTAATGAAGAAGGCGTCTTTCGAATACCATTCGAGTTAATTTTTTGTTTTCCATTCACACTAAAGGCGATATAACGACGGATTTGAACCATGGAACTTCGGCTTTTTACAAAATAACTGTAATAGAAAAACTTTAAATACTAACACACGAATCGGGAGAAATTTTTCAAAAAGTCAAAAAAGAGGAAAAGTATACGTGAAAGAGAGTCGACAAGAGAGATAGAGAGAGAGAGTGAGAGAGAGTGAGAGTGAGCGAGAGTGAGAGCGAGAGTGAGTGAAAGAGCAGATAGACAGACAGATAGAGAAGAAAAAAAAGAGAGAATTATTTGCTCAAAAATTAAGTTTAAAAAAGGGGACAGAAAACAGGGATAAACTAGAAAATAAAAAAATTTAACATCGCTTTTTGTGAGCAGAGTTGAGCTGGTGTATGAATAATTTATTATTAAAATTTAACTCGTTTCATTTAATTAGATTAATTTAATTTTGGATTTGTCGGATGATAATTAATCTTCATTATAGGATACCTTTAAATTCACTGAAATTAACTTTTGGCTTTTCGCAGCGGTTGGGGCATGATATTCGTCGTAATCATCGTTGTAGAATTTTTCTTTTTTGGGTGTAGGAACATTTTTCGTCGTTCAACTGACACATAAGAAAGAAGATAGTCGTGGTTGGGTAGATAAATTTTCTGGAAATGGTAATAAATGAAGAAAATCGCATTAAAAGGTATCTCAAGGATATACGACAACGAAAAGCTTTTTTGAAAAAACATAAAAATGGTTAAATATGGTTAATGAGGTTTTGAGGGGTTCATTCGTACTGCATATAATTTTCTTTTTGAAACAAATTAAGTATTTTGCATGTATATTAATAGACTTAAAAGGAAAACTATTAATTCTGGTGGAAATATTATAAACGTGAATCTTATTTAATAGATTTATAAGCCACATAGAAGTTGACATGAATGGAAAGAGCAGTCAAAGCGGAGTTGTAAGAACTACGACTACCTACTGTGTTAACATTTCGCTCAGTATTTCGGAATAAATTACTTTACTAAAGTTGTTCCGAACAATATAATAACATTTCGAACACTGTTTCATTGAAAATAGAATGAGAGAAACATACAAGTAATATTTTCACTGTAATTATACTCAAATATCTATTTACTAAAAACTGAGGGAACCTATTTCCATATTACAAAACTAGTAAATCCAAAATATGCAGGCAGTTTACTAATATATATATTATATTAGTTGCCCGTGGTGTCAGCTTTGCTTCACAGATGCTTAGGACCTTTAACCCTAACCTTGAGCTAAGTGTTCATTGACATATTACACAACAAAATCTAAAAATATAAAATTTTCCCCTTTTTAGGTTCAATGAGGATCGAAGAATGGGTTTAATGATAAAATTAACATCTAATTTAAATTCACCGCCTTGAAATATCTGAAAAGCAAAAATTCTTCCATTCTTGAGCCAAATGAAAGAATGGGTCTAATGATAAAATTAACATCAAATTCGAATTCAGTGTCTCAAAAAACATGTCCGGTGATATATTAAGCAATAAAATATGAAAATAAATAATTCCCCCTTTTTGAGCCCCATGAGGATTGACGAATAGGTTAAATGATGAGTTGAAAATCAAATTCGAATTCAGCGCCTCAAAACACTCAAAACGCGTGTCCTTTGATGCAAATTTAATAATTAGGAAAAGGCCACTAAATGAAGTACTAATAAGTTTGCATAATGTTTTTCCTTTGTTCACTTTATATACACGCTGCACTATTAATCCAGCCTTCATCGATTTTCTTTCATAAATAAGTTTTTCAAAGTGATAAAATAATAATACTAAGCCTATAACCCTCCTAGGTTCATGAAAAATGTACGTACAAAAATTCATCAACATTGGTTTGGTATATTCTAAGATTACCCTTAACATACACTTTTCCAAATATTCCTCTTTATATATTTGTACAGAAGAGGGGTGTTCCGAAAGTAAGTTGAATTAGTTTTTTATCTCTGGCTAGATTAACAGTTCACAATTAAACTTGGAAATAATGTTTTTGATGTTGCAAGAACAACACTAATGGAAGGTTTTTCAATAGCTAGCTAAGAAATTTGACATTCAGCTAGTGCTAAAATGTTTTTCAGAATCGGTGGTAGTTTTGAAGTTATCTTTAAATAAACAAACGCAAGTTTTAAAGTAATATTGCCGTTAATGGAAGAAATGAAAAGTCGTTGAAAAAATTTTTTTTCAAAAAATAGAACCAACTTCAAAAAAAAAAATAATAAAAAATGCAGTAAAAAGTGAAAAATAATTATTTTAAAATTTCTCTAGGGACTGGAATTACTGAAGTCGATGCTCTTTTCATTTACCGCATACTTACATCTGCATCAATTCCTTCCAATTTTGTGACAAAACTATTTAATTAGCGCCGACTGCAATAATTCTAGTTCTTAGACCTAGATCTGGCTGAAGAAATTTTAAAAGAATTAATTTTCACTTTTAACTGCATTTTTATTGTTTCAAAAAAAAAAAATTTCACACAGATCCTTTTAGGCGCATTAGGTAGCCTACATTCATTACAGATTCCGTTCCTTCAACACTCCTTGAAAATTGATTTTCAAATTTAAAAACTTCTCTCATCTCAATTTCAAGTCACATAGAATCAAATCGATGTTTTTTTTTCTGCAGAATTTCATACGCAATAAAATCGAATTTCACAACCGGTTTTCTTTCAAATTGAATTTCCATTAGGAAATAAAACAAATCATAGGTACATTGTTCCTAAACTAGTTTACATTCTTTTCTTCATCAAACCAAATCACAACAAAAATTCAATAATTCAAGATGATATCGCATTCTTCGAAAAACAAAGAATTTTTCAAAGTACTAACGTACTTTAATTTTTGAGGCACATCACGTTCCTTGAAGTGCGTAAAAAAAAAATCACCACTAGAAACAACTAATTTGGAATTCAAGAAAACCAACAAATGCGCAGCAAATCAGTGAAAAAAAAAAGGAGTAAAACAAAAATTCCCTTTTCATGATTTTCAATTGAAATTTCCAACGAAGTAAATACAGACAAAAACGTCGTTTCAAAAATGTCTGGCACGTTTTATAGAAACGAAAGATAAGGAGTGTGACGGGGGAAGAGAAAGAGGGAAAAGATGGAAAAAAGAGCTCGAAAGATAGCCAGAGAAAAAGTTCAATTTCCTTTTCACCCTCTTATTCTAATTCGCAGTTTATTTCCTGATTTCTACACACAAAACTCATCGCCGTAAATCGATAAAGCATAATCAAATTTCCACTGATAATCACGGGCTTAATCGGTTTTTAATTTCAAAAGTGAAATCGATTACGTCTTTTGCACATGAATGAAGGCGGCGAAGAAACGTACATTCGTCGACACGGAAGACAATCGAAATTTGTCGAATCATCATTGTAGAAATGTGTTACTGGGGCAAGTTGCAGGCTTCATAAGTTTTCACAAATAACAGAAGGAAAACTGTAAAAATTGCTAACGTAAGCCATCAAAATAGAAGAATTCAATGCAGACTATAAGGTAAAAAGAAGATTTATAAATTTTTCACACTTCACAGACAATAAAGGTAAGTAGAAAAAAATTTTTAGTTCCTCCATTCAGTATGATAGCCACACCAAAGAGAGCTACTGCACTCAAGGGCGTAACAAAGAGGATGCGAAGAAGGCGATTGCTCCCATGACTTTATTTTTATTCTTTTTACTTTTAAAATTTGGAAAAAATTTTAGTAATAAATACGAAAAAAGCTGGTTCCATGGATGCTAAATTTCTCAAATTTTCTAAATTTTCAAAAGTGACGAGCAAAAAAAAAGTCATCAAATAATTTTTTGACCTCCCTTGAATAAATCCTGGCTACGCCCCTGACTGCACTAATATAATATACAACTCGATCTAAACTATGTAAAGAAGGTTATAGTATAAAAAACTGAACCAATAAGTCATTGTTTGAACAAAATTTTGAAAACGGAATAAAAAACTTGGAAAATGAGTAATATTATAATTGAGAAGTAAGTTCAGACGATAAGTTAAATTAAAATAACAACCTCAAAGTGAATTTTTAATAAGAAGATCAAGGTACAAGAGAGCTCTTTTCCTGGAGGAAGAAAATATGGGTGCTCGTAAGAACATGAAACAACTGTATCGAGTCAGTGCGTAGTCAACAAGTTTTTTTAAATAACCTCAACACCAAATGGGTTAACTTGGACATCGGATACACCGTGTAGATTTAATATTCTGCGACCAAAATCCTTATCGAATAAACAAGTCATTTCACTTCCTGAAAAAGTAGGTCCATCGAATTTAGTTCCATATATCAACATCGCAGAGCACATTCGATGGAGTATGCTCTTTAATTCTATATTAATTGTATTGCAATCGGAGTTTCGAAAACAATATAAGAGAATCATTGCTTTAAGAAAACTGAAATTTTGCAGAGACGTTGCCACATATTAGTTCGATGTTCTGTGAAAATGTAATCGAAATTGTATGTTTGATTATGAACATATCGCCTTTGTCATCAATATTACCAGCAATCTGGTAAGAAGGGTTGCAATCAAGATTGAGACTTGATACGGCAAGACCAAGAATAACTTTGAGATCAAGATTCGAGACTGCCTGTGTCAGACTAAGAACAAGGGTACGAAGCCAAAGGTCTTGGTCTTGATTTTATTTTAGTCGCTACTATGTAATTGATATAAAGTGGACTTACCTATCAATTTCTGTTTAACGTGCAAATAAAAACAAATTGTCGAAGCTTAAGATCTTATGGGTACCTAATTATTATCGTATATCATCGAATAAAGGTTTTCCATTGTTTTATTCTAAATACTCAAGTCACGAAATTTTCGTCAATTTTCCTGAAATAATGTTTCGAATTTCGATGTTGACGAAGTTGATACTTGAATAAATCTTTCAATTTTGGCGCGGAAAAATAATACCAAATACTCAAATGGATCATTTATTCGCGGCAGACAAAAGTACAGCACGATAAAATTGAAAGGAAAGTATAAAGTAAAATATTATTACAGGTCGCAACGAGCGGTGACGACGATGAAAACTATGAGCATGGGGAAGGGCGCATTTCGTAAAATGAAAATGAATTATTAAATTTAACGACCATTTTCTCGAGAGGATTTTTTAGCAGTGCTTCTCGTTCTTGAGTTGCGAAACACCAACCGTCTCAGCTCGTAAATTTTTTTTTTTTTTTTTCAAACCCTGAACGTATACATGAGTATACGCATCACCATACCTACATTAAGTTTTTCCAACAGCTTTTCCCACCATCATATACGTCGTGCTCTCATTTCCTACACTCTCTCACTCTCTGTCTGTTAAGAATGAGAGAAAGACCAATAAAGCTACCAGACAAACACACACAAATGTGTGTCTGTGTGTTAACTCATACAAAAACACTTACACACATACAAACACACACATACACACACACACATACAAATGAGGAAAAACAAGAAATACAAACCATTAAAAAGCCAGTTATCAGAATTCTTTACCGGAATATGCTCATCTATAGCGAACGAGACTTCTGAAATCGTAGACACTTTGCGATGAAAGACCTCTTTACAGTTCGTACTTATATGACAGTTCGTATATGACCATTAAAAGGATATAACGACGACGTGCACACTAATCAAAATACTACACTTGGCGAATAGTCTCCCAGTCATAGAAAAGTGAAATTTAGATAATACTGGAAATATTAAATTGAAACCTGTTTTTTTTCTTCGAATCATGAAGACTACGCAGTTGAATGAGCTTTTCCTGGAAAATAAATATTTGAATAAAATGGTTGACCAATAGCTAACGATGACTTTTTCACGTTTCATCATCGAAAAATTAGGTATTTTGTTGACCTAACGAAACTACTTTTTTTTTTTCAACACCTATCTTAAAAACAGACGTTTTCATGTCCGTTAACTGTATGTGAAGAAGGAGATTTCAACACCATTTTTTAACATCATTTTTCTAGCATGCGCTCTCTGATCCTTTTTATACGCTTTTATTGTACCCACTCAATTTTTTGAAGTACACCGGATGACCAACTTCAGCGCTGCTTTCACGTGTTGCGATACACGCACACATACACTTATAACCGTTTTTACCAGTTGTTTTTTCAGTTTTTGTGTGTTTCGGTCTGGGGAAAAAAGTGAGAAATTTAATTTTCTGTTTCGCCACTATTTTCTTCTTCAAATGATAAAACCGTATTTTTTAAAAACTCGTTTTTAACCTAACTTATTACATTATGAAACAATGTAACTATCGTTTTTCCGTACACATACGCAATAATAAGTCTCATTAAACATTACGATCCTACTTTAATATTACTTTTTTTTTTTTGATACATTAATTATTATTTTTTATTTATGAAAAGTTCCTCTGCTCCAGAGGATCAAATCTCTATCCTCCGAATCAAAAGCTGGCACCTTAACCACGACGTCACAACTTCTGATTGAAGGACTTTTGATACTTTGCGCTTATACATTTGCCAATTACCAAAATATTTATTTTTCTCTACTTTGTTTTTATTCATCTTTTGAGGGAGGGACTGAAAAAAATAGTATGTAACACTTGTGCGAAGTATGTGACTGCGATACGAATGTGATCCTTACATCACCACTTACCTTCGGCTCGTGCTGCAAGGATCACACTCGTATCGCAATCACCTACTTTACACACTTGTATCACAAATAACTATTTTTAACGTGAAATCTTTCACTGCAGGGAAAATTGCTAAACTTTTGTCTGAATACATATTTTACAAGATTATAAGATTTATAAGTACAGCAGCAGCTTCTTTTCTTAATGGGGTACCAGACATGATTTTCAGTAAACATATTTTCAAATTCTTTAAAAACAATAAAAAATATCAGTGAAAACCGCATTACAAAATTGGTTGGATAGAATGGGATAAAATGAATGGTAAATTTGAGTTGTCAAAAACGTTGTGATATTTTTTAAGCAGTGGGTGTGATGTCATAGAATTGACACATCAGCAAACTTTTCACCTCTTTCACAGGTTTCTCATTCATTCATTCCTCACTTTCCTGTGTTTGTAGATTGGTTTAGTTAAGCTCATCAATTTAGAAAGTTCATGGTGACTGTGAGGGAGGGGATAAAAGGATGTGCACTTGCACCCCCCACTCCCTTATTTATAGACAAATTCAAAACATTGAAAAACAATAAAAACTAAGAAAATCAAAAAACCAATCATTCCTTATTTGTTTTTTTATTAGAGCACAGCCTTGGAAAAAATTTTTTGTGGTGCCTGAGGAGTTATTTACTTTGAGGGCTGAGTTCATATTTGCAACGCATTTTTAGATTTAACCCTTCATTTAGCCCCCTGTAGCCCAAGAAATGGAATTAAAATAATATTGTTTTTTGAGGCTTTGAGTTTACATTTATAATCCATTTTTAGATTGAACCCCTCCTTGGCCCCCTGTGACCCCAAACAGGGGGTTAAGATTACATTCTTTGATATTATTGAGTGATATATCATTAATAATGTTTTTTGAGGTGCTGGGTTTAGATTTTCAATCCATTTTTTATCAAACCCCTTATTGATTCCCCTGTGACCCTAAACAGGGGGTTCAAATAAAATTCTTAGATATTATTGAGTGATACACAATAAATAATGTTTTTTGAGGCACTGAGATTATATTTACAATCCATTTTTAGATTGAACCACTTTTTTTCTTCCTGTGGCCCCAAAAAAGGGATTGCAATTATATCTTCACTTATTATTGAGTGATTTATTAGGTATTGGATGCCCATGTTTTTTGAGACCAACAAAAAACAACAAAATTCAATAAAACCACTTGCCCAACTTACTTGTAAGAAAAATAAGATTTTTGTATTTGTACTAAGAAACTTGTAAAACATTATAAACAATATATCACACAATAAAATGTGAAAAGTCAAAATTAGCTACTTATATCTGAACTACTTTGGATCACATTAAAAGGAGTTGTATGAAGAAATACATGTCAAAATAAAACTTCAAGTCAAAAAAAATTACCAATAATGTATAACACAATATAATAGAGAAATTTAAAATTAGCCCCTTTCAGAGCTCCTGTGGGATCACATAATGGGTAAAATTAAGAAATTACGTCAAATTCAAAATCAGCAGCTAAAAACTATTACGAATGATGTATTACACTACAAAACATGAAAAGTCAAAATTTCCCTTTGGGCGTCAAAAATGAATCAAATGAATAAAATAATGTCAAATTTAAACTTGTTGCCTCAAGAAACATTACAAATGATGTATTTCATAACAATATGAAAAAAAACAAAATTGGGCGCTTTTATGAGTCCCTTGGGGTCAAAAAATTAATCAAATTAAAAAATTATAGACAAATTTGAACTCAGTACCTCAAGAAACATTACAAATGATGTATTACATACTAAAATGTAAAAAAACAAAATTGGGCCCTTTTTTGAGTCCCTTTGGGTCAAAATATTGATCAAATTAAAAAACTTAAGGTCCAGTTTGAACTCAGTACCTCAAAAAATATTTTTTTAAAGCATAAACAAACTATATTATACCACCTTTGTGTTGATTTGGATCATTTCAGTGTATTAGTGTATATATGTTGAAAGTTCCAAGAAAATGAATTTTTGGCCCATATCTGCTGCCCCTTTTATTTTTGGGATTTCAAAAAAAAAAAATTAGATGTGATACTCAAGCACCCTCATACCAATTTTCAACCTTCTACCTCAGTGGGAAGTACAAAAAATAAATACAGATAGAAATCCAAACTTATTGAATCTTATTTACTTAGGTGATAATTTAGACTTTGAGCTTTCTGTGCCAAAAGTTTTCTTGGGTTCTGAAATGAAATGTGCGCCCACCCTTGCTTCAAAGTCATTTTTTAAAGTCAATTTTGTTCAGTAAATTTTCACCAAAAACCTACTTAAAAATGAAGTATTAATGAGATGTATTGAAACCAGCAAACTCTGATAATGCGAAATACAAAGATGTCAATTCTATGACATCACAACAACAGGGTGCTCATCGAGGTACTGTTTTTGGTGCAGCGCAACTTTGACATCTTATATCTTCCTTTCTATTTGATATTTTTCAAAAAAAAATTCAGAACCTTCATTCACAGGCTTTAGACTATCTCTCCCATTAATTTTAAGTAATTTTTAGAGTCATGTCCGGTACCCTATTTTTTAGTCGATTATATAAACATCTTAAAATAATATTTTCTCGCATTATTTCAGCCACTACCAGTACAATCCAACATGTTTGTTAGACAGCACTAAATGGTTGTATATTGACATTTTTTGTTTTTCATATATTTTACTTGATTCATCTAGGCTCAACATGTTATATTATGTTATGACGTGTATTTAAGGGAAGAAATTGTTGATGGGGCAAAAGTAAAAACTAGAAAGAGGATTGAAAAGAGAAAAAAAACAGGGCAAATTGACTTGGGAAAAAAAATACTAAAAACAGAAAAAATAACACTTTTAAAATTTCTTCATTAAAATCTAGGGACTGAAATTAGGTATTGACGTTGACACTGTTCCACCATCATGTAGGTAAGTTTAAACGTCAATTCAATCTAATTTTAAAACAAAACATTTTAATAAGCGCCGACTTCCATATTTCTAGTCGATGGATCTTGCTAGAGAAATTTCCAAAAAGTTAATCTGGTTTTTATTTTTATTTTTTCAATAAATTTTTATTTATTTTTTCATTTTTTATTTTTTAAATTGACTCAAAATTTTTTTAACGCTTTTTTGTTTCCTCATGCATTAGCGTTGACAGAAATTTAGCTTTAAAACAAATAGTTTTTCAACGATAACTCCACCTATTTCATCTATTCAGAAAAAAGATAATGAGGGACCACAGTGGGATCATCTTTTAGTGCTCCATCATTCAACAACAGTTACTTAATCAAAATCGCGAAAATCTGTCTAATAGTTCTCCAGAAATTACAACAAACAAAAATACCTATATAAATACATATTATGTACCAAATTTAAGAACCTCCTTATTCTTTTGGAAGTCAGTTAAAGAGCTTTCCTCTCACAACAGACGCATGTTGATGTATGATTCAGTAGTTACATACATACCTACATCAGATAAAATAAAATAAATAAATAAAAAATTTCAAGGATACGCTTTTATTTAACTTAGCACTCTAAAAAGTAGAAAATTAATTTTTCATGACCTACTTAACTTATTTATTCTTGTAACACAAAATAAAAGCGTGGGCAAACTTGACTCATAATTATATATTTTCTTCTTCGTATAAAAAGAAACCTACAAATATTGTTGAAAAACTTTGAATATTAATATGAGTAGCCTACAGACTTTGCTCAACTATCATTATAAATTAAAATTTATCTCCATCCTGACCAAATTCTTACAGTAAGGTGTATTATCAATCATTATTATCAGTATCCAAATTATCAAACAACTAATCAACAACCTTCAAATTATTTGTTTAAGACCCTTTTTCAGTGGATAGTTCTATCTTCCTTCATCTACCAACTGGATTTGTATTTTAATTGAAATATTTCTTTTTTTTTCCCCGCGCTTTTATTTTGTGTTACAAGAATAAATAAGTTAAGTAGGTCATGTAAAATTATTTTTCTACTTTTTAGAATGCTAAGTTAAATAAAAGCGTATACTTGAAATTTTTTTTTATTTATTTTATTTTTGACTTTTTAGGAATAAAAAAATGTATAGGTAATTTGATGTACATCTTAATTTCAAAATAATTGTATCCTACTGTATTTGGATGTTGAAGTTAAATGCTAGTAAGAAACATAATTCGTACTAATCTGAGAATCAAAACTTTATTATCTTATTTATGAAAACATAATTTTTGAAGTCTGTCCACTTCTGTAATTTTTTTTTTATTGCAAGGTTTTTTCCCAGTTAATTTGCTACAATCCAGTTATTGAATTCGGAGTTTATCTAATGAACGGATGCAACTGATAGAAACGTATGCCTGGCCTTCAGCAAATAGTCGGAGTGGTTTTGCTCTATTCTGAATTCAATGATACAAATTTCAGATCATTTTTTTGAGAAAGCAATCCACCCAGATTTTCCATACAAAACTCAAGTTCTAGACTATCAGATAATGGAAGTGATTTGAAGACATTGGTAAAATGTACACGACCTCTTCAACAAATTGAGAATTCCTCACAAATTCTCTTCGATTCAACGATGAATTAATGTCAATGAATTAATGCCATTGAATATACGTGAACTCGTCGATGAATCAAAGAGAATTGTTGTGAAATTCTTTTTGATTTGTCAAATAATTAATGCCATTAAATATACGCAAACTCACCGATAAATCGAAGCGAATTCCTCACAAATTCTCTTCTATTTGTTGAGGAATGAATGCCATTAAATGAACTAGTCGTTAAATTGAAGAAAATTCCTCACAAATTCTCTTCAATTCATTGACTAATTTGTTTGAATTGAACAACATTGATTCATTGACGAGTTCGAGTACATTTATTAGCATTAATTTGTCGACAAATTGAAGAGAATTTCTCACAAATTCTTGTCATACAAAGACAAGTACCTGACCTGTTGAATTGGCCCAGATCAGCCTGACAATTTTTACCAGTACCACTATTTTTTTTGTCATTTTATCCAAAAAATAATTAATCTATATATATAAAAGAGAATGTATGTCTGTTTGTCTTATATGAATTACTACACCATTCATCCGATAGCCATGAAACTTTTGGAAGTTGTTAAGTATACTCCGAGAAGGTTTCTGGCATAATACAAAAAGAAAATTTCAAAAAGTTGCCAAAAAAATTCCCAAAATATGTATTTTATTCAATATCAATATATCGAAAAACAATATTGCATCGATCTGGTGAAGAACATAATTACATCACAAAAAATATCGATTTTTGTTGTATACCTATGTGATAACAGTGACTGTGAGTTTGCTTCTAATTCCATTACATAGGATATTGGGAGTTTCCATCAAAGTGACTAACATCTAGTGGATTTTTATCAAACTAAAGTAGAGGTAATGGTGTATGTTATCAATGATGTAAATTTTATGTAAGTTTAGTTTTTTCTTTGATTTTTCTTAGTTTTGTCTTGAAGGAATAAGTGTTATAACTTATTTATCTACAAATTGTTGAATATATTGGTGTGGAAGCAAACACATGTCCTTTTAGAGATGCAGAAACAATATTGAAATGGCAAACCATCAAGAATTTGTTCAAAAATTTGGATAGGTCTATTTGTTTTCAATGGATTCTGTGAATGGCTCATTAATAGAATCCGTTATAAACAAACAAACCTATTTTTGATAACAAACCATCACCTCTATTTTTTGTTGACTATAGCGCTCTCAGTGGCAATGGAAACTATTAATAGTAATTCGATATATATCGATATTATATCGATGATTTAACATCACTAGTCATCTGTCATACTGATACGGAGACTGATAATAGGTAAAGAGACACACATCTAAATAATAATAAAGGTTGTCGTCAATTAGCGCTACCTGGGAACCGGCGCGCTGTAACTAATCAAAGTGAGTTAAATAAATGCGTGTATAACGTATAAAAATGCAGTTAAACAAGAACGACTACAATATTGTGCATCCTGTTACTCAAAACCATCGAATTTTTGGAATTAAAGCTCAATTGTGTTTGTCTGAAGAGCAAAATTACGTTCAGACGAGGGGGCATGAAAATAAATCATTGCCATGAGAAATATATCGTCCTAAATAAGAATAAAACAAAGATCGACAAACGATGAACAAATGCACTTCGTAGGCGCCATCAATGGATTGAATGATTTTTCTCGCATAAGTTTGAGTTTTAACGAATCAAAGGCTAGTTTTAAGGGGGATTTAGGGTATAATTCCCCAGTGCCAAAAAAATAAAAAAATAAAAAAAAGAAAGAAAGAAAAAGTTAATTTAAAATACAATTATTCGGTTTTTTAAACTTTACTTCTATGAAATATATAAAAAATTATTAACTCTATTCGATCCTTCCCCCCCCCCAAAGAAAAATAAAAATAAATCGTAAAACCAGGCCTAAGCGACTCTCATAATTGTCTTACTTCTCTTGAAAAAGTTATATATACGACTCATCAATGAGTTATTCTGGTCTATGTTTTCTCAGGTTTGATAAAATATGAGCAATATTTTTACTTTTTCATTAAATTATAAAAAAACTTCAAGTAGACTTTGAAATTACAATTTTTCAGTATACAAAATTTTCGGCTACAGGTATTAAGGATTTTCCCGATATTGAAGTCAACTCTCAATCTGACATATCACAAATTATAAAAAAAAGGCTATTTCTAAAGTGCAGGTGCCGTTTACGAACCATCTATAAGGATCATAGAGAAATCATGACTATAAAAAGTGTTTACGAGTTGTCTATATAAATGAAACGCATACGAATGTGCAGAAGTGAACCGTTTGTTGATAAGAAGCAATTTTTTTGTCATAAATATAAAAATCCACAGTAAAAATCACAAACACCAACATTCTCAACCCTTTATAGCTTTTATGACTTATATAGACACCTTCAGACATGGCCATAAAGATTGATAAAAAAGTGATAAGCAAGAAGTACATACCCCTTATAACTGCTTTACAGACATAGCTATAAAGCTTACAGACAGTTCGTAAAAGACCTCCAGGTGCCAAATCCAACTACTCGTTTGGCGAAGGGACGAAGATTATGAAGAAGGCTGCTGCGTTCTTTTTCGCCAAAAAAAAAGAAAAAAAAAGAGAGAAAAAAAATTTAGAAAAATTCTAGGCCAGTGGATCGATGACAAATAAACCACAACCACTTTAAACCGTTTGGTATACTATTTCAGTACAAAATCCCAAAAAGTAATTTATGCTAATCTATTTTACCTATGCGAAAATATACGACAGCCCATTTACGTGTCGAGAAACTGAAAAGCCAACATTCGGCCGCATGGTAGATGTTCGAAATTTTTTTTCCCGTTTTTCTACCAGCCAAACCGAGAAATTGTAAACTTCGTAACACAAATTCATCAAAGACCTTTACGAAGATTTCAAGTTGAAAAAAATTTTGTTCAGTTTTCTAAGACGCTATTAATCATTGTCAACAACGTTATGTATTTATGGGTAGTTTTCACCCGAAGGTCGTTGCTTCATTTTAACGAACAAACTCATTTAAATCCCAAAATACGTGATGAAAAAAATTCTGAATAGATAAGTAAAGAAAGTTAACCCATAAGAGACCACACACGACCGTAGACTACATTTTTCCAAAGTTGTACTTTGACGGCAGTAGTAAATTCTGCAACGTTCAACCTAAATTTTATAAATTCCCTATATAGGTGTATATTATGAATTTTTCTGAAAAAGTATAATCTTTTGGTGTTAGTTCCTTTGATTCGGCATCGAGACGGAAAATACAATAATAATGAGAGGTCTAATTCCTTAGGAAACGGTATATAAAGTGCAAGAGAAATAATCAGAGACAAGAGGGTTGCCATAAAAAAACATACATACAACGAGAATTTTTCGAAAGTTTTACAAAATTTTAGATCATTTCGCTAAAGGTGTTTTTCGTGTCCGAAGTTGAGGGTCGAAAATCAATTCTTACTGAAGAGTAAACACTGTTAATGTATTACTTTGATCCACTGAACCTCATCTATTATGGAATAATTTTGGATATTTGGGTTAGCGACTTCAATTCCTCACCTATTTGTGCCGAATTTCGAATCAACAGACTATTTTTCTTATTCTCTTAATAATAATAATAATAATAATTCTGCTCTTTGTAGCAACTTTCGTAATAAAATGTACTAATTCAAATTTTTCATGACACCTACCGATAACCTACTTAATGAAATTAAAATTTTTAGTAACTGATGTCCTCAGTTGAAAACAACGAAGAGGATTCATCGAGAGAAAGACGATACGAGTATACCTGCGGAAAATATGACCGGTATTCAAATGTATGGCAGAAATCGACACAGTAAATACAACCCACGTAAAAAGTCGACCACTTCAAACATTGATCCCCCTCCCCCCCCAAAAAAAAAAAAAATCCCTACAAACAATTTGTTCGGTGCGTCTTCTAGTCAGGTACTCGTTTTTTCTTGGCTTTTCACAGCTCCTCTTTTGACAATTATCGAATTGATTCGTTTTTCAATGCATCGACTTTCATTCGGTCTTTCAATGGCTCTTCAGCCTACGATTGTGTAGCAGGCAGCTCACGAAAAACTCGAGAGAAAATGAATCCGTACAGTAGCTGTAGGTACATTCAATTCGCCAATGTCGGTAGCTCGGTTCGTTCAAAATGAAAATTTTCAATTAATGTTAATGCATGCAACCGTCTACGAAATAACTGAACGCATTAAGTTGAAAAATTAGCACCGACGCTTACCTATGCAGAAATACCTATGCGTTCGGAAGAGAGGCGTTTTACTTAAACAAAGTTATCCGCTTATATTTTTCATTCTACATTGTCATGGGGTTGCGCCGCCACCGGCACTAATATCGCGTGTTTAATTATTCATGAAGTGATTCAAGAAAATCCGAAATACGAACTTATCATTGAATTTAAACAAAGCGTAAAATTTATATTCCTACGACTGTCACACTCTCGCAGTGAAAACGGATACAATCGGCGAAAGGTGAGAAGTTAATCGCTAGAAAAAGACCACGCTTCGGGTAGACCTTTTCTCTTTTTTTCTTTTTTTTTTTTTTTTCCTTATTCGTCAACAGATAAGCTAAATTGCTTCCCCCATGAGATAATTATTTTTCGTAGGCTAACAGTTTTTAACTGGGAAAAAGTTTTCATAGTTGATGCATTGGAAAAGTGTGTTAAAAAAAAAAAGTTGGAAAGTACTACAATAACGGGCTTTGTTCCATCAATTCGTTCTCATGTTCTGCAAAACAAAAAAAAAAAATCAAGTGATTTTTTTTATTACTCCATTATCATTGTTTTTACAGCTGCGGTGGTTATCAGTCGATACTGAATAAATTACTTTTCCCTCCGATTTTATCCATCTTAATGAGCACATATAGTCGTCTTACTTTGCCCCTCTCATTGACGTGTAGAAAATATGTTTTTAAAGGACACAAATTTTACCAACACTGGTTTATGGTTTGTATGCCGTGCGAAAATATTGCTACACATAAAACTGCGGACGGAAACTACCGGTGATCGCGTACTTCCACAATGCGACGTTTATTCTCATCGTTTTAGGCACACCTTCGTCATCATTTATTCATTACTAGCTGCCCGCAGTGTCAGCTTCGCTTGACAGATGCGTTTTGTTTGTTACTAACCTAAGATCTCAGAAATTTCAAACATTCATAACTTTTCCACCAGGGGAGGCTACGTACCTCTGAGTTGGATAAAAACGTTCCTTGCGACAACACAAATAATCCGTCAAAATTTCAAAGCAATCGGTAAAGAACTTTCGGAGATTTTAGGTTAGTAACAAACGAACATTTACATTTTTATTTATACAGATGTACACATATCTACAGCACACAGAACATTACAACGATGAACAAAATCCTTTGAACGGCATGAAAATAAATTAAAAAATAATCGACAAAATTCCAAAATATATGAAAGGCTAATTACAAATGTGAGCATGGCTGACAGGTTCTCGATGAGATGACAGCATTCTGTAGCACAAATAATCAAGACTTGATCAAATGAAATAACGAATCGCTTTAGAGTTCAGTCTTTCTAAAGTTAGGTATCACTTTATCGGTAATTTCCTATTTTGGTGTAACTGAAATTAAGATTTCCCGCTTTATTAATGACAATAAATTGAGAAAAAGGCGTAAGTTCCACTGGGGTATACTCATGAAGGATTAAACATGTGTGGTTGTGTGCCCGCGCAATGCTACATGTCATATAACACACACAAATGAGAGTTATGGCTGTAAGAGTTACAGTTATGCGAATCTGATGATCGTAATTCTTGTTTAGCTCCTACCATAAACACCGAGCACTAAGATGTTTACATATCAAAAATTATTACACATTATTTTTAGACTACGAAAGTACCTGAGTAAGTAACACAGACATTCTGATTACTTAACCTTCATAGGCTTCATACGCTGCCCACATATGTACAATAGTTTGATCCTGAGAATCAGCAAATTTTCGGATACAAATACGGGCATCTTTTGCCTTATTATTTTTTAATAAGAAATTTTGAACCTAAAGTCGTTGTAATGATGCAAATATCGAAATATAAATAATATTGACGATGATGAGAAAAAAATTATGTTGAAGAGGAACAATGCCAAAAGTGGAATGGTTCTCCTATCAAATGAAAAAGAGTCATTCCTGAAGAAAGATATGACAAACGAACAAGGAATATAATGCACATGATGTCTCAGTTAGGTTCACTCTTTATGGGTTGAGATGGATGTATCTGTACCACTTCCACAGAACAAAGTGCCTAAAACTTATACATATATGCGATTAACCCACCGCCAATAAACGAAAGCAATCCATTTCTGATGCATTTTGGCAAGTTTTCAAACATAATTTTGGAATTTTCATATTTGTACCTAATCTGTATTTTTAAACTCGAAATAAAAAATTATAAGAAGATCCCACCACACTCGATAAAATAATATGATCACCTCAGCGCTCAACAGCATGACAAATTTCACGTCAATGCGTGTGTTTATGGTTTGAGACAATATTTAACCCAGAGGTAGCCAGAAGCCAGACTCGAAATAAAGATCTATATGCCCGCATATTTGTACCCGTTACTTCATTATACTAATTTGCGTAAA